>PVIW01000976.1:299866-360180 GCA_004026585.1 Noctilio leporinus
GCATAAACCAGACGCCTGGGAACGGCCTTGACTTTGGGTTTACAGTAAAATGGGACATTTCCGGGATCTTCGTAGCATCAGTCGAAGCAGGTAATTCATAGATTTTGCTCTACTGGAATTTGTTATCCTCTGCGGGGCATCCCTCCCCTCCCCCCAGAAATTAATTTGTTTGATAGAGGAGAATACACGTGCAAAATGTGGCAGGAAAGCAAGGAGATGCATCCTCTTTCCTGAGACTAATAGATGGGGTTACAAACTGCATGTTTGCTTGCCTCACCTAATTTTGGTTTTGAGGAGTCTAAAATTTGAGACATTGACCGAATTCACTTGTGAAAATTAAAGGATTAATATTTGAAAATGCTAATAAAGGAATCCCTTTTCAGCTGTGTTGGTGGTAGATGTGTCTGTGCTGTACAAAAGAGAGATTTTCTGAGCGGGCTAATGCAGCTGTTACCTGCGGAGTCCTCAGGACCCTTTGGGACTTCTGCAAAGGGATTGCCCCACCCCCATCCAGGGCTCTTCCACCTCCAGCCCAAAACTGTTAGCAAAATGTTACCACAAGGCCTATTATTAAAAAGAAAGCCGGGGTATTTAAGAGGAATTCTTCATTTACATATTTTAGCCACATGAAATGGCATGTTACCTAGCTACATCTTTGAAATGTCAAGTCTTCAGAAATGAGATAACAGCAAGTAGTAATTTTAAGCAGTTTTAAGAGGCCCTGTTTTCTTCTCTGTTCCAGAGTGCGTTTAAATTTGGAAGCTCAACTACAATGCAATTTATTGCACCGTTTTAATTTTTCAATAATTTAAAATTTTCTTTAAGAGGTTAGTAAAGTTTTTCTGAACAGATGGACTTAGCATTTGTTCTTTAAATGTTAGTGAAGGTGATATATGTACATATATGTATATTCATGTATATATATGTTTTGTAACTCTCTTCCACCTGAAAAATGATGAGAAATGGTTACTTAAGATTAAAAATTATTTTATTCCTTTCATCTAAGCAGGTAATGACTATAGAACCTGTTTATTTCTAAATTGGTTGTTTATTTTGCCTTCTTTAGGTAGCCCAGCAGAATTTTCTCAGCTACAGGTAGATGATGAAATTATTGCTGTCAACAACACCAAGTTTTCATATAAGGACACGAAAGAGTGGGAAGAAACCATGGCTAATGCTCAAGAAACTGGAAACCTAGTAATGGATATCAGGCGGTATGGAAAGTCTGGTGAGTTGGTGTTACCACTGTGTCTGGCTTTTTAAATTGGGAGCTGGTCTTTGGCAAGTGGTTATTAACAGCTTGCTTCAATAACACTTTTTATTCTTTTTACCTCTTAAAATTTTTTGCTTAAAGATAGTTTCTGGTTGTGTCGAGACAAATCAGGAGCGATTAACTTCCTTGAATATTCTCTCTGAAACTTTTCACTAGCAAATTTACGGAATTCTCCATTATTTGCCAATTGGTATTGCTGGACTGAATTTGAATGCATGTAACAACCGGTGACTCGCTTTTTATTTATTCAGATATATCTCTCGGTGTTTTTGAAGGCTCTTATAATCGGATCTGCATTAGGGAGTCATATAGTAACATTGAAGATTAAGAATTACGCTTTGAGTGGACTTTCTCCATAGCACCATGGCTGTAATGGGTGTAGAAGAGAACATCATAGATCATATTCCTATTGTTCAGCCTCAAGAAACTTTCAAAATACATTCCATTATTGTGTCTCTTAGTTATAGAAGTTGGATGGAGATAGGAATTAAGCCTTCGAGACCTCCCAATTTCTGAGAGCAAAAAATAATATCCAGTCCTGGTTTACAGAAAGATTCTGCAAACTTGCTAGTCTTTTCATTACTAACATGATCTAACCCTTGTGTTTTTGGAAGATGGCCTCTTGGTAAAAGGCTTAAACTTTTCATTTCTTTCACATACCACCAGATTTGTTTGTCTGTCTTGTGTATGTGTATTTTGTATATGTGCTTTCAGTAACTTTGTTCTTTCCATGTCAACATTTATGTGTACTCATTTCTTGATCTTCATGTGCCGATCAGATTGGGGCAAAGACCAGCCTTCCCTGCCATTTATACGGCATCAAACCCTCAATCTCACCAGTATGGCTACCAACATTATAGGTTCACCTGAGACAAAGTGGATTGATGCAACTTCTGGAATTTACGACTCAGACAGATCCGCACATCTCTCAGTAACAACTGATTTCTCAGAAAGCCTTCAGAGTTCTGTAAGTATTTTGAGATGTGGGAAAGCAACAGTAGAAAGCATGTATCGCAGGAGAACTTATTTTGTTTGAACAACTTTGAGGCTACTTTTCAAACAAATAGTTAAAGAAGATCCTTTTTAGAAGTGAGAGTAAAATGTATTTTTTAAAAATAAGAAACATTACTCATTAATAATTAGATTAATAATAAGTTACATAATGGTAAAGTCAAAATAGCCTGTACTGGTGCTTCACAGGTGTTTCTTACCAATCTAATCATTATACCCATCTCTCAGATCATTGTGAAGGTGAGGTAGTAATTATGTAAAATTATACACTATGATGTTTCTATGCTTTCTTTCGTCTTTACCGGTCAAATAAGTATAGTAATTGTGTGCAATTTAAAACTGCATGAAGCACTTTTAGTCAGTCCTATGCGGGTGAATTTGGTGGGTAAGCTTATGTATGTGGTTAAAACATGTTCAGTTACATTAATTGATTAAAATAATTATACTGTAGAATTTTTTCTGAGTATCAAAGCAATACTTGAATTAAAATGTTGAAATCAATGTTTATATATCCCTAGATATATATTGTTATCATCCTAAGATACCCCTTTTATCTTATAAGGAGATCCTGCTACATTATGTAAGACAAGTATAAATGTTAGAGAATCCTATTTAACTATGTTGCTTACTCATAAATTTAGCCCAACTGGACTAATCATTATTTGACCCATCATGTTTCTTTGCAAATCAATGACTGATTGAACTTAAAGCCATCCATGCTTGCAGCTGATCATTAATCCTTCCACAAATTTTAAAGATTAATGAAAAAAAGTATCATGTGTAAAAGGCTATAAGAAATATATTAAGATCCTTGGTAATTCATGTTACTAAAAGATATTTTCATTAGTGGGAAATGCATTATTTAAGCCCAAAATCCAATTGGAGAGATGGTTGTTAACCAGCATTTTTATTCTTTCCAGAATACGGAGTCCAAGGAAATCAATGGAATGGGTGATGAAAGCAGCACTTTTGAACTAAAAGGTAAACATCACCATCATAACTTACATTTATAGTATAAGAAAAGCCATAGCACCCAAGTTCTGTTAATATAAACATCAATATCTGTGAGTGAAAGAAGAACCGGCCCACTGCCAGTGGAAACTAAAAGGTTAGCACACGGATCCAATTGCAACCAGGTGGAAGGGCGCTCAGTTCTGGTGTCAAAGAGTTCAGGCTCCGCAAACAAAGCTTTGGCAGCATGTCCAGGGCTTTCAGTACCTGTGTGTCCCCCCCAGCTAAGAAAGACTGGTTTTCCCCAGCTGTCAGCCTTCTTGCCATGGTATGCTGCCAAAGGGAATCGTAGTTAAATATAAGACGATGAATGAAGGTTCCTTTCTCCCTTTATTATTGTGAAAGGGACAGGCTTGGGGGTAGCTGATATTAATAGGGAGGTGCCAACGGCAATAACAGCTGTTAGCAAAAGTACCCATTTATAATTAAAAAATAAAAGCAGGTATAGTATCTAGGATAATTTCACTTTATGGAGTTATCATTCTCTTCCTCCTTCTGTTGGTCTGTAAATAATTTAGCTACCACATGCTGCATGCTATTCCTTAGGCATACAAAATAAATAAAGGCCTGGTCCACGTAGGCAGGGAAAGAGCCCGAAAGAAAATGAAACTTTTTTTGCTATGAAACTAGGCTGCTGGGAATGGGGCTGGGTTTTCACTGCAGCCTGGTGGCTTTGAATCTGCCTCTGTCAGTTTATAATACATTATGTCAAAGTGAAAGTAAGTTGGTCAATTGCCCTTTCTTTATTATCTTTGTATTTAATTTTTGATCATCGCAAGTGACTATGTTTTGCCTGATATTGCATTCTTTTTTTTTTTTTTTTAAGATTTTTTTATTCATTATTTTCAGAGAGAAGGGCAGGGAGGGAGGGGGAAAGGGAGAGAAGCATCAATGTATGGTTGCCTTTCACCTGCCTCCAGCTGGGGAGCTGGCTGGAGACCTGGCTTGCCACCTGGTTATGTGCGCTGGCTGGGAATCGAACCAGAGACCTTTGGGTTTGCAGGCCAGTGCCTTACCCACTGAGCCACCAGCCAGAGCCTGAGGGTTTTCTTTAGCTAAGTAAACAACAAGCAGTATCAAGTAATAATTACATTTACATTGTATGAATAAATTGAAGTATGATAATCATTTACCATGATCTTACAACAGACCCATAAGAGAAGTCAGAATGTTTTGGGGTTTTTTTTCTTTGTTATCTGACAGGACTCCATTTGTCTTATTTAAAATTAGTGGCTATAAGATCTTGAAAATGAGGACAAAATATTCTAGTTTGAAGATTTTTAATTTTACCATTTGTTTTTATTTTTGGGGGGTATGTTTCCTTTTACCTCTCCCCCATTTTTGTTCAGTTTGCTTTTTACTCATCTGTGTTATGAAAATGCTTAGTTATAAATAATTTGTCTTTTACTAGAAGAGATTTTTGATGGACCTAACCAAAAACATTTTATTTCCGTTTTCCTATAGCTGTGTAATCTAGCATAGAAGATGGTACTTTGGCTTTTGTGAAATTAGACTGCTTATATGCTAAAATTTATTAATCAAAATATTAGTTTCTTTTACTAACTTGAATGTACTATAGACTACTAAAAACATGTGTCTCTTTGTGCCTTGAAATAATGCATATCTTCTATGGTTATCAGTTTTGTCATTTTTATTATCAAAAAGTAATATAGCTAGAGATTAGAAAGATAATCAAGTATCATTTAGTGTTCCAGTGGTAAGAAATGAAAACGAATGACATTTTATTGATTTTTTTTTTTTTTTTGTATTTTTCAAATAGCATCTGAACCTATTTCTTTGAAAAACTTAAAAAGGCGATCACAATTTTTTGAACAAGGTAAACCAACCACCAAGTGACAATTCATGCGTTTTCATGGAATTGTTCCCACCTTCCTCTGTTTCCTGATAGTCTGTGGCTGGGCACTGAGCCACTTCACTTTGGCTGCCATGATGACCAAGCAACATAACCCATTTCCATTCTTTCCCTAGGGTCACCGGGCTTTTCTTACAGTTCATGGGTCTACCTCTGTGGTAATGGGTCTTTGCGTGCACCTCTGAAGTTCCTTTTTCTTTTTTCATTAAATAATTGTGATGCTATTAAACACACTCTTCTTCCCACTGGGTGACAGTAAAAAAGGAGGCATTTCACTTAAGCCTTACTGCTTCCTATAAATTACGTAATGTTAGATTACACCAACATATCACTGGCTAACTTTTTAAAGATCTCTCCTTTCGGTTCTGGAAAATGCTCCTGATAAAAGAGCCAAGTTGTTAATTACTATTGGGATGGTGGCTTTGGAGTTGAAAGGACTGCTCTGTTGACTTTGAAGTATACTCAAAGTGTTTAAGTGTTGGTGACACCTGCGAACAAGTGAATTTTGAGATGCTTTATGTTGGTGTAGTTGGCAGTGCTTCCTTACCCTGCATGGGCTGTGCATGTGGCTGGTGTTTCCTTCCCTTTCACGTTTGCCTGATGCTCTGTCTCATGAATGCAGTGTGAGCTCTGTGTTTCACTGTTTTAAGTGATTGCACTTTAAAGTAATATCCGAACATCTGAGATACAATGGCACGGTCAGTGGGCAGTATGCTGTTGGTATCTCAAGTGTTGTTGTTTATTACTTTTAAGATTATCAAACAGTTATTTACCAAGTTGCCTGATAATATGATGTTTACTGGACTTTTCTGTTTTGTGTTACAGTCTCTTGACCATAAGTAGAAATAGTTCACCAGCTATGCATGTGCAAGGTTTATTTGCATCAGTATCCTTAGTGTTTCAGATATGTTTTTTGTTACATGTTTGTTTATCCATGGTAATTTAATTGATATGGCACTCCTAACTCAAATTGGCTACAATAGAACAGTTCCTTTTCTTTTGCGAGTCTACTTTTACTTACTTTTCTTCAACAGGCTATTTTAGGGAAGAATAAATTTCCTAAGTCTTAAAGCAGTTTTCTTAAAAATATGATTGTGTAAGTGAATAATTTATTTGACAGCTGAGGGTTCAGGAAAATTTTATAACACTGTCTGATAGTATATTTTAGGAAATTTGCTTACTTGTTTATATTCATTATACTACAGACAGACATACTTACAAAGACTTTCTAAGACTAAAAAGAATAACACTGTGCCCGTAAGAATAACACTGTGGGAAAAAAAGAATAACACTATGTCATACATAGGAAGTTTGAATATTTATGTTTCAAATAAATATTTGAAATATTTTCAAATAAAAGGAGAGGAAAAAGAAACATTTCTTGGACATGTTTTATGTTGTGGCTTAAGAAAAGTAGCTCATTAACAAGAAGACCTGAAAAATTTAAGTTATAGTTCTTTCATTGTGACTGAATAGTGGCAAATAAAAAACTGGATGTGGTAGATATTGTAACATTTAAAATTCTGTATTTTTAAGTAGCCCAACCTATGAAATAGTATGCAGTTTATTAATGAAAGAACCCTTTAACCTATTCAGAAATACACCATTTGGGTGTACTCTTTGGCATCTATAATTGACTGCTTTTTCTTTTCTTTTCTTTTCTTTCTTTCTTTCTTTCTTTCTTTCTTTCTTTCTTTCTTTCTTTTAACTCACTTTGAATTTGGAAGGTAAATAACAAACAGATGGAATTAAGAGGAAAAAAGGATTTAGTCCTGTTGTTTAAAAAAGCGATGTCACTTAGTATATTGGCATAGAAACAGCTAGTGATATAACTTTGTGAAAGGAATTATTTTCTAGAAATGAAAAGATTTAATACTGTATTTTTTTCTTCCTTGCCCACATGCGGCCCATATAGGAAGCTCTGATTCTGTGGTTCCTGATGTAAGTAGCATTCACTTGTTTTTCCAATAAACAAAGTGATCCAGCCTTTTCAAGCTGAAAAGACTTACTTTGAAATATAAAGCCTGCTGTCCTTTGATGTAGTTTGGGCAAAGGGTGATATGAATAATGTATCATAATGAATAATGCTTCCACAGGTGACTTAATGAAGTAATATGTTCATTGTCTGCACCTCTTCTCTCATACCTGCTTAGCTTCCAGTTCCAACCATCAGCGCCCCCAGTCGCTGGGCCTGGGATCAGGAGGAGGAGCGGAAGCGGCAGGAGAGGTGGCAGAAGGAGCAGGACCGCCTGCTGCAGGTAGCACAGAATAATGTAGAGCAGCAGGAAGTAGGCTGCTCTATTGGCCTTTCCATGGTCAGTGTCAACCAGCAGAGAGAAGCAAGTTTAAAAAGAAATTGAAAAAGCCAACAGCCTCAAAATGAATGAATCCTTTTGATGGGTAGTGCATTTTATATTAACATATAAAAGGAGTATTTTTGTATTAAAAATAGTTTTCTATTAAAATGCAAAGACAATTACCTTTTATTTTGAAGCTTCCCAGAATCCTCCTTTTAAAAGCTTTGGCTCACTCTTGTATGTATTTTTGGAGTGTGTGTATTATTATTCTTAATTTTATTGGGGCGACATCGGTTAGCAACATTTTGTAAGCTTCATGTGTACAAGTCTGTGATACATCATCTAAATATTGCATTGTGTGCTCACTACCCAAACTCTGGTCTCTTCGGTCACCATATTTTTGATCCCGTTTACCCTCTTCATCTTCTCCTTAACTCCTTCTGCTTTGGTAACTGCCATACTGTCTGTGTCTGTGAGCTCATTGTTTCTTTCTGGGGTTTTCTGTTGTCTCTCCCACATATGAGTAAAATCATACGGTTCTTTGTCCTTTTCTTTCTGACCTATTTCACCCAGCACAATCCTCTCAAGAATGATCCATACTGTTGCAAATGGCAGTATTTTATCCTTTCTTATGGCTGACTTTCATTGTATATGTATATGTCCAACATGATCTCATAATCATCTATTGAAGGACAGTTAGGTTGTTTCCATGCCTTGGCCATTGTGTATAATGCTGCAGTGAACATAAGACGTAAGACTTTCTTATGAGCGAGACATAAAGCCTTCCACAGGCTTTGTGAGTACTTACTGCCCCACTGTACTGAGTCGATTGCAGAGAAATTCAGTCTCCATTACAGTTAGCTTTAACGAATTCCAGCCACGGTGAAGGGTGCAACTGGGTTCAGTTCTGAGTGTCTACCCTTTCCCAATGCCTGAATTTTAATTCAATAGAAGTTTTTTTTCTACTTGGGGGACTAAAATCTGATTGGTTAAAATATCTGTCTTGAAAGATTGAAGCATAAGGTGGGGCTAGGAAAAATGCTCATAAAAAATGATGAATACCAACCTATTAATTAATTCATATACTCTCATTTCTTATAGGAGAAGTATCAGCGTGAACAGGAGAAACTGAGGGAAGAGTGGCAGAGAGCTAAGCAGGAGGCTGAGAGAGAGAATTACAAGTTCTTGAATGAGGTAGTATTAGAACCTGTTCTTCCTTCTCTGTCTCATTGGTGAAACCAGCTGAAATATGGACAAAAATACATTTCACTTGACTTTTGTCACATACTCATCTCCAGAGCTCTTTGAAAACACAGTGAGCTCTGAGTTGTTAGAATTTTACTTCGATATTTCAATAGTTCTCCTAGTTTCTCCACGGAGTAATTATTTTATCAACATACTTTAAGTGCATTGTCTAAGTTACATTTTTATCACCCACACCTGTGTTTGTTAGTGATAAAACTTAACATCATTTCAAATAGAACCTTGGGCCAACTACAATAAGTATCATCTAAAACTGCATGTAGATCTATGTTTATGAAATGATAGAAATACACAATTTTTTTTTCCTGGTCATGTAGGAGCTAATGGTCCTGAACTCAAACAGCATTTCTCTGACCCCACGGGAGCCCGCTGTGGCCACCTTGGAAGCCACCTGGAGTGAGGGCTCCAAGTCTTCCGACAGGGAAGGAACCCGAGCAGGAGAAGAGGAGAGGAGACCTTGGCAAGAGGAAGGTGCGAAGGAGGACCAGAGAAAGAAGCTGCAGGAACAGCTGGTCCTGGAGAAAGAGAGAGAACTGAAGGAGCAGCCGCATCAGGGAGAGGCTGAGGAGCAGAAGCACCGTGTAGAAGAGCAGACGCGCCAGGCGGAGAGGGAGAGGGAAACATCCGTCAGAATATACCAGTATAGAAGGTCTGTTCCCATGCCCGAGGGCTTTTCACACGTGGCTTTTCAACTGGCTTAGCTTAGCTGTATCTGTTCCTCACTTCCAAGGCACCTAATGGGTTTTCCTGCTCACCACCCTCTATTCCCTACACAGGTGAACACACGCAGCCAGAGAGCACCCTTTGCATTGGAAACATCATTCTGTCACCTTCCTTCCAGGCTCAGTGACTTTTGGCTTCCCCTCATGTTAGAATACCACCCAAAGCCCTCCCCATGGCCTTACAAGGCTTGCATGACCCTTCTTGGCCCTTTGGTTCTACCTAGCGTCCCACCACCTCCCCTCACTTGGTTTATTATAGCTACACTGTCTTGCTTTCCTTTCTTGAAAAGGTGCAAATACTCCGTCCCCAGAGTTTTGCATTTTCTAGACCTTATGCCTGGAGAAATGTTCCCTCATGTATTTGTTGTTTTGCTCATGTTAAGTTCCTGATCACATGTTACCTTCTCAGACTTTCCAGAGTATCTCAGCTTAGGGACACCCTCATCCCCACCCTTTCTCTCCATATGCCTTTTCGGGCTTTTTATTATGCATTTATTTGCTTGTCAGTTGGCCTGCATGCCCCTGTAAAATGTAAGTATTATGAGGCCAATAGTCTACTCTGTTTCCCTAAGACACTACTGGGTCATAGCAGGCATATAGCGTATATTTGTGGAATCAATTGCAAATGTCCATTAGTAGTAGTGAGTCTGTTTTCTGCAGTGATCCACTGAAATACTTCGGAGTGTTTAGTTTTCAACCAAGAGACCATTCTCATAAAGATGCTAGAATCATGCCATTTTAAAAATCTATTTCTTAAACTCAGGGAAATCATCAGTCTTTAATTCGATACACACTTTTTCCATCTTTTAGACCTGTTGATTCCTATGATATACCAAAGGCAGAGGAAGAACCTTCAGGCTTGCTTCCTAGTGACAGGTATGTAGAACATTTCATTGTCATTTGGTTGGAGTCATTGGCTTCAAATGAATCTTTAAGGGCTTGCCTCAGTGTTTTTGAGAACTATTGTGGCTCTTGATCTTTGGTGTGGTGCAAAGAGATCTTGCTGGTTAATATTTAAAACTATCCCTCAACTTAGTAGCTTAATTTATGATTTTGTGGGTCACATTTTGGGTTGAATTCAGTTGGCCTTTCTTTTAGTTGATTGGACTTGTCATGTGTCTACTGCAAGTTTACTAGGTAACCTTTTGGGACTAGGCTGTCAGCTGGGGCAGTGAGACCAGCTGGTGTATGTATCTTTAACATGCAGTGAACTAGTGCAGTCTTACTTATATGGTGGCTGGGGAGGGAAAGGAGAGAGAATTAAAGGGAGGAAGCAGCTACCTTAATGTTAATTTTTTTTTAAGATTTTATTTATTATTTTTAGAAAGAGGGTAAGGGAGAGAGACATCAATGTATGCTTGCCTTTCACCTGCCTCCAACTACAGACCTGGCTGGAGACCTGGCTTGTAACCTGGTTATGTGCCCTGGCTGGGAATCAAACCAGAGATCTTTGGGTTTGCAGGCCGGCGCCTTATCCACTGTGCCACCAGCCAGGGCTTAATTAACATTCATTTTAAAGAGGTTACAGGCCATGGCATAAGCTTACCCAAAATGCAGTTAGATGTGGACATCTGAAATAAGAATTGTGTCCTTTCTCTTAGTTTGATTAGAAGTACTGGTCAGTTCTTGGAAATGCAGATAGGATTTCAGATATGTGAAAAAATCTACATATATATTAAAATTTCCTAAGATGTGAAATTTAATACTTTTAAGTAATTTTAAAAAATGTCTTATGCTTTTGAAATTACCAAGGACTTCTAAACAGAATAAAAATATCCAGTGTGTGACCATTCATTTGTGTTTTCAGAGCTGAAATTTCTTCTTTAGGAAGGTCGCCTTCCAGATTAGGAAAGACTCCTCTGTATTAGCATTCAGAATGACTGAGTAGGGTTTAGAGTAGGTAAGGAAAGGAAAAGGAATATACTGGTAACGATGGGCTGCTATTCATCAAGCTAGGGAAGACTTCTAGTGATGAATGACCTTGTTTCTAATGAGTGTTTCTGAGTACCTGTAGATTATTAAAATGTGTCTCTCTCCTATATAAGCTATACATTTATTTGTATATTTAATCTAATTGTATAGTTCATTACCTTGAGAAAATAATTTGCAGAGAAAGGAAACTTTAGGAATCCTGGAAAATGCAGGCATTTGTGATACCGCATACCCTAGAGGCATTAAGGAGAGTAGCTAAACATGTTGTTGGAGGAGTGTTTTCTTCTTTGTTAATGCAGAGAAACCATTTGTGGATGTTGCTAGCAGTTGTTACATTATGTATTATACATGATTTAATGTTGGTTGTGTACATACACGTATGTGTTGTGTGTATATACATATGTATGGAAATGTGTATCATTATTCATTTTCGTTACTATTATTTGAAGTGATTGCGCCTAGTAGAGTGAGAATGAGGAGTGTGTGTTGCTGTAAAGACTTAAATTTTACCATTGCAAGGTCAGGCATTTTCAGAAGTTGGCTATGCCAGTCCACTCCAGTGCCTCTTGGCCAGGGGAGTGTTTGGTAAGTTGCTGTTTCAGCCCTGATGCCCCCAGAGCTGACTTCCTGACCCTCGGGAAGCAAGAAGCAGGTGGGACAGTTTGATGTTAGGTGACCTTATGACAGATGCTTTGTACATTCTGGTAAGTGTGAGGTCTGGAAGAGAGAGACAAAGTGTGTAATTGGATCAAATGGTAAGCTTCATCATCATGCAAGATGGGGAAGATTTTCATGTTTATGTATTCCTAGCATCAAGCTTTTCTCTCTTTTAGAGATGTTACTGTTTTCTGCTTCGTATGAAAATAAGTCCAGCTCTCAACAGACATGGGGAATAAATCGTTTTCTTTACAAAAGGAATATTCTTGGTGTTCTTCATATATATGAAAAGGATGTTCTGAATGAGACATACGTAATGCACTGTGTTCTGTGTTGTAGGAATAAGTCCCTATCCACTACTGAGCTGGACGGTTACCCCACAAATAAAAATGGTAAGTGGAGATTTTCTTCAAACTTGCTGTTCGTGCTATCACATGCTATGATCGGCATTTTTAAGGTCAAGATCTTTCAAGTTCATTAAGATTATATGATTAGAATACTGAGTATTTTTAGCATTTGTGTTTTTTTTTTTTTTTTTTTTAATTATCTTTTGCTGATTTTGGCTTTACTTTCTAATGGAGAGAGTACTAGGAGATTAAAATGGTTTTAAATAGCTAATGAAATATGTGGCAATCTTGCAAAGTGCTCCTGATACATTTTCATATAGTATTTCATCTTGCAGCCAAAGAAATGGGATAAAAGGATTTTCTGCAGAATACGAAGGGACTTCAAAATTGTATGTAAAGTTGAGACTATACATTAAAATGACAAGATGTCAAAAAATCCAAAATGATAATGACTTCACTAACTTGGCAAAAACCAATTTGGAGCCTAATAGTGTTAGTATGAAGTGTACATCTAGGAACACATGTGATTAATGTTCTATAATATAGCTAAGAAAAGAAAAACAAAAACCTAAGCCAAAAGCGTCATTTGAAGCCAGGTTTGCACACAAGGCTTTGGGTAAGCTGGGCTTTAGTCAATTATGCAACTGAATGAAGGCCAAATGGGGCCTGAGGTGCCTTGCTGAACACACCCGTCCCAGTGGATGGCTGCTTCCCAGCCCAGCCTATTACAAGCATGTGGGAGAATGTAAGCCTGTCATTACCCACCATTTCTATTATACAAGAGAAGTAAAACAAAAAAATCTGAATTTTCATGTTATTTCTTAAGTACTGACAAAGAATTTATAAAAATTTAAAAACCCCTGTGAGCCAAAACACATCTATAAGTTTGAATGGTCTGGTGAACACTAACTAGTATGTCCCTTTTTGTGAAAGCTTGTAAAATTTACAGGTTTTATTAGGTTCTGTGATCACCCCTTTCCCTTTCCTTATCTGCTCCTCATTTAATTTTCCAGGCTATTTTGTTGTTTTTCCCATTAGAAATTCTGTAACTAAACTGTTCTCTCTCTTAGTTTCCATTGTATCAGGTGCTTTCTGATCGGGTTCTTCTGGTCTTACGTGTTTAGATTTCTGGTTTCTTTTCCCCTCAATGTGCCACTGAACAACATTAAAATGATCATGTATGTACTTCAGTTTGCCAAGAAACATTTTAAACTTGCATTGGGAATATTCTCTCCTGAACTTAAACATGTGACCTGTTAGTAATGGCAAGTGTGATTCTCTGAAATAATCTTGTTAATATTTGTATTATTAATCTGGGTAGAATAGCAAGCAATGGAGGTTATGAGATATTTTATTGAAGTACTTGGTTATGCCAATAAGGTATTTTTAAAATAGAAAATGATTCATTTCAATCTGACCAAATTGATAAGCCCTGTGCATACACAAGTATAAACATGGGTGTATGTAAGAAACACTTGGTGGCCTTACTCATGACTTACCTGAAGGTGAACTAAGGCAGAGCCACTAAATTCTGAAAGAATGGAAGTGGCAGTGAATCTGCAGAGTGAAAGAGAATAAACCCTTCTATGAAATTTCCTACTCCAAATTAAGGTGGGGAGGATACTTTAAAGTTATGGATATTGCACCCAAGTCAGAAATGAATCAGCAAAGCCAATGAGACAGAGCCTTTAGGATGAAACCTGACTTAATTTTCATTCATAAACCCAGCATCCCAATTATGGCTTTGTCGGTTTCTTCGAAAAAAACCAACTCATAACATTCCTTGGTTATCATTGTGATTACTTGGCTATTTTTCCATTTCACAAAAGCCATTTCAAAGTGATTGAGTTTGCTCTTATGTCTTCCACTTGATCATGACTTAAATTCTATGACTTGTACCCTGGACACTTGAGCCATGACATCTGGAGATGTGATATCTGGAGGTGCGTGCTTTTGTCTTCACTCCCTCACCTCCCCGCCCCACCCAGGGGAGTATAAGTGTTTGGAAGAAGAGAACTCCAAGGTCCCTGTGCAGTTGTCACAGCAAGCATTCAATGAGCATGAGCTTGTTTGACTTAATTTAGGGAGGAAGGGAAGGGTGGAAGAGAGACTTGATGAGCCTTGTGTGACTTAATATTGCTGGAATCAGTGCTGGTTGTTTGCTTTCTAGGAAGCTCCTTAGTTTTCCTGGGTGTGCTGTGGGGTGCACCTGTGGGCATGGAGCTGGAATTTCCAGGAATAGGAGACTGTTAACCTGAAGTTCCCTGGCAGCAGTCTCATTGAGAATCGATAATGTTAGCATATGTGTACTAAGGCCACGTTTTTGTGACACCGTATTTGGAAATTTAACCATTATTCTTTTTCAAATGTGCTCACGCTGCAGCTCATGATGTGTGTTGCATTTAGGAAGCAGTGCATATGTAGACCAAGTTGGGGGCAGTAGCTCATCACAGAGGAGCTCCAAGAAGGAGCAGGCTGCATCAGAAGCAGAGTTGGAGAGACAGCAGATCCTCCAGGAAATGCGGAAGAGGACACCCCTTCACAATGACAGCAGCTGGATCCGACAGCGCAGCGCCAGTGTCAACAAGGAGCCTATTTGTCTGCCTGGGATTATGAGAAGGTGCGAATGATTTCTTCTCCTGTGCCATGAGCCAAATATTTAAATTACAGACATGCTGGCTACTTGGGGCAGAAGTGATGTCATCATTTCTTTGCTTAACCTAAGAGTAGTGTAAGAAAGGGAAGTAGGGTGAATGCCATTGGGCACTTACTAGGTGGCAGACATATATCAGTTGCTTCGGTTACATCATCTGACTTACTCTGGGGAAACGCTGAGAGGCAGGGGTCATCGTTCTGTTTTTCCCCATGAAGAAACCGTGGCTCAGGCAGAGAACACATGTGAACCAAAGCTGACAGCTTGTGGTTTGCAGAGCTGGGTGCAGAACTCTGAAGTGCGATTCAGGTACGTCAATAATGCTTGGAGTTCTTGGTGCTTCCTTGGTGGCTGAACTTAAAAATTAAGCCTCTATTTGTTTATTCTTAATGAGATAATGATTTGTTCTTGATGAGAATCATAATTGTGTTCACAAAGTGTGAAAACCAGATTTTTTAACTTTCTGAAAAATATATAGCTGTAAATTAATTGAAGATGAGAAGATGAACATTTTAAAAGATGTGTCTTGGGTAAGTGCCTATGGAAGCTACTTTCATGCAGTATTTTCACAGCTGAGCAACTTAGGGAAATTATCTACAACACATTACAGATAGAGGGCCAATTATCTCAAAGTACAACTAACTTTTGTAAATGAGTAAATAAAAATAAACCCTGACAACTTGTAGAAACAGACAATGGATATGAACAGATCGTTCATAGAAAAAGAAACAAAGTTGTTTAACATATAAAAGATAAACACTACTCCTAAAACAACAATGGTATAGCTCACTTATGGCATTTATAGAGGAATTCTTTTTCCCAATTGGGTGGACAGTTTTTCAGCGCATATAGGAAGAAGTTTTTGTTTGTACTCTGTGGTCAGTTTAGTGTGTAGCACTTTATCCTCTGGATATATTTGGTTAAGGATGCAAAGACTATATATTTAAATATTATTAAATATACAATTTAAAAAATAGATAAACTAACGAGTGCCCTAGTTAAATAAATAGGGGCACACTGATAAGGTGGAGTATGATGCAACTATGCAAGAATTGAAGGTGGCCTATTCCTGCATAATACACTACCTCAAAGCTTTGTGGGGTAAAATATTGTTTGATGGCATTTCACGGTTCTGAGGCTCTGCTACGCAGTTCTTTCCATGGTACTGGGTAGAGCACTTGGGCAGCTGTAGTTACTCAGAGCTGGGGTTGGCAAACTTTTTGTGTGTGTGAAGGCACAGAATGTAAATAATTGATTTTGTAGGTCACTTAAGACTGTCTGATTTTCATTATTTTTAGAGAGAGGGGGAGGGAAGGAGACAGAGAAACATCAATGTACGGGTGTCTTTCACCTGCCTCCAGTGGGGGACCTGGCTGGAGGCCTGGCCTGCAACTAGAATATGTGGCCTGACTGGAAATTGAACCGTGATCCTTGGGTTCACAGGCTGGTGCTCAATCCACTGAGCTACACCAGCCAGGGCAAGGCCGAATGGGCTAGGTAATCCTGGTGCATCCTTTCTGTGTTTCAGAGGTGAATCTCTAGATAACCTGGAGTCCACAAGGCCCAGTGGTTGGAGGCAACCCTCCTGGTTCAACCCATCTTTGGGTATCTATGCGTCATCCTCTGTCCAAGACTTCAGCCGCCCCCCACCGCAGCTGGTGTCCACATCGAACCGTGCCTACATGCGGAACCCATCCTCCAGCATGCCCCCTCCTTCAGCTGGCCCCGTGAAGACCACCCCCACACCTTCCCCCACACCACGTAGCCATGTCCCTTCAACTGCGCCATCCGGCTCCCCGCTGCGCAACAGGTGAGGTCCTTTGGGGTCTTCTTTTCTTAGTTTCGGGGGTATTTTTTCATTGAAAATTTCTCCGCATCTTGTCCAAGCTTTCCAAAGAATGTGTCAAATTCAGTGTTTTTTTATCAGACCAGTTCAAAGGGCTTTTTTTCTAAGCACGTTGATGGATGTCTGGTGAAGCCATTGGAGACCTTCAGAAACCCAATCTCATTGCAACTGTCTCACTCGCTGATGCCATGGTCAGCGTCTTAGATCCAGATGTACCTGGATGGGCCTCAATGTGGCATCAGAAGATACACAGCAATGTAGAAATGCATTTGAAATTTGTGAAGAAAAGCAGTATTATAAAACGGTTGACTGTTTTAGTAAAACAACACAAACTCAGTTTGTAGAAATGAAGTGTAAGAGGAATGCATTGTTTGCAAAGGAAGTCCATTGTGGAACTTAAAGCTGGGTAAAAAAAAAAAAAAAAAAAAAAAGTTAAGTAGTCAGATACTGCTTTATGGGGTTTTGATTTCCAAAACCATCGCTGGTCTGTTATCTGGTTTGCCAAGATTTTGTTCATACCACGTCAACTGATCCTGGAGGTCACCGGCCATGAGAACCGTGTAGGAGTTGTAATGATAGGTCTGGATTCCAGACCTACTTTTGGATATGGAGGAAAGCGCAAATAGAAACATGTGTTGGGTGTTTAGATCTGCGTAGCGTCTCCACAGATCATTGGTGCTTCATGAAGTGTTTCTGCTGTTCCCCACAGGGAGCTGTACAGCGATGCACTGCTTTTCATGCAAATGAAGTATTGAAAAGTATAAACACAATGATTGATAAGAGGATTTTTAAAAAGCCATTGTATAAGGAATTTGTTAAGAGAGTATATTTTATATGCATCTAAAATAGTGCTTGTACCAGGCTTTATAAAATGTGTCAGGGAGCTTGAATTAAGAGAAAATGGGGTGAGAATTCTTGGTATATTTTGGAGGAAGATGAAGGCCATGGTGGGGAGAGGTGAAGCAGAGGAGAGACTACCCATTCCCTGGGAGAACACGCAGGAGAAGGGCCGCAGGTTTTTCTGTCCTGAAAAGGTCTGTCTAGGCAGTGGCACTCTGCCTTCACGGTGCACGGTGCAGCGTCAGTGCTGTGGGGTGCGAAGGTGAGCAGTGGCCTAGCCCTTCCCACCTGGGAGAGAAGGTAAGGATTGTATCCAGAGAGAAGTAGAAAATCTCCTCGCCCATCTAAACGGTAGCTGTCAGGCAATTTTCATTTATTCTCTATGGAGAGGCAGGCCTGCACCCCAGAGGCAGTCTGGAAAGGGCTGCCGGTTGTGTTTTATTCGAATATTGGGTGAATGAGAAGGCGGGTGGGAAAATTAGGTTGGGAGGGCGGGGCAGCTTACGGGGTCTTTCAGAAGAAGTCGGGGCTGCTCTTTTGGTGATCCAAAGGAGGATAGCATCTTGGCGCACAGAATGGACTGGGGACACCGTAATTGTTTGTTTAGTGACTAAGTGGCATGGGTTTCAGAAGCATCGGGGAGAGACTTCAAGGTACAGTATAATCAAGGCATATTTTGATTGGCTGGTGAACCACCCCCTGCCTACAGAAACCTTCTTAAACGGTTAATGTTAACACCAGGGTCTGATTTTAAAATACTTCACCTTGAGCTGCACAGATGAGAGCCTCCATTCCGTTCTTGTTCCGCATCTAGGTCAGTCAGTGGGAAGCGCATGTGCTCCTACTGTAATAACGCTCTGGGCAAAGGAGCTGCCATGGTCATCGAATCCCTGGGTCTTTGTTATCATTTATATTGTTTTAAGGTGAGACTAAGATAAGCGGCCCCTGCAGGCCCGCAAAGCTTCGCTGGGCGCACGCATGGCTTCTTTGAGCGCTGGGTGTGGACATGCCAAGCTAAGTGCTGCTGTATTCGTCAGTCTGTGCTGCGTTTTGAATTTCATATTGCTTGCTACCACTTAGTTCTCCAATCCTGAGCTTAGTTGCAAAAATTAAATGTAGAGCTGCTATGCACTTCCTATCTCCAATCTGTTAAGTCTATCGGTGAAATTTGTAGTGCGTAAACGCTCTCTCTCTCATGTGGCCAGAGGCATATTTGACATGCAATTTACTACTGTCATTAACAGCATGGGGATGGGATGTGCCATCATGTGTCTAAAAGCCCAGCTTTGAACAGGAAAGTATGTAAAGAAAATGTAACTATTTTTATAGTTGCGCAGCCTGCTTACATTCAATGAGTTCCTACACATACGAAAGAACTAAGGCTGGAACTATTTTGTAGTAACTGTCTTTAGAGACACACCCCATTGATTCTCGAACTTGTGTTGGGCCAAAGAGTGATTCCAGTTATTGATGCTGGAATCCCCCGCTGACCACAGCTTGTTTAAGCTTTTATATGGCTGGCCCGGGCTGTTTCTAGGCCAAGCAGAATGGGTCAAAATGATTAGTTTTGGGGCACTTGGAACCAACATACCCAGCCTTGACAGAAGTGCCATGTGAGAACACCTGCCATAACGGTGCAGTGGGGACCCTGGGCCTGTCCTACCCCAGGGTGGAGCGCCAGGAACCCAGTGTTCATTAGCTTTGCCAGTTCTTTCATGTGGCACTATATCCGCTGTCATGCCCCTGAGAGAAGTGAAGCCAAGATTTCCTTAAGCCAGTCAGCGAATCATTTTTGCTCTTTGGTATATTTAGCATGATCATCTTGGTTCTTAGAATTGGCTTTATGATTTCTTTAGCGTCTCACCTGGCAGGCTTGATTTTAGTCTAATTATCTTGTGGCTTTTTAAATTTTATTTTTGTCATTATTATTATTTTTTTTTTGCTGCAACATATCTAAGAGCTTCTAAGCTGCATTTTGATCATTTCGTTTTTCCAGGAGTGCCCCAAGCTTTCTTCAGCTCACGGTGGATTTTTTTTTTTTTTTGTCTTCCAGTGTTCTGCCTGTGAGTGCGAGCTCGGAGGCTCCACCTCAGGAGCCGAAGTCAGAATCAGAAACAACCAACTGTACTGCAACAACTGCTATCTCAGATTCAAATGTAAGAGAGCAAATCAGGGAGAAAATCTCTTGTCTTTTAAGGAAGCCACGAGTTCCCATGCATTTCCCTGAACCCGCAGCCATCTCCCCCTCTAGCTCCCTGCCTTAGAACGCTGAGCCTTCATGAATCGTAGTGTGTCCTCATCCGGAGGGTACAGTGAATGGGTCAAGGTGTGTGTGTGTGGGGTGTGGGGCGGAGGAATTGGAGCAGGACATGTGCCAGGGAGGCAGGATGGTGCCCTGAGCATTCTGCTCAGAATCTGGACAAACTGCTAATGACTTCAGGATACGAACAAACCAAAGCTGGCAGTTAAAATACTGTAACTGTAGACTGTAATCTGGTCACTTGGCTAAGAATTGTTCTCTCATCATTAGCTGATTTCTACTATTTAACAATAGGCTCTGGTTATGTGATTTAGAGGACAATCAACTTTAAAAACTGGTTTAAAAGGTCATAAAAAATAGTCTGTTTTTGCTTTATTTCTATGTAATCCTATCGATATATATTTTGAAACATCATTCATTTCATTATATGGTATTTCAGTGTCATTTTTGGAAAAATTGAGTTTTTAAAAGACTTTGCCTGCTATTTTGTGTCTAATCATGTTTTTTGTTTGTGTGTTACGCAGCGTAGGATAGCATAATTAGATTGCATATTGTTTATAGCTACCTAAAGACAACCATTACTGCTGTTTATATCTTGAACCTTGATGCTGGTAACGTGTTTCTTCCTTATTGCAAAAGGGTGGTACAGGTGGTATCAGCAAAACTCTTTGCTTTTGAACCCAGAGGTATTTATATGGCCCTTTCTGTGAAGAGTGCTTTGGAAATGGCTTAAGCCCAGTCAACTCTCTTTTATCTGTTAGTGGGATCAGAGTCTGCTAACTCTAGCCGTCCAGTCCTTTTCTGGATGCTGCCACCAACGTTGGAGAATGTCAAGGCTGGGAGTGACGGGGGGAGTGTGTATATGTGTGTGTGCTTTTCTCTCTCTCATCAAACTCCAAAGCCAAATAGACTTGATTTTTGGAATCGTCACGGAAAAAGTGCCCACGCCTTTTCTCTTCTCCAATACAAATAAAAGAGAGTTGAGTGTAACCTGCTGCTATATCAGCATTTCATTTTTACTCCATTTTTGCAGACCACGACTTTTAGTACCCCTAGGCTATGATTTGCCTAGCTTTATCCTAAGTGAGTGACAAGGTGACTCTTTCTACCTCATGGGGCCATTCTCTGAGTGGTGATTTCTATGCATCCCCAGCGGCAGGATTCCGGTGTTTCCAAATCTAAGCACTTGTCTTTCTTCTCTCCTTGCCTGGTCAGCTGGACGGCCCACCGCCATGTGACGTAAGCCTCCAGACGAAAGCACTGTTGCAGATAGAAGAGGAGTTGGTTGCTGCTGATGTAGATCTATAAATACATGTTGTATGTCTTTCCTCTCTCTCTTTTTTAAGAAAATAATACCCCCCCCCCTTTTTTTTTTTGGTCTCTGTAGATTACTTCAGAGCACTGTAGTCTTGGTAGAATCTGTATTTTTGCTGTTGTTTATTTATAAGAAGGTAATTATGTATGGGGGAAAAGTGCAGTATTTACTTTTCTGAGTTCAGCATCTTAAAAGCACAAGGGAAAAAAAAGAGGCTGATAATAATCTTGTTTGACTCTCTAGTGGTGTTTGGAGGAGGATTATTTTACTGTTTTTTTTTTTTTAAGGTTCTGAAACATTATTTGAAATTGTTGATATAAATATATAATTGCATTTGCTCTGTTTATTAGAATGTATGGTAAATTAATACAGAACCAAAAAGAAAGTTTCACTAGAGAGCACCCCCAAATTTGTTTTCTGTGTTTTTCTTTTCAACTATATATTACGATTTGAAAAATTTACCTTATATAAAATTTTATTTGCTTGATAAGGGGAGCTCTGTTTTCTTCAAAATTGTTGCTAAGCAGTTCCCATTAGAATGCTGCTTTTCATGAATGAAAAACCCTTATAATTTGTATGCCAGGAATTTTCTCCCAAAACTAGTGAGCCTTTCTGTTCCACTACATTTGTAAATAAAATTGCTGATGCATTTAAAGAGTGAGTGGCTCCTTTGTTTTTTCTGTGCGTGTTTTTGTGTGGGTCCACCTTCCAGGCATTTTAGTCATATTTCGATATGTGGCTTTTCTTGATCCTGTGTTTTAGTTAGCTTCTTCACTGAAGTATAAATTGACATAGTAAATTGCACATTCTGTGTAATTGATCCTGCGTTCTTAGTTAACCTTCAATTGTGATTTTTCTATGTTCTTAAAATGATTACTATTTATTAATGATTGCATAGTGGCCCATTGTTTTGTGCTATTAATAAGTAGTTGCTAATTCCTTTGCTATATACTTGTTTCTACTATTTAACATTTTATTATTTTTTAAATCCTCGCCTGAGGATATATTTATTTGAGAAAGAAAGGAGGGAAAGAGGGAGAGGGGAACATAGATTAGTTCCAAGGATAGAACCTGCAACCTAGGTATGTGCCCTGATCAGAAATTGAACCTGAAGCTTTTGGTGCATGGGTGCTGCTCCAACTAACTGAGCCATCTGGCCAGGGCTATTTAACATTTTATTATTTATAATATAGTTACATACGTTATATGTAAACATTTCTAATGTCCATTTTATAGTAGACTTTTTATGATTGTATCTACTTCTTTGTATTATTTTCATGATTAAGATAGGAGTAATCTGCTATTAAAACAAAGTTTAGAAATTATGCATTTTAAGGCTATCATGATACATTTTGCCAAAGTGGTTTCCCCCAACTTGCTGGTAGCTTAGACAGCAGCGTGCGGGTTTGTCCATCGCAGTGCATGTTCACAAAAATGCATTTTTGTTGCCTTGTCTCGGCCTGACGTGCGGTAGCCCTCAATTTGCTGTAGCTGAATAAATGAATAAACCATTGCTTCAATATTTGTCTTCTTAATTATGCTTGTTCCTACCTGTAGTGCAAACTTTAATTTAGTTTTTTAATCCAGTATCTTTTCTGATTGTTACTTTCTTTTTTGAAGGTTTTATTTATTTACTTTTAGAGAGGGGGGAAGGGAAGATTTCAATATTTTTGAGAAAGAAAATATTTTTATTGTCTGGGTAGGCATGGCCATAGAGAAGGGAAGAAGATGATTTTACTTCTATATACATTAAAACCTGGAACCTCTGCTTTATCAGGCTAATTTCAGAAAGGAAGGTGGTGAAAATTAAAATTAAAATTAGGAAGGTAAAATGAAAATTAAATTTGGTCTGTTCAAAGATCTAATATTTCTGTCTTATTGGAAATTTTCATTTATGTCACAGGTTGAGAAGTAGTAAAAAAAATCTGGATTCCAGTGAATAAGCATAGGATAATAACTACCGTCTACCTGTTAGAGTTGAGAAACATGTCTAATACTATATATCAGGATGGGGATATTACTTGTTTTATTTAGTACTTGAACATCCATTTTTGCAATTTAAAGGAGGGAATAAAAGGCATGCTAATGCAAGTTTCAGTTCTAGGCCATTAAAAATGGCATTAAAAAAAGCTTACTTTGTGTTTACAGTCCAGATGTATGGGACAGGAGAAAACCAACTTCCAGATCCTTGTCATAAAACATGTTGGTGTTGAGGGTATGGTTGATGAACACACAGCAATCTTTATTCTCAGAGGGATTGAGAAGCAGGATATATATTTAAAGGATTCTAGTGTGAGGTAGATGAGACCAGGCTGTGAGAGAAATCCAGTGTGTGAGAATCCAGGAGTTAATTTCGCTAATGGAATAAAATCAACTTTAGAGTTGATAATTTACGTGCATCTTTAAGAGCAGGTACAATCTTAGCAGAAGGAACAAATGAACATTCCTGTATGGTGATCAACCCCCCAGAGATTTCTCCATTATTTTGTATTATAATCAAAACCAAACATAGGCCTGTTTTGCAGAGGATGAGAAAACAGATGTCTAGATGTCACTATGTGTGGTCATGTGCCCACAAAGTGGTGAATATCTGACCTAGGAGGGCGAGGCTTCAGAAATGGAGTAAATGGATAAGAGATCACAACTTGAAAACAGGGCAGGACCTGCCCAGAGCGAAAGAGGAACTCTGGGACCTTAAGCCTGGGCAGTTTAGAGACTGACGTTCAGAAAGGGGCTGAGTTCTGTTTAGATGTGTGGCAGGGCTGACATTAATGTTTGTTTGCATGCTCAAATTAACTTAAATAGTTTATTTCCTCACCTGAGAGGAAGTCAAGAAGGTCAGTTCATCTAACGGTTCAATAAAGGGATTGAGGACCTTTGTCATCATCTCTTAGGCAGTTTGGCCACCCATGGTGACCTGATCCAAAGGCTAGTCATTACTGTGGTTTCAAGGCAGCTGGCAGGCTTCAGGGACTGGCTTCTCATTGCTCTGAAGTACTAGAACTTTTCCAGAAGCCATTATTGGAACCTCTCTCTTCTCATTGGCTAGACTTGGGTTCTTTTCCCATTTTTAAACCAAAGGTAACCTCATCTCTTGATTGAAATCAACTTCCAAATCATGCCAGTTGATGGGAGTCTGATGGAGTAAATACTGCAGAGGCAGTGACAATGCCTACCATAGGTAGCCTTTAGGAATTCTCAAATATTATTTGAGTTTTTGCACTCTGCAAGACTCTGTCTTGTTTTCATAATAAAACCTTGTAAATCAGTGAGCTTCTTAAGGAATAATACAGAAAGAACAGAGGAGGGGACAAGAATATTTCCTTAGATTGTACCCAACAAGGATCACGTGAAGGAATAGTTGATAGAAATTTGACTTGTTCAACTATAAAAGATCAGCTCATGGTGGTGATGAGGTTTAAAAACTGGTAATGTGGATAATTTATAAATACTTGTGAATACTTTGTAAATATTAAGTATGGGAAATAGCCTCATACTTTTTCAGGTTTCTTGTATAAAAACTCATGAAGGGAAATCATGGGTTAAAGACTCACATTTCTATAATTATTTTTAAACTTCTTAAGATGATGGATTCTATACACTACAATCCCAAGATATTATTTAACACATTTAGGTGACTCAGTAACTCATCTCTCTTGACGATTCTGTCTGACAACTCTTTAATGTTTACACTATAAATATCTTCAACACTCTTCATGGATAGTATTTTTCAATTTTATGATACAGTCCTATGGGAGATTATCAAAACTCCTTGCGCTTAAAGTTAGACTGGAGAAAAAAATATTATTTCCGTAGGAGAGGCCTATTAGAATCAGAAAAATGATACAGCAGTATTTTCTAGGTTATATTCAGGCTTTTAACTTTCATTTTTTTTTTTCTCATGCTACTTCCCGCTACCTTTAAAAATGTATGTGTGTGTGTATGTGTGTGTATAGCTAAAGTGCTTTATAAGATCTATAATGAATTCAATGTCACAGACCTGCATGTGAAGCATTGATCTTTTTTGTGGCCATTTCAGCCTGCAGAGAGTTCCTTTTACCTTTGTCAGAAGCTCATTCTCCCTTTTAACCTGTTCTCCGGCAGCAGGGAAACATGCCTCAAAGATGGCTGGAACTCCCGGGTCAAGCTTGCAAGTCATTTGTGCTTTTAAGTTTGTTTCTGCCTCCAAATCAGACCAGCTTCCTAGGATTCTTTTGTCATACGTTCAAGTTCGGATGTCTGATGAGGTTTGTTTGGAATATGCATGATGTCTCCATTATGAAAATGATTAAGTTCCGGTCTCAGGAACATAGCTCGGAGCTGGGGAGGAGGCCAGGTGAACATGGATAGGGGAGAGAAGACAGGAAAGAGGCCATCCCTACTTGTTCACGTTAACAAGTGGTCGAGTACCCACTGCGTGCCGGGCGTGTTAGGGACCCAATAACTTTAGACTATGGTATTTTCATTGTCTAAAGCTCAGTAAGGAAAGTTAACATTTTTATAATTGAAATAAAACACAATCAAATCAGAATTTTTGTCCTATCTTTTCTCCTTCCCCATGTTTGGCATCTGATCTTTGGCTTTATTTACACAATGACAGAGACAGGGCCCTATGGTGGGCCAGGGGAACACTTTGTTGTCACTGGTTTCTAAGCCAGTGTTCACTGCAGCACCTGTGTATCGCCTGGTCTTTCTGCTTGGTTGCCCCTTATGGTGGCACCCACAGGGGTGTTCATGGCTGGGTGGTCTGTGTGTCACAGCTTTCTTCCCTGTATCTCAAGCATGGGGTTCCTTTGGGTCATCAGGCCTGATCCATCAGCCAAAGGTCTCTCTTCCCCTCTACCCCTGCCTGGGTCCTTATCTTAATCACACCTGCCCAGTCCCATTTTCAAGTAAGGTAACATATTCCCAAGTTCCAAGGATTCGGAAGGGGATGTTCTTCAGCACATGTTGATATTTCCCAACTAAAAATGAATTAATAGCCTGCCCTGGTGCCACTATTTATTTAAAGGGAGTGCATTTGGATACTTCGGATTAAAACTGTTAAAGTGCTTTTCTCGACCCATGTTTATAAATGTGTACTCATCACTAAAAGGTGTAACAAAATGGCACTTAAAGCCTTAGTGGGATAGCAGTTGCCCCAGTGATCTCTGCATTGCTTCGTCAGCCAGTGTGTCCCTCATTTCTTAGGAGAGGGGTCTCCAAAATGAGGTTCAAGATGTTCCATTGGGTTGTAGGGAGAACCTAGTAGACCCTTTATGTTTTTGTGTTTGAAAAAATTTAAACTGTTCTAATATGTCACAGGAGGCTTGACATAGGCATGCCTGTCTTTAGGTCTGGGTTAGTGACATGCAGCACAGAGACTATAAGATACCCTGAGGGCTGAATGGGGGTCCCTCACTGTGGAGGGGCTGACAGTTCTGCCCTCATTTTGTATGTTGTGATGTATTACAATCTGCTTCTGGCATCACCTTGCAAGCAAAATTTTAAAAAACCAAGTGTGAAGAGCCTAAAGAACCTCTACAACTTTTTCGCCAATGTTTAATGTCAGGTAAGATCTATCCATCCTTTACACACTACATACAGTGGTAAATATTTGCAGGCATCTTTGGCAGATGGTAGAAAGGCAAATACCTTTGCTCTTCCTACTGAGGTTAAAATGGCTGAAATGATGCACTAGAAACAACATGGAAACTGACACGAGTATGTTGGTCAGCAAATATTGCTAGAAGTGGCACAGAAAACATCACTTAAGAAGAAACAAGAATGAGAACAAATAATACAGTGTAGTTGGTTGGCTATGTAGTGTAGGTGTTGCCATCACATAGCAACTTACAGTGTTTGCTAAATTGTTTTCATGGTGAAATATACCAACCATTTGTTTATTATGAGCCATCAAAAAAGAACATTTCAGAAGACAGACACCCAGCAGTAAATTACTTTTGTTTTTAAATTAAAAACAATAATTTACAGTCAAATTGATAAAACAGTTGTTTTGGGATAAAGAACAGATTCCAGAATATGGTTACAAAGAGTCTTGTATTATCATTGTACTTAAACTATGTATACTGTATATTTATTGCAAGTTTTAGCCTCAAGAAATTATAGCCAGACATTCACAAATGTGGTTATGTTTATGAAAACAAGATTTTTTTCCGCTTAAACATTATAAAATATTTCAAGTATATGAGGTGGTGATTTGATTCACATGTCATTGTGAAAGGAAATCCCCAACTAACACATCCATGACCCCGCATATTTCTCCCCTTTTTGGTTGAGAACATTTAAGTTCTACTCTCTTAGCAAATTTCAATTGTATAAAACAGTATTATCAACTATAGTCACCATGTTATACATTAGGTTCTCAGGTGTTAGTCATCTTATAACTGAGAATGCGTAACCTTTACCATTGTCTTCCTATTTCCCCCACTCTTCAGCCCTTGGCAAACACTTTCTACCTACAAAAAACAAGATCTTTACTAGGGTAGAATAAATTTGTAATGAGATAGAGAAGGACTGTGAACCCTTTGCTTTTCTGCCACACTGGATGGTAACAAAGTTTGATGATGTTGTTTTCATCATTTTGTTTGTCAATAATTAAAGATTTGATACCTTTTTTCTTTGCAAAAAAAAGTTTCCAAATTTGTTGACTTTTCCCCTGGTAAGTAGTTGGCTGTAGTTTTCCTAGTAGATATTCAAAATACGAAACATAAACCTAAACCTTGTACCACAAAGGTGAAAGCTTTAAAATGAATTTTAAAAATAACTCCTTTTGAAAGAAAGACACTGTGGAGAGACCCTTTTGAAAATTCATGATTGAAAAGTTTCCATTGTTACCAAAAAAACTAAATGGTTCACACATAATTCTCTTTGGAAACTAATATGTTTAAAAATATTTTCAAATGACATATTTTAGCAGAGTCTGGCCCGATGTGTTTAAGTATAAACGAAAGGAGGAGTCAGTGAGTGACTAGCGGGATGAGAATTTACTGGCTCATTTTGAACACAAAGTCTGTCTCAATGGCAAGTGGCATTGAATAGTGAGACCCAATGGTTTCATAAACCAGGGAGGAACAAACTCTTCCCGCCTGTCCCTTTGTGACCAAGAACGCCCACACCCTAGTCTACGGCCAAATCTTCCAACCTTTATCCCTAACAAAAATATGTTGTAATATTGGAGACCATAGTCAATCATACTGTGTTCATAAAAATATTTTGAAAAAGTTTTTGAGGAATGTCTTTTGTAATAACTTGAAGCACTGCTTTTTATATTTATACCTTTTTACCTCCTATGTTTAACATCTTTGAGTAATGTACACAACTTACGACGATGCTTTAAATGATACCTACATTTTAATATTGGGAGCAGTTTGCTTCTCTTTCCATTTCTTTTTCTAAACTGAGGTTGTACATGATTTTAAAAGGTGGAGTGAAAAATGTTTACAGCCCTGGCAACTGAAACCCAAAGAACTGAAGAGAGTTAATAAAGGTGTCTTGGACCAGAATGGACTTAGGTCTCTTCTTGTTTGGGGTTTTCCCACCTTACACCCTTTTCATGTATTTTTATTACTCTGGATGGAGGGTATGGCATTTAAACACATTTACACCTGCGGGAGCACTGGGGCCTTAGCAGTGGATCTCATTCTGTCAATTATTTGCTTATAATGCACCTGGGTAAAAACGGGAACTTTCAGAGACCGAAATCTGCAAGTGAAAAGCTGTTGATGGATAAAGCCCTTCGCCCCACCCTGACTTTTCCATTTTCTGTGAAGAGCTGTATTTGTTCCTCAATTCCTTTGATGGTTGGATTCGAATTTTCTAATAATTTTGTATTCAGGGTTTTTAATTGTTTTGCCTCACCTTCATGGCGAGTAACCCTTAGAACGAGGTGCAGTTTGGTGTAAGGTGTTGAGAGGTTCCTGGTCTGTGGCTGGCTGCATGTGTGACCTTGACCAACTTACTTTCCCTCTGCGAACCTCACTTTTCTTACGTGGAAGACAACAGTAACATGGGGGTTACTATTAGTCTTTATCTCACAAGCTTCTTGTGACCAGCACAGAATCAGTCCACGTAAAGCACTGAGAAAGTCGCTAGCAAGTAGGAAAAAAAACCAAGCTTCCCTCCCACCCCCAACATCTTTACTATTCGCTGAATGGTAAAGAATCTTAAAAGACTAAATAGGCTGCCTTCTAAATGCTTCAGTTCAGTGTTTGAGATGACACAGGCCTGACACATTTTTGAAAATCAACAATAAAACCGCATCAAGTGCAACCGGCTTCCGGATCTGCATTTCTTTGTTAAGGATTGACCCACGTCTCCCTTTTATGAATGCATAACACTAGGTGGCAGTGTTGGCACAAGATGGAAGATGGGGAAAAAAAAGAAAATCCACCCGTTTCTTTATTTTCCCTGCGTTCCTGTTCTGTAACTTTCTAGGCAACTTTGGAATCGCGGATCGGAGCAATAGGAATAGTCCGGGCACGCCCCAGCACTGAGTCCCACAGGAGACCCGCGGAAGGATTAACGGGCCATTTAAGTGATCGGCGCCCGCACCGAGTAAATCCCACCCGCTGCGGGCCACGTGGAGAAGCCAGGGCCGCGTTTCTCCTTCAGGAGGCCGCCCGGGGCTTAGGGCTTCTCTGCCGCACACTTTAGAGCGCTGTCAGTTTTAGGAATCCCCAGCTTCCTCGGCGAACAAGCCGGCTACGTTGCGCGGGGGGCGCTGCAGCTCTTTCTAACCGACTCGACAGTATGGGCATGTGTTTGCCATGCCCTTCCTGTCTTGACTTTCAAAACAGGCAGCCGGAAAAAATGTCTTCTTATTGGTTTAAGGTTTTTACCTGGGGCTTCTCTGAGTAAGACAACAGGTTGCAGGGTTTATCACCTGTTAAAATGAAAAAAGAGAAGGCACCTGACCCCGTGGCGCAATAGCCGAGGGTCTGCAGGAAGATGAAAACCACTCGCGTTCCTCCTGTGAACTAGATTTCCATCGTGTTAGTGGAGCCCAGAGTTCCCGTTAGGCAGCTCAGCCCTTCAGTGAACTTGAGCACATGTATCTCTCTGTCTCTCTCTGTCTCTGTCTCTGTCTCTCTCCACACACACACACACACACACACACACACACTTCACTCAACCCACAAATACTTTTTAATGCCTACTATGGGTCAGGCACTAATCTCAATAATGCAAACAAAAGAGTGACCAAAACAGACAATGTCACCCTTCTTACGCAGCTAATATTGTCGTAAGAGACGCGCAGGTACGTAACCAGTGGAAGGTGCTGCGGAGTCGTGTAAAGCGACAGTGGTGGAAAATGAAGGGCGTTCTCTTCTAGGTGGGGTGACCAGGAAAGGCTTCTAAGCAGACATCTGAGTTAATATTGATCGAATGTTTGTGCCCCTCCCCCCTCCCCCCCGCCCCAAATTCTTTGTTAAATCCTAACATGCAACAGGATGGTATTTGGAGGCGCGGCCATTACGAGGGGACGAGGGCATGAGGGTGGAGCCATCGAAGGAAGTGCGTACTTTTATAGAAGAGGCTCCAGGGAGATCCCTTGTCTCTTCCACCATGTTAGGACACAGTGACAAGACGGCCTCTTAAGAACCAAGAAGGGGTCCCCCACCCCACCACCACACACCAAATCTACTAGGGTCTTGACCTTGGGCTGCCCAGCGTCCAGTGCAACGTGCAATGAGTGTTTGCTGTCTATCAGCTCCCCAGGGAAGGTATTGTTACAGAGGCCCAAGCAGGCTAACACACAAATGAAGTGGGAGCAGGAAACTTTCTAGGATACGCTTATTCCAGACGTGGGTAAGGCACGGAGGCAGGCAGGGGTAGGCCCAGCTTGATGGCACCTGAAGTTTATGAAAATTAGTTACCCTTTTTAAGAGAGAAAACAAAATCCGATACAAAAGCGCATATTTAAAATAAGACAACCACAAGGAATATTATAAAAGCTTACAACTTGTGTAAGCTTTGTCCAATAAAGACATACTTAGCGACTGACCGACACGTGTGTAGAATAGTATGTTCCTACAGTTGCAGCTGCTTACTCTTGGATTGCTTCTTCATTGGACTCTGATAGTGTAATCTATTTTTACACAAATGAGAAAAAGAGAATTCAGTCTTTTCTTTAGCATGCCGGAGCAAAATATTGACACTTCGTAAATTTGTTAGCTTCACACTTCTTTCTGGATATGCCACGTAAGTCTCTGAGAATCTCAACATTGGGAAATCTCAAGAATTTCTTTCAAATAGGAGCCGGGAGATTAGGATGAATTTTTCAACAGGCAACATTCTGTTTTGTTGATTGCCAACCCTGTTGTTTTCCTACTACGGAAAACTTCTAGAGCTGGGTGCCATGGGACCACATTCCTATTTCATGTGACGTTCACCCTCCCAGCTTCACGTCATAAAATTGTAGGATGGGTCTGAGTACAGGAGGACAGATGTTCCTGGAAGCCCTTCCTGTGCTAAGATAGCAAACAACACATAGAAGTGACTGCACGCCGCATGGGTATCTCTCACACAAGTGATGTATCCTTACATCAACTTCCCCTGGTTCCCCTGGTGGATCCCTGAACTGGTCAGGCCACTCCACCCCTTGCTGACAAGAGGAGAGATGTAATAGAGAAAAAAGAATGGAAACAGGTAGAGGTCTTGACTAACTGTGGTAAACATACATCTTTTTTTCAAACTACGAAAATCTTATTAATGTCAACATATTATCCAAACTTTAGGCTTCATGAAGTCCATGGTAAATGCATGTCTTTCGTATTTGGAAGGTAAGAGGTCTATCCAGAAAAAAATGCAACATTGTTAATATACTGAGAATGGTTTACACAGCATTGATGTAGGTTGACAGCCAAGGTGAGTGGACTGGAAAGCATATGTGTGAACAATGACGACTTCACTGTAATAGCGGAGGCAGTAGGGTGCTGTTGAGTGAGAATATGTACTATGTGGCTGTCACATTCAAAATGACTGAGCGAGTACAGCAACACATCTGCATAAAATTTTGTGTTAAGCTTGAACATTCTTCCACAGAAACTATTGGATGACTCAGAAAGCTGTAGTTGTGGGAAACTGGTAACTGGCAGCTTCATCACAACAACGTGCTGCTCATGAATCACATTCAGTGCAGAGATTTTTGGTGAAACATCAAATTGTGCAGGTGACTCATACCCCCTTATAGCCCAGATTTGAACCCCTGTAACTTCTGACTTTTCCCAAAATTAAAATCACCTTTGAAAGGGAAATGATACCAGAACATCAATGAGATTCAGGAGAATACAACAGGGTAGCTGATGGCGATTGGGAGAACTGTGAGGTCCCAAGGCGCTTACTTTGAAGGAAATTGGGGCATCATTGCCCTATGTGCAGTGTTTCTTTTATCTTGTATCTTCTTCAACAAATGCCTCCGTTTTTCATAGAACATGGCTGGATACTTTCTGGACAACCCTCATCTACCAGTCCTACTGTTAACGTCATTGAAGGAAAACATTCAGGGGTGTGAGACTAATTTGTTTGAAATTCAAGTATAACTGAATTTCGAAACACACTCAACAGGCCATGCCAGACCTCATCTCGTCCAGTTGTGCTTCACCAGCAGGGGACACAAGACCACGCGGGGTGACCCTGGTAGCTTTGGGGATGGTGACTTGACTGGATGCACAGTGGCTGGCGAAGGGCAAATGGGGAGAGGGGATTTGACTGAGTTACGAATCCTTTTAATTTGAAAATATTTTAAAAATATGTGAACTCCATTTATAAAGCATGCTGATTGCATGTGAATTTTTAGGTTAAATAAGCTCCCAGCAGATTTTCTCCTTTGTCTGCTTGAGGGACGTCAGCATGGCTTGTTACCATTGAGGGCTTCCCAGGAGGCAGTTTAGAGAAGTGTATTTAGAGTAAAGGTTTCATCCTATAAGATCTTGTGACCCTTGTGTGACACTCCTGACACTGGAGCTGATTACTTTTCTCATAGTTAGGGTGACTCACAGGATCTGTTTGTGTGGATAAGCATTACAGCCTGGAATTAAGGGTGTAGGTGTTGGTGCCGAACTGGACTTCTTACCTAGACTCCAGCACTCACCTTTCTGGTTTAGTCATTCTATTTCCTCCTGTGTAAAATGGGGGTCATAAAAGCATGTAAATCATGCAGTTGTTATGAGCATTAACTGACTTAAGTTTGGGGATAAATCAGTGCTTGGGACAAGTAAGTGTGCAGCCCACGCCAGCTGATTGAAAGCTCTCTCCATGTGACCCCTGCTCAGCCTCTTCTCTGTGCCATCCTCAGTCCTCATGGTTAAGACAAGTCCCAGCATTCACAGTGCCACTTCTGGAACATGTCAGAAGACCTAGTGAATCAGGATGGGACTTGCCACCGGGCCTCATGAGGGTCTAGTCGTGTCATAATTTTCAAGTGTCTCATAGCAGAAACTTTTCTCTCCAAGCAAAACCAGATAAAATAGGGCTACTCATGCTGAACAAGAGTAGGGGGCCCAGAAACCCAGATATTTTCCCTCTTCTACATTATTATCCCTCCCTTCCAGGGTCCTGGGAACCCTTCAAAATCTTGATGTTTCCCAGAACACTGTTGGAAAATTCAGCCAGTTCTCTTTTCTAAATTTCAAAAGAAAAGGCAGCTTTTTCTTTCCTAAATAGAGCCATGTTAATGGAACCAGTGTCACTGAGTGCGATGTATCCATCTATAACTCTACAGAATCATAATCTTGTGGGCCAAACCGAACTCCTAACTAAATTGTCACATGGACCGATCTGAGTTTCTTCTGTGGTGTCAGCCTGGTATATTGCACAGTTTTAGGGTAGACAGCAACAGGGAAAAAATTGAGGGTTGGCTGTTTTCATTTTAGCTTTAAGTAATATTTATCAAACATCTAGACATTCTGCCACTGTTAAGAAAACAAAGTTCAACCCAGTGAACTTGAAGATCAAACTGGCTTTATTAAGGGATTCAGGAATTGGCCATTATCCTGTCTAGCTCTGAGGGGTTGTACAGGTGGAAAGTTTTTATAGGAAAAGGTTGGGGCAAGAGAGCTATTAACAAAAGAGAAGAAAGGATTACTCTTAGACCAAGACATCTTCTTTTGTGGGAAAGGGAACAACAGGAAGGGCTTTGTCATGCAGATTGTCTCTTTTTTCAGTAGGGGACTAGACAGTGCCCAAGTGACATTGGTGTTGACTAGACAAATTCCAGACTGGTTGATTAAGATTACATTTCTGGGGAATGTAAAAACCGCAGTTAGGGCAAGCGGTAAGTCAAGATTTGGTATCATGGGCGTTAGCCCAAGTGCTGCCATTTTGGCTAATAATTAGATCAAAATGATGTGCATTAACAAGAGAAAATAAATAGTCAAATTTAATGATACGTATACATTCAGGAATCCCACATACACAAGAGATTCAGAGACAGAAAGCTAAAATGAGGGAGCTGTGGCATTTGGAGCTGAGGATGAGGTAGGGTGTCCTGGGGCTTTGGGAGAGAGGACGGGCCGCTGGATGATAAGAAGAGCAGATGTTCAGTAATTAGAAGTTTGCCCTGCCCTATAGATAGGTCATAAAACATTCTTCTGGTATTAACCCTTGTTATGGGCAAGGTCCCTAATTTAAAATTCTTTAAGGGGGAGGTAAATGTTTCTCAAGAGCCAGCTGGGTCTTAACTACCTTCAACTCAAAAAGCGTCACCTGCCAGAGTGACCCATCGTGGGGAGGCCTGTTCTGAACATGTTCAATAAGCAAATATATTTCTTTTTAAAACATTTCCCAATAATTGGTTTTCAGGCCTGGCTTTTACAGATGACAAACTTCAGTCTCTGAATATTAGTTTGAGAGCAAAGAGCAAAAAGGAGACAAAAGCAGGGTTTTGTGGATGAAAAAGGACCCCTTACTAAACCTGTCAAGCACCGGGGAGGCCTGCAGGGTGACTTTCCAACTCAGAGACCTAAAGTAACCACATAGGATGGTCTGTCATTAAAACTTCCTAGCTGAAAGCAGGGCCTGGTGGGTAGTCTTTTCCTAGGCCAGCATTTTCCTTGACAAAGGTCATTCTTTACCTTAATTGAGCCTGTGAGCCTACCTACTGTCTTTTTGCATCTAAAATAAGATACCTTTGGAATATCTGAGTAATTCCTTTTTCCAGACCCCTCAGGGCAACCTCCCACCAAAGCATAAGGCCATGGAGACCCTCATTTTCATCTTGTTCCCCACACACCATCTCTACTGTTGTAAGTATTTTTGTTAACTGTCTTGTGCCCACCAATGTAAAAGAAGTATTTGTCTCTTCATTTTACTCTTTATCCAGTCCCAGAGGTTTCTGCTTTTTGCTCTCTCCTGCCTTCCTAATGTCACCAAGGAATTTCATGTAACCTTTCTTATGTCTCCTCCTTTGAACCTACGGTATAAAATACGATGCAAAACTGCCATGCTCGGGAGCATTTTCTCAAGCCGTTGAGATTTTGCTTCCTGGGTGTTGTTATTTGTTTGGCTCAAATGAACTCATAAAAATTCTTACAGGTTTGGGTGTTTCTTAAGTTGACAATTCCAAGTCGGACTTTTAAAACCTTGTGACCCTGGAGAGGTCACTTGACCTCTCTAGGCTCTCTGGTTTCTTGTCAATAAAATGGAGTCTTTTGCCTATTGCCTGAAGTGAGCTTGTGTGACCACTAGGGGGCAGGCAAACACAACCCCTAAGGTACTTAACATATTTGACACATGGGAGTAAAACAATAAAAAGTTTTAATACAAATATATTTTTAAAAGTAAGCTTTGCGCAGTGGCAGTATCGTAGCCAGTGAGGTTTATCCGAGGCGCGATTATTGCTAATTGAAACAAATATACTTTAAAAATTAAATAAAATACAGGGTTTCTGACGGGGCCTTTGAGCACTTTCGATTCTGGTTTACACCCATTGTGTTCATTGCCTGTATTTTGTATCGCAGTAAGTTTTAGCATTTACTGAGTGCCTACTATGTGCAAGGCACTGTGATGAACATGTTACCTTTGCTCTGCACAACAAACTTTTTAAAAGTGGGCATTCTACACGCTTTTCCCAGAAGGACCCTGAAACTCAGAGAGGTTAAGTAAGTTGCCCAAGATCACCCAGCTGGCACCCGGCAAAGCTAGGATTCGATAGAGGTCTCATTGCCTAAGCCAGACCCCTGCTTTTGTTTCATGCAGGGTCCCCCCCCCGCTCCCTCCTCCCGCAGCCTCTGAGCGAGCGCTCGGCCTGCTCCACCTCTGCACGCACCCAGAGCCAGCACGTCCTGAAAACGCTGTTCTCTCTGAGTGAGGGGTGCTGATGACATAAAACCATTGATATTGCTAGTATACAAGAGATTAAGTCACCACAGTATTTCTGGAACATGACTGGATTCACCTGTTTTGTCTGCATTCATCTCATAGCTCTGAGGCGGGTGCCATGTTTTCCCCCAGATCCTGTCCTATTCTTTCTCAACGTGGTGCCCAAGGGAGAGGTGAGCCTCACAGCCAATGCTCATAGGCTTCATCACACATTCTTCCATCCACCTTCACTGGTCTACATCTACCCCTCCCTATAGCACCTTGCCCAGGGTTCCGCATGGCTATTTCCAGCTGTGGAAATCAATATGCTTCCTAACACTAGCCAACGTTTGAAATACCCTGCTCCCTTCCTCGCCACGTATAGGTTACTTCTCATTTTTTTAATGTCAAGTGCAAAATATCTCCTCCACAATGCTTTCCTTAAATATCACGACTCAACTCTGCACATGCCTTTGCTCAGCCTTTCTGTTCTAGTTTATTAACCAGCCTCCTACCCAAAAATGGTCCTGCCCCTTGCTTGGCTGGAACTGGTGTTGATATTGAAAATACCGAACGACTGGACTGGCTCACAGAGTGATAATCAGAACAGATGATAATTATAAATAACTCGTGTAAAGCCTATCGATTAAATATTGGATAAGTTTGTCCGAGCCCGTCCTTGACTGTCTCTTTGACAGCAGACAAGGAAGATGTGGTCAAGCAGTTTGTGGCTGGGCTTCAGGTGGCAGAAGAGACTGGGACCAACTGCCATAGGAGTGACTGGCGGGTGTTCAGAAAAACCCGAGGGGCTAATGAGATGAGATGCTGCATCCCAAGAACGTAAGGTGAGGTAAGTATAGACAGACCGGGATGATAACTGGCGTTACCTTGTGCGTTAAAGAAATACTGATGCTAAGCTCTGCCCAAGGCCTATTGAACGGTTAGCCATAAGGGATGAGCAATTGTATTCAAAAAATAAGAAAATTTCAAGTAATTTTGATAATCAATTTGAGAAATTACTTGCTCTTCACTTTTTATTAGTTTTTAAATCCTTACCTGAGGACAGAGAGAGCGGGAGACAGAGAAACAGCGACAGAGAGAGAAGCAGAGAGAGAGGCTGTAACGTGAGAGGAACGTGAATCAATTGCCTCTTATATTGGAGGCTGAAGCAACAACCTAGGTATGTGCCCTGACTGGGAATCAAACCTGTGACCTTTCCGTGTATGGGATGATGCTCCTACCAACTGAGCCACACACAGGCCACGGCATGTTCTTTATTTTTTCCTGAAACTTCTTCCTCATTTTCTGGTTGAGACTCATGACTGTTTCCCTGGTTACAAAGGTCAGTTATCTAATTGAAGGGACAAGTGGATAGGGAATTCAGTAGCATTTGTAGTTTGTGTGTGTGTGTGTGTTTGTGTGGAATGCGTTTGAAATGTGACTTTAAAAATGTGGTATTTTAAACCTCGGTTTTGTTTGTGCACCATGGTAACAATTACCATAAAAACGATGAAACATGTTAAACCCCCAGCAGCGTCACTTGTGCATCACCGCCAAGCCCATGGCTGTGGTGGGCAGACACTCACCTAATCCCACGGTTGGCCTCAGATTTATCTTCCTTCTAGTTTAAGAGAGTTATGATTTTTTCTTTTCTGAACTTTTAGCCTCTCAGAGACACGCCCCAATAACAGAAAAAGACTGCACAATTCCTTTAATAACAATCGCCCCTTTTCCGGGTTCTCTGTTGTAAGGCAGAGATGTTTTAATCAATAGATGGACCGGTGGGAAGTCTACGCTGAATTGGCGTTGTCCGTAAGTTTGCTGGGGCTTTACCTCAATAACTCTGGGAACAACACTCTTTCTGCAGAAGAGTCAGTCGTGCGTATCTGGCTTGGGGCCCGTTCTGAAACCAAGGACCATGCCACTGATTATAGTATTACTACCAAACCAAGTGATGCAGAATGTTCTTCATTGTCAGAAAGTGATAAAAATAAATATGTTGATGAGACACTCACGGTGTTTATCAAGACTAGAGAAACCACTGTTGGCATCCTGTGTTCATGATAAAAATAAACTCGGAATAAAGCAAAATTTCAAAGCTGCGATTCCTAGTCAGGAGTCTCTGAACTGAGTAATGAATGGGAAAAAGAGACAACTGAAAAATCCTAACATAAAGAGCATATGCCTGTTATAAAAATGTCAAATAAGAAATTATTTAATAGATTTTTTTGGGGGAAACAAAACTTTTCAAGAATGGGCCCATGAAAGCATGAATGGAAATAATAAAATGTAGAAAGAATACAAAGGGTGAAAATACTGTTCCAAGGTATTCATACCCCAAAATTAGTTGGATGCCTTATATTCAATTGTTTTGTAACATGAACTTTCATGTATCCTTTAGGTAGTGGGTCCCAGCATTTTAAATGCACCAAACTTCCTTTTTTTCCCCTTTAAAACACTCCACATAATAGTATTTGTACTTGTGTCATAGAATAATTGTGATACATAATTGTACAAGACCACAATACACTTAATAGCACTTCAAATAATTGACATTTCATAAATCAGAGCAGCACATATAAACTCCATCAGGTTCAACATAGAGTAGAGGCGATATGTACAAAATATTTATGTCACCTACTGACAATGTTTGAGGATATATGCTTCGAAAATGCAAATTCTCCCACCCTTCTTTCTATTATCTCTTTAAATCTCCAGGTGATCCATGTCCCACATATTTGGGATTACTACCTTCATTGAGTAAAAACAAAAAATAACAGCCAATCTATTAAGCTCTCACTGCAATGCACTGTCAGACGTCTCCTGCCTGAAATTGATTCTCTTCTACTTAATGTCCCCATTGACCTCTATTTACATATGTTGGAGACGAACTTGCCTCCTGAGGTCCTTGGCAATTCTAGTCTGTGTCCCAGCAAGATGATGTGAGACTAGCAAAAGAGAACCAGGGGACAGAGTCCAGTTTCTAGCAGTAGATTGGGACTCGGGGCTAATCATTTTATCTCCCTTTTTATGTGCAACATAAAGACTTCAGTGCTCCCGTTATTAACCCAGCTCATGGGGGACTGAGAGGAATAAAGTTAATAAGAAGGAACAGCCTGAAAGCTTTGGTTGAAAGGTATTATTTAAGCCACGAGGGAAAATGGTCCAATTACAGATAGGAAGTAGAACTGATGTAAACTTATGGGGTTTTTCCATTTATGTAAGTTAATCATAAGAGGCTAGTACATATAATTTTCTCATATATATTTCATTCTTTCCTTAGTAGACAGAAATAAAGACACCCGTCTGCAAGAGGTAGTTGGAAATACTGGGGCTGAAATAGCTGTTCTTTTTGTTCTTTCTTTCCTGTAGGTAGCTGGACCTTAATTCATGCTTCAGACTTTGGCTGAGCAGCCCCGCACTGCCCCCCCTCCCCCCAAGTGCGATGCAATACCCAAGGCTCAGTGAAATGTAAAGATTCTTTGGAAGTTCCTTAGATGAACACATAATAACTTTTCATACATTCAAAATACTGTTTTGAACACACAAGGGAGAAACTCTAATCGTGGCAATATTAAGTACTGTAAATGAACCACAGAGTAGCGTATGGGCCCTTGGGTAAACAATTTCTGTAGTATGGATTTACTTATTTGATTTTCCTGTAAAGTGTCCATGACCCAAACCACTGCAGCAGAATACAAGTACACATTTCAATCCAAACCAAACATTAAGATTCTTTCTTTAAAAGAATCTGAATGTTCTCCGGAAAGCAAAAAGAAGGCTACTTCACATCTTGGGCCTTTGAAATACCAATAATATTTTATTTCCAGACACTTCCGTTTAGAGTTCAATATCTGCCCGGTATTCTGTTTTATATTATCATGGCACGAGGGCATTGAGATATGATATTTTTCCTCAGAGAAAGATATAATATCTATAATATGCACATAATTCTTTACAGTCCATAGAGGACATATAAATGTATCAGATGCAAACTTAACTATCTCAGGCAGCAGGCAGATGGGGCCAGTGTGTGGTGCTGCCTGGCACGAGACAATAGGGTATGGTAGGGACTGTGGTCAACTAGGACTTGTATTACTGTCTTCACTTGAAATTCATATTAAAAAAAAAAAAACCATCCTATTCAAATGAAATACATGTATATGTGGGCTACATGTACCCTGCTAACCCCTTTTCAGGCCCACACAGTCTAATTTGAACTTCTATTTGAAGTTGACTTTACTGACACCATTTTGAAAATGAGAAGACAGAGGCTCTTGTGAGGTAAAAGTTTTAGGCAAGGTAACTTAGCTAGCAACTGGGAGAGCAAGGATAAAAAATTGGCATTCTTGGGACACCCAATCTTATTTTTTCATTAAAACACTAGTGAGATAGGAAGGCACAGGAAATTGTTTGTTACTTTGGTATTTATTCACTCTTCTCATATCTCATCATCCAAGGGTTCCTCCACTGATTTTGATTGTCTGCTTTCCCCATATTTTCATACCACATGAAAGAACACAGTACATGTGTATAATACCCAACAGTCAAAACACTTCTGATATGTCAGAGGTCTCTGGGTTGTTATCAATACATTGATTTGCTCTCCAAAGCAAAGAGGTTGCCGAGGAAAATAGCTTGATGAGAAAGGGAGCTACAGCCTTCTGCACTGTCCGGTCCATCCAGAGTGAACTCAACACAAAGCTGCAGACCACAGCAGGGCTGTCTGTGTAGGATGCCTGAGAGCAAGCGTTCGAAGTGGAGGCCTGAGGTGTTATTTATAGTCATTCAAGTGGCCAAATATCAACTTCAGAGTAAGAAAGAGTTGGGTATAAAACATTTTGTCCTGAGTGACTGTGAGTAACCTAATTAAACTATAGGTATCAGCTTTATTTGAAAATGGAGAAAAATTACTTCCAGTCAAGAGAGAGGCACAGGTAGACATGCTTTGTCTCCTTGCACAACTACAAAAAGAATTACAGGTAAATCTCAAAACAAGTAACACCCAGAACTTTCAGAAAATCAAACTGTACAGAAGCCCACCAACCAAGGATTTAAAGAGGCCACAATCATCCAGATGGGTAGGAGGGGCAAAGGGGGAAAAGTTGGGACTACTGTAATAATATAATCAATAAACTATACTTAAAAAAGAAAGAAAATGGAGAAAAACTAGCATGGGGACCAAATCAATAAATGTGTTTGAACCAGGTGGTGAGGGCAGCTGTGCGTGAATAGTAGGTGTTCAATAATTACTGGTTTTCTTTGCTCCTTCTTTCTATCCCCTGGCTCCCTGCCCAATGGAGGTAGCTTGTAGCCATGCTGGTCAAATGAGAAGTTGGGAGAGGATGCCTTTTGAGAGCTGGAAGACCACAATTCTCATTGTCGGGACCTAAGCAATGTTGACAGGGACAATTCTGCCTTGGGATGCTCCAAAGACTTTGCTACCCTTAAGCAACAATGAACAAAACTAAGTTGTGGGGGGAAAAATAGTGACATTTCTGGAAACTGCTATTAGAAAAGCTCCAAGGGGTTCACGTGTAGATTAGCATAATTTTTATGACATGTTCTAATTTGGTCCTATGAGATATTTATTTGGATTTCATTGTGCCCATTGTGCAGCTTTTGTTCTGAGGCTGTGAGTTTGATTATTTAGTTGGGTAGGAGTACATCTGGGCATAAGTGCCACAGTTTTATTCTGGTGAGAAATTTATGGTCAGTGAATTTTAGTAATTAATGATTAAATTATTTTTCCTCCATAAATGCCTCTGCAATTTGTGATTTCCATAACAATTTATAATACTTAAGACAGGTTCTTTATTAGTTGAAAAAGCCAGTGCTAATGGAATTATAAAAGAGAGATTTTAAATTGCTTTAATTAAATTTGTTAATTAATACCCTGCATGTCTAAGATACTGAATTGGCTTTGGTTGGCTCACTGAGAATTTGGTTGCCTAAAATCTGTCTAATACATGAGTGTACTTTGTAAAGGAAATTCGAATTCTTTTATAAAGTGAATGGCAGGATTTCCTTGAGCCCCTGAAGCTTGTCCCCCCACCCTAAATAGCACAGGTAAATAAACGCACATGTTGGTGTTTCAGAAAAGAAAGTCTTCAAGCCACTTTGTGATGTGATCATAGAAATTAGGGCAGCTTATGACAGTGTATGTGTTTCAAATATTTTTCAGACACAATCAACACATGCCAAGAATTTTCAATAAATTCTATTCTCCACAAATCACTACACTAGGGCAAAGAAGGTTGAATAAGGATAATCGTCCCCACTCCTGCGGAGCTCATGGTTGAGTGAAGGTGGAAGACACGATTATTCAAATGAGGAGCTGGGAAGAGTCTGGAGAAGGAAGAATGCTGAATATGGACTGTGTGTATAGTTCCTGGGGAATAATGAATGCCTTATTTTTGGATTCTTTGGGGCTTAGCCTATGGCTTCTTAATTGAAAATACAGAGAGATATTTGTAATTTCTCTTTTTCTTCATCCCCGTACTCATTTCATCTACCATCCACATAGTGCTACTTGCAAAATATGTACTGAATCTGGATTCTTCGTAGAACTTTTTCCAATACCACAGAGTGCAAGCCCCTGCTTGGACTTCCTGTTTCCAATTCACTCTCTCCAGTCAATTTCCACCCAGTAGCCAGAGTGTTTCTGTTAGCAGCAGTGTTAGATCCCACTTAGTGAGTTCAGCTAAGAAAGAAATCAGAGCCAGGTACTCTAATGCTAGTTTATTTAGAAAGTCGCAGAGGTAGGAGAAGTGAACCAGCTGGGCTGCATGGATTTAGCAAACAACTTACAGGGACCAAAAAACAGCCCTTGGAGCTCAGAGAAGGAAAGCAAAGGTAATGTCATGAGGGAAGAAGTGGGGGGAGGCGAGAGAGAGAGAGAGAGAGCGAGAGAGAGAGAAACTAGGTCCCTTAGGGGGTTTTATCTGTTTTCTCTAGGCAGGAGTTTTAGGGGGAGGACCTCAGTAGAATATTTTATCAGCTTTCCAAGTGTTTCCTTTCAGGGTTTAATCATCAACAATTTGGGCTTTTGGATATATTAAGTGAAGGTTACTTAGCCTCTAAGAAAAGCATGCACAACGGCTCAAGTTAAATTCTGCTCAACGTGTCAGCACGCTGCCCATGTTTTCCCTGCTACTCTCCTACTTTATGTTCAACACCAAATCTCAAAGGTGTTTGAAGGTTCACGGTGGTGAGCCCTTGGCCACCAGAACCAAGAGTGAAGCTCAAGCTTCCTGAGTGGAGGTCAAGCACAGCTTATGGGCAGTGTTTGTTTCTGGGTCCTGGAAAAAATAGTATATCTTTGATGGGGGAGAGAATTGTAAATTTAAAGAGGCTTAGTATTAACTAGGGAAGAGATGAGTGAACGGAGGTGGCAAGTCACGTGACAGAAGATATCTTGTGTAAACTCTTCTGGTGGGTGAAGAGTTGATGAGACAGTAAAAGGGAACCTCGTGGTTTTGGAAAAGAACTGCCACAAGACATGTAGTGTACAAAAGGGGTGGGTCCTGAGGGGTATGCACAGATGATCTCAGAGTTCAATTGTGAGATGAAAATCAAAAGAAAGCAGTGGATGTAGAGAAACAGGTAGATCAGGAGATGCATTGACAGAAATAAAACAAAAGTTGGTGACAATAAACACTAAGGGTAGGATGGAGATGAGTCCAAGATAAAAGTTTGAAGGCTTGACCACCTGGGAAAATGAAGGGCAGTGCTATGGGTGGTGACACCAAGTGTTTTGAGAAAGGGATTCTCTTGGATGGAGAAGTGATGGATTTCGTTTTGGCTAGGTTGAGCTGCAGTGACTTGAGACATCCAGAAAGGCCCAGTGAGCAGTTCATCAAATATTTTCTAATTGGGCTGATTTTCCTTTTTCTTTCAAGTACAGTAAAAAGTTAGGCTTTTGATTATTGGAGTCTTTTTTCTTTTTTACTTTAAAACTGGAATCAAACTAATAATTACCAAGCACTTGATAGATATCACATGATGGTGGAGATGCTTAATACCACCACCATTTCGCTCTTTTCTCTTGTTCTATTTCCCTTCCCACCACAATTATTAAGGAGACTACACTTTGGTCACACTGCTAGTGTATTTATAAAGCATGGCCCTGCGGCTCTTCCAGGTCCCTGCTAGTTGCAATTTATTTTCTGACTTGGCCTTTCTGACTGGGCCTCTGCGTGTGTCAAATTGTCTTATACACGACCTTGATCTTTTGCCCTGCTAACATTTTGCATATGATTACATTTCAGAGTTTGGAATTTTCAATCATGTAGCAAGAAGCCTTGCTGCATTAATTTTAAATTCAAGAGATTGAAAAGGAAGTCAACTTGGACCTGAAGACAGACTGAATCCCTGTATGGGGCAGAGCACCTGCATTTCAGCCAGGTGATCTGTAAATGATCTAGCAGCTGGTATTGGGGGGAAAATGACTCATTCTGGGGTGATAGCTGAGTTAGTGCTTCCCTGCTGGCCAGTTTCTTATCCTCTTTTGAGACCTAGAGCTTGAGATATCAAGGACTGTTAGAACGAAAAGAACCTGGAGGTTTAAGTCCCCATCAGCTCTACAGGCTGTGCCAGGAGATCATCTGCCCTGGGGAGCCAGTTAGTGCTTTTTTAAAATTTCTCTACACATTGCAGAAATAGTTGGAAACAGCTCCCTCCTCTTTCTGAACCTAGCATACAATCAACCTCACTGGCCTTCCTGCCCAGTGTTTACTTTTCCTAAAAGCAAACACATCTGCGCCATGTCACTGAGTGTGCTGGCTGTCAGGGAGGTGGCGGTTATATCCCTTTGATATGTCTATGTCACATGCTCTTTCAAATACGCCCTCAGTCCACGGATGCTGGTGCAGTGACCTTTTGTTGTCTCAGACCCTGGGCTCCCTGCTTCTGCATGGGAGGCAGGACTGTCTTCTTCCTCCCGCCATGGCCCCATTTCAAATCTTGTCAAAGAAAACATAGAGATGGTTTTCTCTTTTCTCGCTTCTCACTTATGCAACTCTGCAAAGTGGTGATTATTTCCCTGGATTGTATGCATTACACTAAAGGGATAAAATGGTGATTAGTACTACAGAGCAGAGGGTGAAATAATGTATGTCTGCAGTGTGAGCAAAGCTGTGCACAAACATTGCATAATAGGGTTTTCTGGTTACTTTAGTGGACAGAGGGCGTATCAGAATAAGTAGGGAGGCCCTTCTTCAAACATACCCACCTAAGGTACATTTCTCCTACCTCCATGACAAGAAGTGACAGCTGATACAGTGATAAAAGGCACTGTGCATAAGACCAGCATGGAGGAGAAAAATGTTGACAACCCAACCCGGTGTGATTGATTAGAGTAAGGTAAGAGCATCATTGTTCAGTTTGAAATTTTCATATTCAGAACAGAAGCTGAATGTGAAAACCAGGCCAAATATGCTCCCTGAACTCAACATTCCAAGTTCTATGGACTTAGAATTAGATTAGGCTTCCTTAGGCCTGAGGTTTAATAAGATTAGAAAATCATGTTGTGGTCCTGCATGTTGAAATGAGAAGAGATTGTAATACTTAACTGATTAGCTCAAAATCCTCATTTCATGGAGGAGCGTTCTGAGGCCTAGAGAAATGATGATTGTCCATGGTCAGGGCAGCATAATAACAAAAACGTAGGCTATAATGCAGGCATTTAAGTTTGAGTTCTTGATTTGCCATTTAGCCTTCAGCAAGGGTCTTAACTTTGCTTTGCCTTGGTTCCCTGGTTTGCAAAATCACAATGTGAATACCTGTCATTCAAGTTTGTTTCAGGAAGTAAACAAGCTGAAATCTCCAAAACAGTGCCATACGTGTAGTAGGTTCTGAAACATCAGGGGTTGCTGGTGTTATCATACATGGTGGGTAAAGACAAAGGTAGAAATAGTATCTGTATCCGCATTTTAGGATGCAGGTTTTGTTTTTCTTCCTCTATTGCTCCTAAATCTAGTTGATATTAATTAAAATGAGCACTTATAGGGAGTTTGCAAACATGTTCACATCTGCTACTCATGACCAAAAGTGGGGGCCAGCATTAGAATCCAGCTGTGATGGTAGGGGACTTTGATTTGAAAGATGGAATGACTTGCTCAATGTTAATAGGGAACAGAGCTGGGGCTGCATCCAAAATCAGAGCCTCTCCTGTCCCAGCTTGCTTTCTTTTAATTAGCGGCTTAAGTGTGACCATTTCCTCCATTACCTAATTAAAGGGCAGTATTATGCTCTCTAAACACATTCTTTTTCTTATTCCACATATAGACATCTACATTATATGTCTATACATATGTATGTATATGTATTTTTCTTATTCCACATATAGATATCTACATTATATGTCTATACATATGTATGTATGTGCACACACATATATATATATACACACATATATATATGTATACACACACACATTTCTGGAGTGGTAATGTAACTGGTATGTTGAATTGAACTCTATGAACTCTATAGGGTGCAAGTATATAGAAAACCAGTTTATGATTGTCCTTTTGAATGTTGTGGATATTTTATTCCTGTGACTGGGATGAAATCTTAGTCAGCTTCTGATGTCTCTAGGAAATCTTGGATAATTAAATATCAACTAACCTTCCATCCATGATGGCAACTGCTACTGGACTAGCTCTTCCGATGTAAATAACGATATAATGAGACAAATGTGTACGGAGCAACTGTTTTCAGGTGATTGACAGCAGGCAGCAGTGGGCTGTAATTCTGCAGAGACGGAAAACCCCTGAGCCCCACGGTTACCCAGGTTTCTCACTGGAGGCGCTTCCGGACGCGGCCCAGGAATCTGAAACCCAAGCAGAGCGCAGCAGTTTCACTGCGGAAGCCGAGTTTGAGGCTGCTGAGGCGGGAATGTGCAGAGATGGGTATTTGAAAGGAGACAGCTGGACAGAAAAGGAGTTTCAGAAATCTACACAGGGATCTTCTTGAACCTTTGGCCAAATACTAAGAAGCTACACGTATAGCGGGGGAAACTTCGTAAGGCAGAAAAGCAAAAAGGTACTTCGGGAGGGGGAGCTGCCTGAGCTTTTGGAGATCAGGTAGTTCAGGGTGGCAGGAGAATCCTGACCAATGAAAGTGGAGAGACCTGTGGAAACTGAAGGCATTCAGTTAACCTCTCAGGGAGGCCACAGCTCAGGTGCTGGGCTGTCCTGGCCTCAGAGAAAGAAGTAGCAAATTGTGCCTTATAATCGGTAAAAAACCAACGGAACAAAAAACCAACGGAAACAGATCCAGGGATGACGGAGATTTTAGAATGAGCAGACGAGAACTTAAACAGCTATTATAAAGATATTCGACCATTTAAAGACAAAGATTGTCATGCTCATGCTTAGTAAGCAGATAGGTAATCTCAGTAGAGAAATTGTAATTATAAAACAAGAACTAAATGAAAATACTAATATATATATATATATATATATATATATATACATATATATATATATATATTTATGGAAAATTGCCTGGATGAGTTCAACAGAAGATTGAACACTATAGAAGCAAAGAAAAGATCCTTGAACTATCCCAATTGAATCAGATAAAAAGAGCCTGTAGACAGGAATAGCTTTAAACCTGTGGGATTTAAGAAATAGTTCCCAAAAATTCAAATTTGGTCTTTAAATTTTTGAACAACACAAGCATGTTTACTCTTAAAACTTCAGAGGTGTATAGTATAATAAGATATAATAAGTGAATTTAGCAAGCTTGCAGGATTCAAGTCAATATATTAAAATAATTGCATATCTATATACGTGGAAGAAACAACTGGAAAATGAAATTAAAAGTCATCTTCATGGCCAATAGCATTAAAAAAACACATAGTAATACATTTAAGTGGAGATGTGCAAGATTTTTACATGAAACACCACAAGACATTGATGAAAAGAGTAAACGAAGACCCAAGAACATGAAAAATTATGCCATTTTATGGTATTTTAATATCAATAAGAAAAATCAACTTTTCCCAAACTGTTCTGTCAATTCAATACAATGGCAATTGAAATTCATGCAAGTTTTTTTTCTTTTCCTTTTTTTTTGTAAAAACTGACAAGCTGATTTATATGAAAATGTGAAGGGCTTAGAACAAATCATTTTTAAAGAGAAGTCTAAAGAACTTGATACTACTTAATTTCAAGACTGACTTTATGTTATTATAATGAAGATATTGTTTTTGATATGAGAGCAAACAAGCAGATCAACAACAGAAATAAAGAACCCATAAATAGACCCACACCTACCTGGTGTTTGGTTTAAAGATGACTGCACATTCTTAGCTACATCTCCCACCAGAATGTGCATTTGCTTAGGTCTGGATGGGCCTGGGACCACTGTGACAAAAAGGCTATGACGGAAGTGACCCTGTAATTTTTGAAAGCAGGTCATAAAAGGCTATGCATTCTCCCAGGTTCTCTAGATACGTTCCTTTTGGGGGATGCCAGCCACTAGGTAAGACTACCCTGTGACTGCCATTCTAGAAAGGTCATGTGTAGACATTTTGGTTGATAGTTTCAGCTGAGCCACCAGCAGATGGCCGGCATGCTGGTCCCTTGGATGAGCCGTAGATGACACCAGCCTCACTAAACCTCCAGATGACAGCAGTCCAGTGCACAGTCACAGTGCATCCACATGAGAAATTCCAAGTTCAAAACTGCCCAGTGGAGCCTTTCACAAATTCCTGACCTACAAAAGAATGAGCAAAATAAAAGGCTTATTCTAAGCCACATGTTTCTGTGGAATTTTGTTATGTAGCAAAAGTAATTAGATAATTTAATGGGAAAAATGAGTGCAGGAACAATTGGAGACCTGTATGGGAAAAAAATTTAAAACTTCATACTTTGTTCCATTATAAAACATTAATTCAAAATGAGGATAGACCCCCTCTCTGCCTCTCTCCCTTCCCCTCTTTCTAAAAATAGTGAAAAAAAATCTTCAAAATGAGGATAGACTATAATGTAAAAACAAAATACATAGAGTGCTAGATAAACACATTGAAAGTTTATATTTATGTAATGGAGTATGCTTATAATTAAGAAAAAATAACATATTGATACATGCAACATTATGGATGTAACTCAGAAATATGGTTTCTGAGTGAAATAAGCCAGAACAGAAAAGTACATACTGTCTGAATTCATTGATATAAACATCTAGAACAGGTAAAAGTGAGCTATGGTGATCTTCAACCTGCTCAGGGGATAAAGTCCTGGCAATGATGCCCTCTGTCCATGGCAGGTTCCCAGTGCTGATTAGTTTTCTTCCCTGAGCTACTGTGGCTTCCACAGAAATAGTGAGTTGGCCAAAAAGCGTGTATGTTTTTTCCATAAAACGAATGACATATTTTCCACCAGTAACTGTACTGATTTTGGTATCTTGAGTATGTTGGCTGTCTCCAATGTGGTATAACGTTATTGTTCTCAATTAATGTCTCGATTTGAACACTAGCAACTGCAGCTGGTCCACACAGCCATGGAGTATCATTGAACAAGAAATCACCAGCATGAAATTTCATAAACCACTTGTGACACGTTCTTTCAGTTACAGAACCTTCTTCATATATAAGATGCACAAATCTTATATATGTTTTGTGTTTAAGATGCGGGTTTACCTTTCTTTAAATAATAAAACATAACATGCTGAAAATGTATGTTTTCTTCCATCTTCAATATTAAAATGGCTGCACATTCACCAATTTTGATTTTTTTTTCTTTTTTAAACACACACTGATATGACAGCTGTCACAATACAATCAAGCAAAATTGTTTTGAATGAACTTGAAGACAACTAAGCACTATCAGAGCCACCTTACAAAAAACAACTAACTAACCTTTTGGCCAACCCAGTATTCCTGCTAGAGCTCTCTAATTGTCATTTTCGTGGTTTGAGTCTCAGCTTCCAGAAACCCAGCGCCCACCCATGCTCATTTTCTTTTAAGGGTCCACCACACAGACAGGAAGGCCATTGAGCAAAGCCCACTTTAAGGAAGCCAGAGGTCAGCTCTCTCCTCATGTGACACACAGACGGACACTCACAAACTCTTGTTCCATGAAGATTTGCAGATTGTTCCCAGGGCAGGTTTCACTCTGCAGCCAATGGGCTATATGTAGTATGTTGCCTTAGGCTTTTCTCAGGCAGGATTCCGACATCAGCCTTGGACCCAACCTGTGCCAGGAAATCATGGTCAATCCCGCTTAGCCATTCACTAGATACTTCTTGTACTTGCTCTCTTCCGCTCCTCTAGGATGGGAAGAGAAAACCGAGCCCTTCAGAACATTGCTGAAGTAACTTTGGTCTCAAGTCCCTTTGACTTTAATCCTTTTTGGTTGATGAGTGAATTGCAGCAAAACCGATTTCTTATCATTTCCTTTGCAAATTCTGTTGAGGCGGTCTTGCCCTGCACTTTGTAATGCAGGGGTATTTAGTACCTTCTGTTTGCTTTCTCCAGTGTTCAACTGAGGCAGAAGTAGTCTAATTTTAACATCTTGTTACAGAAAGGGGACATTTCAATGCCCTGGGAGCCAACCCATAACAGCTGACATTCTTGGCTTTCCAAAGCAAAGTGCTTTTACTAAATTGCCGGCTGCAGAAAATCTGTCAGAAGATTCAGTTTGTCCGCAATTAACATGTCAAGAGTGACAGCTAATTTTGTGATACTTTCAGCAGTGAAAATGCTCTTGTCTCACTAGTCTTTCTGCCACCTACAAATAGAAAAAGAAAAGAAACCTGTCAATGGGTGTAAGCTAAGTCCCCCTGCCCTCTCAAGAATTCTGTTCTCACATTGTAATTTAATTTTTTAATTAAAAGTCAATATATTTAATACTACAATGCCCTAGTCATAGTCTCATTGCTATTTTTTAAAAAGTTTTTTTTTTTGTTTATTTAGCTTTATTGGGGTATAATTAAAATAACTTAAAATCCACTCATTTTATCTATACATCTTGAGGAAGTTGGACATATGCCTACTTTGATACCATAACCACAACTAAGGTACTAAACATATTCTCCAAAAACATGTCCTCATTTGAGTGTGTTTGTTTTATGGTAAGAACACTTAACATGAAATCTCTTTTCATACTTTATAGTGCACAATTCTGTATTAAGTGTAAGCGCTATATTGTATAACAGATCCCTGGAAATTATTTATTTTGCATAAGTGAAACTTGTACCCATTAATCAATAATTGCCCATTAGTGTGAAAAGCAAACCAAAACCTGAAAGTGTAGAGAGACTACTATGGATTTCTTTATGAAGAACAGATTTTCTACTAGGAAGTAGAATGTTCTTCCGTCTTTCTTTTTATTGTTCTTTAAAAGCCATTTTTAGTTGCAAACTTGGTTTTCTCTTGAGAAGATCCTGTGATTTGCAGGTAATGATATGAAGTTGGTATTTCTTCTTCTCCTTTTGGCTTATTCAAAAACAATAAAAAAAAGAATGAGAAATGGAAACAAAATCTGTCTTCAATAAAAGTGGGGGTAGCATATATTTTAAACAACAAAGTAGGCGAATTACTGTTAATAATGATGGTGATCAAACAGAGGGTTGTGAAGAATTAAAAAGAAAGTGTCCATGTAAGTGGGTCCCAGAAATCATCGTGCTTTTGTAAGATGAAAGTCCTTATTTGAAAACTGGGAACAAGGCTCACCGACTGGCATGGACGGTTTCCCTCTTGGTTTTGTTCTGAGAATAAAACAATTAGTTGATCAACTGATGAATTTCATAACTGGCAAAAAGTAAATCCTCAAAGGATTCATGGTCATCATTATGGGACATTAGGAATTCCTGCCATCTAGGTACCATGTCCTGGCTCCTTTCTCATGTGACACTCATACATATCATTGGCTTGTAAAAACTTACCTCATTCAAAGCTAAAAAGTTAAATAAAATGTATAATTACTAGCTATATTATTAGTCATAGTTACTACTAGAAAAAGTAAGAAAAGGGAAATGAGAAATAAATTATAAGAGATAAGATTATAACCAGATATTCCACCATTCATTAAAAAAATTAATGAAGTAAAAAGAAAAAAATGAATGCTCTAATACAGAAAAGAGACAAAGCATGTAGGTACATAAGAGGTCAGGGAGAGGTAGTTAGAGGAAATGAACAGTGAGCTGGCAGAGTTCAGGAAATAGTCAAAGAAAAATTAAATTAAAAAATAAAAAACTATACTGTTTTATAGGACTGAAGGCAAAATTATTAGCACCAAAACAGAAACTAGACATTCATGAAAGCCAAGTAAAGGACATGAAATACTGAAATGTTAGCAAAGCATAGAAAAGATTGGAGAAAAAAAAATAATAGCCAGGCAAAGGTGATATGAATAACTGATGTCTTAAGGAGGAAAAATGGGGATATTATTCACAAAGAATATCTAGGATATTTTATCGATAAAAGAAGAATTTATAGTTTGAAAGTGCATGCAATTTCCCAGGAAAATCCAACCTCGAATGATGAATGCAAACTTCAAGTGAAAGAAAATTTTCAGTTAAAAAAACAGTCTAGATTCAGACTTCTTCACAGAAAATAGTGGGCATTCTGCACCCAGCCGAAATATTATTTCTGTATCAAATAAAGCTACAGAAATACTTTTAAATATGTTAGAATGCAGGAAATTTTGAGCCCATGTTTTCTTTGAAAAAAAAAATTTAGAAAACTTACTGTGCTGATCATTTCTCAACAAATGCTAATAATGAATCATTATTTTTTACACCTGACACTAATATAAAGTTACATGTCAATTATGCTTCAATGAAAAAACATCTGGTAAGTATAACTTCAGCTAATTAAGAGATAGGTGCTAAAATACAAAAATATAGCGATATGTAGTAAATCTCTGTAGTTGTACACACAAAATGTGTAGGGGCTGACAAACACTGGAAGCGGGCAAAGAGAGAGAAGAATGACTTACATTGTTTTGCTGCTTTTTTCATCTTTTACACTGAAATGTTAAGGTATTTTGTAAAAGTGATGAAACAGCCGAGAATGGCTTATAAAAGGTATGTAGGTGGTAGGGGTCACCCCTTAAAAGAAAGATATTTTATCACTGATATTGTATTACTGGTACACGTTGGTTATAATGGTCAGAGTGAGTTGTAGTTGGTTTTATCATTGTCTTAAAATTTTTCTGAAGAGCAATGCACATCTTTGTTGCTAGCCCCTGCTTGCACTGCTCCCAGAAACTTGCCTTTGGTATTTACTGTTACAAACAGTAAAAAGGATAATATCACTAGTTAAATGGGCAGCAGGGGATGGGGAGGGGAAGGGAGAGGAAAACTATATGTGTGATATCTATTTTATTTTGGGGCAAAGTACAGAGTTAATTGGTACTGCCTCCGCCACTTGATAAGGACCCCACAGCACCAACCATAAAGTAATTATCTACAACCTGTGACCATTCTGAAAAACTCTTATTCCTTAAGAGAAACAAAGGATTAAATATGATATGTACATAAAGTCATAGATATGTATTTGGGAAAAATTCTTTCAAAATTTTCTGGAAAAAAAAATCAGACATAAAACTAAATGAAGACAAAAAGACCTCATAGAAAAAGGATTTTTAGAAAGGATAGGACATTTTGCCTGTTAAGAAAAATGAAGTTTTCTTCTCTATTAGCTGTCCTTTTACTTCCTCACTCAGTTTTAGGACTTTGTTCTTTTTTCCTGCATGTTTTGTAGGCAGACACCATGACAAGCTGCACCTTTCTCTTCGAGAAAGGCCTGTGTAGAGAGGTATGATGTGACTAGAGCAGAAAAACATGGGTTTCGATAGCTATAATGATTATCTTCAACTGTTGCTATTACTTTGCCTTTAATTATGCCCAAGAGCCCATCAAAGCTTAGAACAAATTCCTGACTGTGTCACTGAACGGGGAGCAGTGTGGCCAGAGCATAAATTCTGGACAATATTCCTGGATTAAAAAAAATTAATTTATTGTTGTTGTATTACATTTATCCTGGTTTCCCCCATTGCTCCCCCCTGCCCCACCCTATCCCATCTGCCATAGTCAATCCCCACATGTTGTCCACGTCATGGGCCATTTATACTAGTTGCTTGACTAAACTGTTCCCTTTATTTGCCTCCGTCTCCCCCGTTCCCTGCCTCCCTGGTCAATGTCCATCTGTTCCTTGTTTCCATGCCTCTGGTTCTATTTTGCTTGTTTATTTTGTTCATTGTTTTCCTATACTGGGTGAGATCATATGGTATTTGTCTTTCACTGACTGGCTTATTTCACTGAGCACAATACTCTCCAGTTTCGTCCCTGTTGTCACAAAAGGCAGGAGTTCTTTCTGTTGCGTTGTCCTTGTATTCCATTGTGCAAATGTACCACATTTGTTTGACCCATTCATCCCCACCATGGGCACTTGTTACTCTGTGTGGCTCCATCACTTCTCAAGGCTCAGCTCCCTCACTTAGAACATTGGAAGTACACATCTTGCAAAGTTGTCATGTGGGTAATAAAAGGTAACATTTTACAATAAAAGGTAACACTTACAATGTGCCTGGCCTTTTCTAAACATTTTATATTGTGTTAGCTCATTGAATTTCCACAAAATATGATGATGTAGGGATTGCTATTATTCTCATTTTACTGATAAAGAAACTGAGGCACAGATGCATGAAGTTACGAATTCAAATCCGGACAACTAGCTAAGAGAGAAACTGGGATTCTGAATCCAGGCAAATTCATGCGAACGTGTGTGCTCTTAACTTTTCTGCTCTATGGTCTGTTTAATTCAGAGGATTAGAGATAAACACATCATGTGTCTCACAGCAACTGGTGGGTGCCAAAGAATAATGCATTTCTGGAGAAGAATCAGTCTCCTTGGTGTTTCCAGCCAAGGCATGTAGAGGTCAGGTAAACTGTTGATTTTCAAGCCACCGTTAGAGGATGGTGAAATTTCAGGAAACATGAAGAGACGAGGGTAATGGATGTTCCAGATAATTAGTAGCTCCCTTTTGTAAACGGAACACTGAGCAGAAGGCTTGGAGCAAATGCTCTGGCAAGAACAGTATCATTTCTAATGAAGAGAAGTGGCCAGTCTTGAAAAAGAGATAAGAGATGACCAACGAGGGAGCCAGGAATATCCTGGGAAATGGCTTTGAAGTCGCTTTGTGGGGCACTGAGCTGGTTGAAGGGCTTCTGTAACTTTCCATTCTGAAGCTCAGAAGATGTGCAGTTAGTGTCATGTATAATAAACAGTCCTTGCTCTCAGCAGGAGCGTTTCAATACTTCATCAGTGATCCGAATAGATGCGTCTCTTTCTCTTCACCGAGTGGGGATAGACACACAAACTCACACTCGTACACATGCACATATTAGGTTTAAGAATGAACAACTCAAGTTTTAAATTGCACACCTTTCTGAACACCGAGATAAAATCTTCAGATGTCCAGCTCTAGCAGCAGGGGTGGGATTGGACACTGCGGGAGTGGGGGGTAGGACTCCTCCCTTTGTCAGGCATCTACTTGCTAGTCTCACCTGTTAGTCACTTAGTAGCCACCTGGATTTCAGACTGTTGTGGCGTCACAGCACTTGTGTTCAATGAACGCTTGTTTTACTTAATTATGGTCTCAGAATGTGAGAGATGCTGACAATTCAGCCACCAAGAGGGCAGAAAGTGCTTTCTTTTAGGTGAAAAGGGGCAAGTTCTCAGCATAAGAAAGAAAATTATATGCGAAGGTTGCTAAGATCTATGGTAAGAAAGAATCTTTTACCTGTGAAATTGTGAAGAAGAAGAAAAAAATGTGCTACTTGGCTGTCGCACCTCAACCTCCAAAATGATGGCCACAAGGCGTGCGTGGTAAGTGCTTAGTTAAGAGGGAAGAGGCATTAAGCTGTGTTGCAGGTCTGTGCAGGGAAAAAGCATAGTGTATACTGGGTCTTGTGCTATCTGTGCTTTCCGACGTCCACTGGGGACCTGAAAAAGTGTCCCCCATGGGGAAGGGAGGACTACTGCACTGTGTCCCTATGGGGCAGCTGCAACCGTCAAACTGCTTGCCCAATACAGTTATCTGCAGTCATGCTGCCTTGCTGAGCTGGTGAAAGAGAGGCAGTCTCTGTACTGCATTGTGCCAGGCAGCTCTGGGCGCCCTCGCACCCACAGACACTAGCCTGGCAGGGGTGCAAGGCCGAGCAGCTAAAGGCAGCCTGCAGATGCCTCCCCCAGCTGGCCTCCTCCATGGTGTGGGAGCAGCTCTGCCTAAAGCAAGTGCAGGCTCAGGACCACCCCTGTGGCGCCTGCTCCTCTGTTCTCCCTGGACAATGGGTGTGAGATGAGTTGTTAAAAATTGTCCTGGCTGCCAGGGCCCAAGGAGAGCTGTTGCCTTTCACCTTAATTACCCTTCACACCATTGCACGGGTTAGCAGGGCCGACCGACTCTTTGGATGAAATTAGATTCTGAATTTAAACCCACATGGGCATGAAATTATGGTCTGACTGGGCCATGAGATTGCAGATACCTCCCTGCCCCCCCCTTTTTTTTTTTGCACCTCAGGCTTCACAGGAAGATGCTGTCAATTTCCCAATGTTCCTTCTGGAGCCTGAGTTAGAACAGGCTCTAGGGCATAATGCCCGTGAGTGAAACTGAACGCTCTGCGTAAGTGGGGCCAGTGGGTGCTGGCAGTACTTGGGTGCACCCTAAAGTCGCTCTGAAGTTGGCAATACTTTTTGAAATGACACTGGATGCATTGTAGGCTTGGGTGAGGCAGATAGATATGTCCTGTTCTTTAATAGTCATTTTTTAAAAAAAACTGGAAATAAAAGCAGAAATGAATTAAATTTGGCAAGTGCAAGATAATAAGATGGGGTTGGCCATATTCAGGGTGGTATATACTACATGATTCCACTTATACAAGGTATCTAAAATAGCCAAAATCATGAAATCAGTGACCGAAATGTCGTTGGTTCACTTCACAGTCAGGGCACAAGCCTGGGTTGTGGGCCAGGTCCCCAGTTGGAGGTGTGTGAGAAGCAGCCAATCGATGTATCTCTTACACATTGATGTTTCTCTCTCTCCCCTTCTCCCTCTCTCATCTGCTCTCTAAAAATAAATAACATCTTCAAGGAGTGGAATGGTGGTTACCAGAGGATGGGGGAAAGAGAAATGGCAGTACCTATTCGAATGCAGAAGCTGGACCTCCTATTTCCAGGCTGCCCAGAGTTCTTAGTCTGTTCAAGAGGAGGGGGGACCCCAAGAAAATACCAGCTTCCCTGATAAGAAGAGGCTTGAGCCAGCTTTTGTGTGAGCTAATAAGTAGCTTCATATTTATAACCAAGTCTCAGCAGCAGTTCACTATATTCACACATAGAAATCAATTCATAATCTCAGTACTTTGAGTCAAGACATACAAAGATGCTGGCCTAGTAATAAGGGTGTGGGATGGAGTTTTCCACATGGATAGCATGGGGCAAGAACCATGGATTAGACATGGATTAGAATTCAGACTAAGGCAGATTAAAAATGTTTCTTTTGAAAACTAATTTTAATTTCATAGTAAAGAGAAATGAACCAATGTCCAAATCTACTGCTGCCTTGTGAAATTCATGTTGTGCACATAGCAAAGATATGGACTCTGCTGTTCTCAAGCCAACTTTTAGAACACCCGAGTTAACGAAACCCCTCTAGGTTTTGTTATAAATACAAATATCTGGGTCTCATGGGCACTGGCAAGATAGAGTGAGCTAAACCAGTAAGCTGGTTTTCTTACAGAATTCTATCTTTAGATGGCTACTTTTTAGATTGGCATGGTAGTCATTAGTTCAAAACTGGGTAGAGTAAAAATGTTCGCATGTTACTTACCTGTAATTCTTTAAGACTGATAACAAGGGTAGCAGTTCTTCAGGGTGTTTGGCTAAGGCCTTGACTATCATTTCTGGGAGGATGGTGGAGGGTGTTAGGTTGGGGAGAGGAACCACTGCTATCTCTCAGGGGATATAATTCTGCAGGAGAGTGGGTGGACCCAAAACATCTCCCAAGATGTTTTTTATTCTATAACTTGGTCTGGGAGGAGTTGATGGATGTCAACAACAACACTTGGTATTTATTGAGTATCCATTATATTTTTGAGTGTTTGTGTTAAGTATTTATTTTACATACATTCTCATTTTAAGTCTTTGGTACATGGTGTTCTGTCTATTAGGTGGATGGGAAAATTGAGGAATAGGGAGATGAGACACTCTTCCATTACCACGTCAGAGAGTGGCTTTGCTGTGAAGGTGAGGTTGGGAGGGGGCAGTCAGGACCCCCAGCTGAGGAGGTGAAGAACACCAGAGACAAGCTGTAAAGCTGTGTAGGACATGTTGGCCCTGCCCCTGTCATGACTGTGCACCATAGGCTTGTTTCTCCAGGGCCAATGTGTGTGAGTGCGTGTGTATATGTGTGTGTGTATGTATGGTGTAGGGTTGTGTGTAATACCTGCCTGTAGTTTTCAGCACATTTGAGTGAGCTGAGGATTCATTATTAAGGCTAAGTGGAGTGAGGCACAAGTGGAAATAAAGGGCTTGTGGATAATTTTCCATCTAGTTTGATAGCCATCAAATAAGTGATTTGTGATGCTCACTAGAATGCTAGAATAACAATTTGATAATATCCAGCACTTGCTTCACTGAGTAGCACTCTTCCAAAATCATTCCCTGAGGCCCTGGCTGGTGTGGCTCAGTGGATTGAGCACAGGCCTACGAACCATAAGGTTGCTGGTTTGATTCCCAGTCAGGGCACATGCCTGGGTTGCAGGCCAGGTCCCCAGTTGTGTGAGACATGTGAGAGGCAAACCAATAGATGCATCTCTCACACATCAACATTTCCCTCCTTGCCCTTCTCCCTTCCTTCCCTTCTCTCTAAAAATAAATAAGTAAAATCTTCAAAATGGTTCCCTGAAACCAAAATTTTAGTCATCTCTCTTTATGTCCAGGGGAAAGCATGCTATTAAAATAAGACTCTTTTGAAATCAAGGACTTGTGATGGGAGTGGCTACCTGTTTCACTTGCTTAGCTAAACTGCCCAGGTTTTATTCTAGAGTGGTTCTTTTTACACGTCTTCTGAAATTTCACTGATTTCCAAAGGAAGAAGGGAGAATGATGAGGAATGTGTAAAATAGAAATAAACTTTGTTTTAGATATGTTAATATGATAGTGGTTCAATTTATTTTCAGTCTCACTAAAACAAATTAACATATACCCAAGATAGTCTAGGTTTAAAACAAGTGTAACAAGATGAAGAAGTTTATTTGCAAGAATTTCTCTTGGAGAGAGCACTTTGTTGTAGTGGGGGGCCTGGGCAGACCTCAATAAGTTATCAGGATGAAAAATGAGACCTAAAGAGCATGCCAAGGAGGGAAAAGATAGTCCTTTAGCCACAAGAAAGGACATTCGTGTGCAAAAATGGGGTGAAAGAGGGGGAAGATCCCGAGCTGAAAGCACCAGTGGTGGCCTAGTTACAGGCAGCTTTGGGGGAAGAGAAATGTGCTCCATAAATTTTTTTTTTTTTAAAGATTTTATTTATTATTTTTAGAGAGAGGGGAAGGAAGAGAGGCAGAGAGGGAGAGAAACATCAATGTATGGTTGCCTTTCACCTGCCTCCAGCTACAGAGCTGGCTGGAGACCTGGCTTGCAACCTGATTATGTGCCCTGGCTGGGAATTGAACCAGCAACCTTTGGGTTTGCAGGCCGGCAC
>PVIW01000977.1:0-359989 GCA_004026585.1 Noctilio leporinus
CTCATTATTGTCCCGTAATGGGTGAGATCATATGATATTTGTCCTTCACTGACTGGCTTATTTCACTAAGCATAATACTCTCTAGTTCCATCCATGTTGTTGCAAAGGGTACAAGTTCCTTCTTTCTTTCTGCTATATAGAATTCCATTGTGTAAATGTACCAAAGTTTTTTGATCCAATCATCCACTGATGGGCACTTGGGCTGTTTCTAGCACTTGGCTATTGTAATTAGTGCCGCTATGAACATAGGTGTGCATAGGTTCTTATGAATTGGTGTTTCAGGATTCTTTGGGTATAGTCCAAGTAGTGAAATTGCTGGATCAAAAACATCTTTTTTTTTTTTAATTTAAGATTTTATTTTATTATTCTTAGAGAGAGGGGAAGGGAGTGAGGCCGAGAGAGAGAGAGAGAGAGAGAGAGACAGACCATGTATGGTTGCCTTTCACTTGCCTCCGGCTATTGGGACCTGGCTGGAGACCTGGTTTGCAACCTGGTTATGTGCCCTGGCTGGGAATCAAACCAGTGACCTTTGGGTTCGCAGGCCGGCGCCTTATCCACCAGCCAGGGTGTAATAAGCAAAATCTTAAAGTGTTAGAATAGTGTACATGTCTGAATGAAGTCAGACTGAATGTATTAACAATAGTGTATCAGTCAGGAAAATGGTACAGGGCAGAGTGTAGGGAATGGGCAGCAGTGGAACCTAGGAGAAGGAAAGTCACTGAGGCAAACTCCATTCTTTGTTCTAGCCACAGGAAGAGGAGACACAGTCATTGTACCCCAGTGTTACAATCCTTTGTGGATAAGGGATGGGCCAGGAGCATACTGGGAAGAAGGCAGTTTAGCTAACGCAGCACAGGTTTCATCTCCTTTCTCCTCAGCAGTTCATGATCATTCATCACTGTGATAGAGGGTGGGCACAGCAGGAGCACAAGGAAGGGGCTTCTCCACTACCTTGTGGGGTCAAGGCAGCACAGGTGACATGATGTGATCATTATTATCCTTGCTTCTTTGCCAGGTTGGACCCCTGGTGGTTGCACGTTTCAAGTGTTTTCTTTCCTCCCCTCCCCTCTCCTCCCTTTCTTTTTCCTTCCCTTCCTGCTTTCATTTACGAGACAATGTTATGTTGTAATTGTCAGCATCTGGAAGGAAGCTTTCTTGTCTGTTTCAGAGGCAGTAAAAAATCACATCCAGAGAACCTATTTATTGCTCAAGGCTTTATAAGGGCATTGTCATTTGCTTTTCTTCCCACACCATTGGCAACTGTCTTTTTTTCTTTATTATGTACACAATGATGGGAGAGTTGAGTCCTACTTTCTAAGTCAGAAACCTCTTGTGTGTGTGTGTGTGTTGAATAACTGACCACTGAGAAAAAGCTGTACCCAGGAGAGAGAGAAGGAACTGGTCAGACTCTTGGTCTATTTATCCCACAACCTCCTAGCTACACAGAAATTGCCCTTTTTTCCTCTTCTATCTCTCCTCTTAGTTGTCCTCTATCTTGATCTCTATTCTTTATTCTCCTCCACTTCCCTACTTTGCTTTCACTTCCTCTTGTGATTCTTCACCATCACTCTTCATATTGATTAAAGTGGCCATTTTAAGGGTATGTAATGTTTAGTTGCTGGGTTTGTATTACAACGAGTGAAGGTAAAGCCAACACGATGAGCCAGTTCAGGGGTATGATTGAATTTTGGCTTCACCTCCTAAGAGTTGCCTGACTTTGGGGAATCTCTCAACCTTTTCCTTCACCACCTGATCATTGGGGATAAGGCTTTCTACCTCAAAGAGTTGTTAGGATAGGAGAGACTGCATGTGCCGTACTCAGAAGAATGCTTGGCACATGGACTCAATTATTAGCTTACTATTTGAAAAAATATTTATTGTAGGGCATTGTTGATAATGTCCTGCAGCTTTCCTTTATTGAAGAATCTATAGAGTAGATCTATGGCGGAGAGGGGGGCAAGGAATTATGGCATCTACAGGCTTGCATGCAGAATACTTATTTTATTTTACTTTTTTCTGAGTATTGATCTTGTGATAAGCTGGGCATAGAAAGCTCGGAAGAAGGTAGGCAATTTTAGCAAAGACTTTCCGCAGGTGGGAATAAGCTTGTTGAGTATGAGGTGAACCAGGCCACGGTAGGGAGGAGGGAGAGAGAAGGGAGGGGGATGGGTGGAAGCTGGCGCCTTGCGGAGCGTCTGGCGTGCTTTGGAAGCGGAGTGTTTGGGTACCGGAGGCCGGGGAAGAACCAGGGAAGAACGCTGAGGGCTCTGAGTAGAAGGATGCTGGAGCCCCCAGCGCTTTAGTCACTGTTTGCTTTTCTTTGAGGGAAGGCACTTTGAAGGCTAGGATTCCCGGGGCAGCAAGAGAGCAGGGGCGCCCGCGCCACTGTCAGGGGCTTGGGTGCCCACCCGGGCAAAACGCTCTAGGGGGCACTCCCACCGAGGCGGGACTGACCGGCGGGCGGGGCAGGCGGGGCGGGGCGGAGGCTCCCACCCTGCGCGCGCATCCCGCCGCCGCCTCCTCCTCCTCCTCCCGGGCCTCTGTCCCGCGAGCCCCCAGTGCAATTGGCGGCGGCGGCCCTGTGCGCCCTGCGGGACGCGCCTCAGGACATTTCCGTCTGGTCCTTCCCTCCTCCCCTTGCGCTGACTCCATCCGCCTCCCAGCCCCCTGCTCCGAGCCTGGGCCAGGCGTGCGGAGAAGGACAGGGCCAGAGACTGCATCGTTCCGCACCGGCTGCAGCACAGCAGCGCGAGCAGGTGGAGCGAGCGGGAGCGGGAGCGACAGGAGAGCAGGCGCGGGTCTGGGAGGCTGCGGTGACGCGGCCCGAGACATGGCGGCCGGTGCCTCTGAATAAGCAGAATATCGAGCCTCTCGCCGCCCCGGCCGCCGCAGCCAGGGCCATGCCGCACGGCCGCTGACCGCACCGAGGGGCCAGCCTGGAGGACACATGCTGCAGCTGCCGCCTCGCCCCTGATCCTCTGCCCTGCATTCCCCATGTTGCATTCCACAGTAGTTTCTCGGCCGGTGTAGTTGCGCTGCTGCCAGAGGGGCAGGCAGGACGTTGCTCTGCTCGTTCATCCAGCCACACTTCGCTTTTCCATTTTTTCCCGCTTCCCTCCCCATTTCCTTCTCCCGTACCCCGCCTGCTTTTCATCTGTCTCCCTCTACTGTGACCCCCTCCTGCCTCCAGCCACCGGGGCTATGGCCGCAGAAGAGGTATTGCAGACTGTGGACCATTTTAAGGCTGAGATAGAGAGACTGACTAAGGAGCTCACAGAGACCACCCACGAAAAGATCCAGGCTGCTGAGTACGGGCTGGTGGTCCTTGAAGAGAAGCTGACCCTCAAGCAGCAGTATGACGAGCTGGAGGCCGAGTACGACAGCCTCAAACAGGAGCTGGAGCAGCTGAAAGAGGTGAGTTGCCTGTCACCTCGTCCCTCCCCGGCCTGGGCACCCCCACCCCCAACGGCCCCTCATCATTTATAAAGAAGTCGGAAAAGATGCTATTGAAAGGATTGTTTCTTTATCTTAGAGCCCTTTGTTGATAAGAGAAGATGAAAAGAGTCCATTGTTTTCCCCCACAAGGGAAAAATGCCCAGGAAATGAATGTATAAACTGGAATTTAGAAGGCAGTGGCTGTGGGGAAGGGAAACTCATGAGTCTTCAAGTCGCAGCATTCTGAGGCGACATTCAGCTGAGTTGGAATGTATTCGTTAAACTTTACAAAACAGCTGTTACTGCAAACCCAGGACTCAGCAACAATCCCATAGTCCACAAAGGTGATAAGTAGATTTGTGTTGAGGACCCAATTTCAGGATGTAGAATCTGTGGTACCTCAGCCTAATGCTGAATGTAACCACCCCTTGATGGGAGAGGGAACTGTTGGAACTCCCCACCAAACCTCCTGACAAAGGCTGGGCAATCTTCTTTCTCCTTGGCTTTACTTCATTCTTGTCATCGGGCTGCGTGCGGGGGGGTGGGGATGATGATGATGATAACTGTGCTGGGTGACCTGGCAGCCTTCATTTCACCTGAGTGAGGCAGGCTGGGCCGTGCATGAGTCTTATAAGGTCACCCTGATCAGGGAAAATTTAACTCTCCTACAAATGGTCTGAAGAATGGTATAGGTCAACTATGTGCAGGTAGACCTGCCCTTCAAATGAGGCTCTTCTGTTCGAAATGCTTGTGTTTATAAAGTTAGAATATCACAAATGGACCCTTGCCCTCTTAATCTTTTGGTATTTATTTGGCTTCTTGTAAAGACTGGCTAATGTACTGGAAGAAGATGATAAATAAGCTCTGATTTTGTATTGACACTCATAAGACTAAATGGTATTGTTGAAGGAACTCAGTCTGTTTTAGCCCATTCTTGAGGCACAGTGGGTAGCAAGTAACTCATTATAAATTGAAATGTACACACTGCTTTCTATGTGGCAAGTCTTTGTTTTTAGGTGCATATTGGCATTTTAAATGCTAATTCTAATTTTGCATATGATATCAATGTTTTTCTTACAGCATACTCAGTGTTTTTTGGTGAGAGAAGGCAACTTGTTTTGTGTTACTACAGTTTAGAACATTTATGGCATAATTAATCAACTTGATTTTTAATTTAGTACATAATATTGTAAGCATTTATACTTTCAGGTACATCTTATTTTTATTCTGATGCCTGAATGACAAAAAATAAATGTGGAAATCTGATTTTTGGGTATCAGGCTGTAAATTTCTAGTTCATGTTTCTATTACCATGTACATGTCTGTTCTTAACAACACCTAGACTTTGTGATACTTTCCAATTTAGATTAAGTCTTAGTCTGATATGTTAAATCTTGTGAAGCCAAGAAACAGGATGATGATTGTAATTTTCAAAAATGTTTTGATATTGTCTATACCTGTTATCATTTTGCCAAGACAGGAAAGTGCAAACCAGGCAGTGTCAAGCCATCATCTCCTTACTAAAGGAGGTGGACTTACTTTAATGAAAGGAGTGTAACTGTTACTTGACCTTCCTGCTCAATTCCTTCTAGGGTTTTTATTTTAATTTTTTTTTTCTGTGTCATTGTACTGACCATGCGTAGAAAACCTTAATGCAATTGTCTTTGGCCTTTACTGGTATAGACCATGAGCTCCTAGGCAAGGAGTTTGTCTGAATTTACTTGGCTTCTAAAGTCTTTAATGCAAAGCTGAGCATAGTGAGTGTGCAATAAATATTTTATGAAAGGATAAATTTATACTGGAAGAAGATACCTTGATCAAGTATTCACTAGTTAATATTGGTTAGTGTCAGAGAAAGGCTAAGAAAATTGGGAAATACAGAAAGTGACCAGTATTAAACAACTACCTGCAACACTTTCTTTAGCAATAATGAGAAAAATGAGAAAAGTGTTTGGTAGGAATAGTGTAACACTAGTTTTTTAATACAGAATAATGCAAATAACAATTTTTTTGGATTTTTTTCTGTAAAATTTTGAGGCATATTTTGTTCTATATAGCAGGAGGTTAATAAGAATTTATCAGGCCCTGGCTGTCATGGCTCAATGGACTGAATGCCAGCCTGCAAACAAAAAGGTTGAAGGTTTAATTCCGGTCAGGGCACACACCTGGGTTGTGGGCCAAGTACCCAGTTGGGGGTGTGCAAGAGGCAACCATCCAATCGATGTATCTCTCACACATCAATATTTCTCTCCCTCTCTTTCTGTCTCCCTTCTCCTCTCAAAAAAATAAGGAAATAAAATCTTTAAAAAATAAGAGATTTTATCAGAAGGATTTTTACCAAATGATACTTGTTTGTATATGTATTTTGAGTTTCATTTAACATAAATGTTATTCAATTTTAGGTTCCTAATGACTGGTTTATACCCTTATGTAAAATATTTTAGGGTAATAAAATAATTATTATACTTGATTATTTGATAATGAGATCTGTTATTTAAATTTTTTTAGGAAAAAATTTATTTATTTTTAGAGAAAGGGGAAGGGAGGGAGAAAGAGAGGGAGAGAAACATCAATGTATGGTTGCCCCTTACATGACTTTCAACTGGGGACTTGGACCTGCAACCTAGGCTTGTGCCCTGACTGGGAATCAAACTGGTAACCCTTCTGTTTGCAGGCTGGCATTCAGCCCACTGAGCTACACCAGCCAGGGCAGAGACCTGTTAGTTTTATCCTTTAACCATAATATATACTTTAGTTGGGAGTATTATTTAAATTAGCTAATTTAGTTTCCTTCTGTTTTTTTTTTTTTTAAGCTTTATTTATAATTTTCAGAGAGAAGGGCAGGAAGGGAAGAAGAAAGGGAGAGAAGCATCAATGTTTGGTTGCCTTTCACCTGCCTCCAGCTACAGACCTGGCTGGAGACCTGGCTTGCAACATGGTTATGTGCCCTGGCTGGGAATTGAACCAGCGACCTTTGGGTTCGCAGGCCGGTGCCAATCCACCTAGGGCTAAATCAGTTTCAATAATATTTCCTATTTTTTGTTTTTTTAAAAAGTAAGTCCAAAGTAATCATACAAACTAAGATACTCCAATGATGATCCCATAAAGAAGTCATTTTTGAAAACCATGTTTTGTGAGCACTCTAATTTCTCAAAAGGAAGTTTTGTTCATTCTCAGTTATATGCATGCAGCAAATGATGTTGTATTATATCTATAAAGCCAAGTATAAAATAAATCCTTGGCTTATTTCTAGGCTCTCTCATCAAATATGATTTATTTAAAAATAATTGGACCAGTTTTGGGGACTGTCAACAGGAAAATACTGTACTAAGTCCAAGTTGAACATTAGCAATTTGCAGTGTAGCAGCATGGCTCAGTCTTCACAGGTTGTTCTGATTTTGTGAGTCAGCACCCAGCAATATTGCTACCTTCCTTCCCAGGCCATGGGCTGCTGTGATGGTAATGCAAGTGAGCAGTGTTGCCCGAAGATGTACAAAATTAAGATGATGAAGTCAGTAAGGGTTTTCTAGCCATGTCTTTTCTCAGTCCAGATTGGTTTTTGGCCAAGCCTGATGTTTAGTACTTTGCCCTAACTTCGTGACTGCTGAAATCCTATCCCCAAAGAAAACACTTCAAAGAAAAGAACTAAGGTTTTCCAGAAAGAATAGCTTCTGACATCATCGTGCTCTCCTTTTCATTATACTTGGGCATCTGTACAAAAAGCACATGTTCACTGGAATACTTGATCATGGCTTGATTTCACAAATAATACTTGCTTTTCAGTGACCTGAGGGAGCACCCATGTCTAATTATGCCCTGGCTGATTTTATATTTGGGATGTGTGTAAATCAACAGTGTCTGTCCCCAGACCAAAATAGTATGTAAAGAAGAGTCATGATTCTAAGATAACTTGAAAACTAAAAATATGCATGCATTAAAAAGACCTGTAAAAATTAAAGTTTTTTAAAAAAACTAATAGGTGGTTGAAATTTTAAATGTAGTAAAATTTTAAAAGATTTCCTGAGACCGGAATGATTGTTGTTCCTGGTAGCATTTTAGAAAACATACCCACATGACACCTTCAGAGAAGTTTTTCAATTAGGTTGCAGTAAGTAGACTGTGGACTCAGAACCTTCAATTCATTTACTTGTCATTTTCTCAGCCCAGAAACCAAGGATAAAAACCTGCTGAAGAAGTACTTTTGGGCATTGAACAACTTCTCCTGGAGCAGACTTTGTGCTGTGTTTTTTCAGAGCCAGAGTGAAATAATTCAAGAAATAAATAGTTAACTTACTTTTAGAGATTGTCACATTAAGGGTCAGGTGAAAGCCATTTAATTACATGGCTTTATCTTTAAAGAAATATTTTTTTCCCTCTCATATGCCTAGAAAGATTGTTAGCTTGTTTTATGCCTGTGAATTTTAATCATGAAGTCATATGGGGGTAAAACAAAAGCATAAATTTTTCCCAATCTATGAATAAACATAGAGGAAGATAATTTATTTACCTAAGCTAGTACTTTTCTGTTATTGTTTTTTAAAGAAGGAATATTTATATTCATTATCCCATTTTTATGAAATTAACTTAAACATCTATATCAACATAAGCTTTGGGAAACTAAATAACTTCAGTAAACATAATCACTTTTGGTCACATTTCTTAATCTTTCTTTTTTAAACAATTTATTATTTCTCAGAGAGAGGGGAAGGGAAAGAGGGAGAGAAACAGCAATGTAGGCCTTTCATTTGCCTACAGCCATGGACCTGACTGAAGACCTGGCTTGCAACTTGGCCATGTTGCCCTGGCTGGGAATCAAACCAGCGATCCCTGGGTTCGCAGGCTGGCACCTTATCCACTGTGCTTCCAGCCAGGGCCACATTTCTTTATTTTAACAATTTCTCTACCTTGCATTATCCTTTATTTATTTATTTATTTATGTATTTATTTACCTATTTTTTTTCTGCACATTATGCTTTATTATTCCAAGAAAGGTAAAAATGCAACTGAAACAATAAAAGATTTGCGCAGTGCATGGAAAAGGTGTTGTGACTGATCGAACGTGTCAAAAGTGCTGGAAATTTCTTGGTGGGTGATTATCCACAGTGGGTAACTAGTTGAAGTTTATAATGATCAAATTGAGACTTTGAGAACAATCAGTGTTCTACCACATGGGAAATAGCTGACATACACAAAGTATCCAAAATTAATAGTTACTGGTGAAAATGAAAAATGTGTTTTTTTACGGAAAAAACCTAAATGGACTTTCTGGGCAATCCAATTGCTGTACAGACAAACAGCATACTTCTAAGCATGTTGGTATTCTCTGGAGCCAAAGGGAAGAGACTACCTTTTCTCATATTCTGCTTCAAAAAGTAGCATGTAGTTTTCTCTTAAGTACTACAGTTTTTTAAAATAAGATTTTATTTATTATTTTTAGAGAGCGGGGAAGAGGAAAGGGAAAGAAACATCAATGTATGGTTGCCTTTCACCTGCCTCTAGCTACAGACTTGGCTGGAGACCTGGCTTGCAACCTGGTTATGTGTCCTGACTGGGAATCGAACCAGTGATACTTGGGTTCATGGGCTGGTGCTCAGTCCACTGAGCCACACCAGCCAGGGCCTATTTTTATTATTTAAAAAAATATTTTATTTATTTTTAGAGAGAGGGAAAGGGAGGGAGAAAGAGAGGGAGACAGACATCAATTGTGTTTGCTTCTCCCTTGGTGCACAGGCTGGCTGGCACTCAATTCACTGAGCCACACCAGCCAGGGCACATTATCCCTTCTTTTAAAAAAAATTGTTTTTTAATGATTGATTTTAGAGAGAGAAAGAGAAACATCATCTTTTGACTCCTGTGTGCCCTGACCCAGATCAAACCTGCAGACTTTGTATTGGGATGGTCCTCCAGCCAACTGAGCCACCAGGCCAGGACCATTTCTTCTTTTTATTTCATCTCTGGCAAAGTTATTTCTCAGATATCATTTAACAACAATTAATAATTATACAGTCTGTCATTGTATTTGCTGTGTTTGCATGAACATGAACATGTTGGTGCGAAGATTTTTTTCAGGATTTTATGCTTACAAATACTTGGCCTTATCATCCCCTTCAAGTATACTTTCCTTTAAGTATACGTCATGGATATTGCATTCTAGGTTAAAAATAGGATATTTACTTGCATGTTGAAATATATAATAAAGGACTTTCTCACACATAAGTTTATGTCTACAAATACAGCTTTTAAGGAGAGGAGGCACAGTCTTACTATAAAATAATACGTTAAAGGAAAGGCGGGTGAAGTCAGGTGGCAGGAGGTGAAAGCTGTAAAGTGGCAGTGGCCCTGTTATGTCTTGGCAATGGGGAAACCTTCAAAGTAAGTGGAAGAAAACATTGACTAACTGGTGCCGTCTGTCTTATTTTATTTAATCTTCAGAGTCATTCAGAGGCTCATTGCCTATTTTCACAGATAAGAAAATTAAAAAATAGTAATAAAACATTGAACAATGGACAATGCTCCATTTAGACACTGCATGCCTTACCTTGAATTCTTACAATACCCTTTTACAAGATAGATATTACGTCAGTTATACAGAAGAGGCCAGTACCTAGGTCTTAGGTTAAGTGTTCTCTTCAAGGATGCAAAGCTAAGTGATGAAACCTGGTTTTGGAAGAAGCCCACTTGTTTTAACTGTTTTATTTATTTATTTTTAGAGGGAGGGGAAGTGAGGCAGGAGGAGAGAAACATTGATCTTTTCTGTTGCCGTTCACACACCCTTATTGGAGGACCTGACCTGAAACCCAGGCATGTTCCCTGATTGGGAATTGAACCTGTGACCTTTCACTTTGCAGGACAATGCCCAATCTACACCAGTCAGGGCAAGAAGCCATTTTCTTATCACTACAGAACTTGAAACATCTCAGTCACAATGCAGTGTAGAAGGTCTTGGTATTGTTTACGTAGAGTGGGTTGGAGCTGTGCAGAGGCAGCAGGAATAGGAGTGGATAAACCTAGGGGGTGAGGGTGGAACTCCGTGTTGGATGTGACTGGAAATGAAAAGTGAGGGTAAGAATAGAGTTGAGAGTCTCAGGATGGACAGAAGATAGTTTCACTCACAAAGGAAGGTCCAATGGCCGTGAGCACTTTGAGAGAGTAAAGTAGATGGCCAAGGTATGTAAGCCATTTTAATTTGTTTTATTTATTTTTATTTTTGTGGGGAGGCATAAGTTGCAAGAAGAATTCAGATATTTACCTTTCAATAAACCAAATGAATAAACTGTGTAATTGGTTGCCCAAACCCATTTCCAGAATATGGAATTAGATGAACAATTTAATTACATTTTCACTAAGTAGTTCAGATTGCATTCTGAATTAGGAGGTGTGCAAACTAATAAACAATGGGCAAAGCAGCTGAGTTGGCACAGTGAGGACTTCCAGGGTGCCTCAGTGGAGACCTAGCTGGGGCTGACCCCTCTGCCCAGGGAGGCTGGGAGCAACAGAGCACCTACCTCATTAACGGGTACTAGACATTCCATTAGAGCTGTTAAGATGGTTTTTTTTTTTTTTTTTTTGGTTGTAAGTGTTTAGTTGCTTCTTAAAAATTACAGTTGTGTAATTATGACAGTTCATGGCAATAATCCAAGTTAGATAAACATCACATACAAATTAATGTGTATCTGTATGTAATTTATAATGTGTAAAATAAACATCACATACATCCTCCTAGATCTGTCTGTATTGCTGATACTTTGGTGAGTATTCTCCTACACTTGTTTTAAATCTTTTTCAACACGAATTCATATGCAGGACTTTTTGTTGCCCTTGTTTCTTTGTTTTTATACAAGTGGGATCATGTCATACATATTACTCTGCAACCTGGTGTTTTTCATTTGCTAGTATGTACTTTTAAAATGCCTAGAAATGTTATTTCTAGGACAGGACTGTATTTTTAAAGCACTGAGGTATCAAGTATGAAGAAAATGGGTCTGAGTAGGGAAGAAAACCAGGCTCTCTGGTGTGGGTGGTGGTGGAGGTGCAAGTAGGTGGACCTAAAGGGAAACTTGGATGGTAAGTGCCAAGAACAAGTGTAGGTGTGTTTAAAAGAAACTGATGGAACTTGGTTGCCCCATAGCAGACCGGTGTGATAATACCAAGGAAGGAGATGGGAAGCTTTGTGGATGAGTGAATTTGCTTCCTTGTCTAATCTTGGCTGGGAGGAGCTCTGTGTGTCAGTATACAAGGTGGCGGGTTTCCATGGCCGACAGGAGCCCATCCTGCAGCGTGGCCACATCCTGTCCATTCTGGGTCTTGGTTAGAAGCCAGGATGATTCAGGTATTTGGGGCTCATTATGTCATCCTGTCTTTGCCCTGTGATGGTTGAGTTTTAAGATAGCTGGTTAGGATCTTATACAGCATCTCAGATTTAGCATGTTATGCAGGCAATGGGGAGAACAGGATACAAGACAGGAAAATGTTCCACAAAATTGTTCTTCCTTGTGACAATTGATATCTTTTTCTCCTGGGATTTAATTACTTTGTCTATAAAATTAAGGGTTCCACATAGGTAATCTTTGTGATTTCGATTGGCTCTAAACTTCTGTGATGCTGTATTTTAAAGTAATGTAGTCTACTTTTTCATCTACCTGTCCTTTATTTTTGTTCAATTGCAATGATTTTCACCTAACCTTCAGGAATATGCATCAGCTGTTTTCTCTTTGTTTCCTCCTATCCATTTCCACTCTGGACACTCATATGTAGCCAGGAAAATGTACCTTCCACCTGTTTTTACACTTGTACTGTACCCCTCCATAGTTTTTTGTTCCCTCTGAATGATGTATAGTTCTCTTCTCTTTTGAACACCTACCCCAAACTCATTTTCCTTCTGGGTTCACTTTACCTCTCTAATCAGGGCTATACTATTATAGAGCTGATCCACTGAGTTACTTTTCATTGAAATTTTAGTACTTGGCTTCATAGAACAGAACAAGGCTCACCAGGGTCCCTGGGAGCCAAATTTTGAGTCAAATGGAGAATTAACAGTTAGAGCTTCCTAAGGCTGGAATGAAGCAGCCCTCATTCAGAAGTTGTGAGTTCCCCTGTCACTAAAAACAGTTCAAGAAGCCCTGGCTGGTGTGGTTCAGCGGATTGAGCACTAGCCTATGAATTAAAGGGTCACTGGTTCAATTCCCAGTCAAGGGCACATGGTTGGGTTATGGGCAAGGTCCCCCATTAGGGGCACTCGAGAGGCAACCATGCATTGATGTTTCTCACACTTCTCTCTAAAAATAAATAAAATCTGAAAAAACAAAACAGTAAGGAGATTCAGTTGCTGTGAATACCATCTTGAAGGGGGTTTATGCTCGGAAAGGCATTTGTTTCAAATGACCTTGAAGATCCTTCTCCTAGTCTGAATATTTTTTGCCTTATTCCAGGTGTTCCAGGTAATCTCATGTTTCTGTTGTTTTATAGTCCCTTCCCCACCACCAAATTAGTGTTTCTAACATGGTTAAAATTTTGTTTTCATGTTGAGCATTTCATAGTATTTAGGACTTCCGAATATTTAGAAAGTTTTTAAAGTGTATTAGAAGTTTATCTTTTTTTTTTTTTCTCCCCTCCCATCAGTGTATGGTTGCCTTTCACCTGCCACCAGCTATGGACCCAATTGGAGACCTGGCTTGACTTACAGTTTGCTTGATTTTCAGAAGAAAACTAATGTGTAATAGGAAAGTTTGAGATGACTACATCTGTAAATTTTGGGAAGTTTCAATGAAACTATACCTTTTAAAACATTTCATTTATTTATTTTTAGAGATAGGGAAAGGGAGGGAGAAATAGAGGGAGAGAAATATCTATCTGTGAGAGAAAGAAATGTCCATCTCACATGCCCCCAACTGGGGACAGGGCCTGCAACCCAGATATGCGCCCTGACCTGGAATTGAACCAGCAACCCTTAGTTTTGCAAGATGATTCAACCCAGCTGTACCCGGTCAGGGCTTGCCAGTCTGAATTTTTGTTTTCACTTCAGATTGCCCATTGCTTCTTGTTCTGTTTCATTTATTCATTCAAAAGTTTATAAATTTACTGGTTACTATGTTGAGCACTCTGCCACTTACTAGAGATACAATGTTGAACAGGACAGAGGATGGAGCTGTCTGAATGACCTTCTTTGCGAACCTAGGGAAAGTCAGCAAAGACACTTGCTCTTCAGCTGTGAGAAGGGCACGAGTGAAGAGACTGGGACTGGCTAGGGAAAGCGCGATCAGAAAAGCCTCCTTCAGGAGATAACGTTTGCTCATACCTGAATGAGAGGAGCCAGTCCTGGGGAGATTGTGAGAACTAGTTTTTAAATAAGAGGGACAAGTGCACAGATCTTAGAACTCTAGTTGTTAGGGGAGATGATGGGTCACCATGCCCTGTAAAAATCACCATTCATATCTGAAAAATGACCATCTATAAAATGGTATATTGACTTTGGAGTTTTTTGTTTTGCTTTTAAAGATTTTATTTATTATTTTTTAGAGAGGGGGAAGGGAGAGAGGGAGAGAAACATCAATATATGGTTGCCTTTCACCTGCCTCCAGCCACAGACCTGGCTGGAGACCTGGCTTGCAACCTGATTGTATTGCCCTGGCTGGAATCGAACCAGCAACCTTTGGGTTCGAAGGCTGGTGCCTTACCCCTGTGCCACCAGCCAGGGCAAGGTTTGGAAGAGGTGTATCAGAAGCAGGGCCTGTAGGATTTCCTGGATAATTTATAAAATTACTACTGCCTGGATCCTACCCCAGGACCATTCAATCAGAGTCATGAGATGGAGCTGGGGTGTCAGTATGTTAACCCCCTTCTGCTCACAGGTGCAGCCTGGGCTGAGAACCCCTTTCCTAGAAACTACCAACTCTAGGAGTAAATAACTCCACAAGGAAAGAAGTGTTTAAGAAAAGCTGGGAGGTATTGAGCTAGTATGTAAACATTAGTTGCAGCAGTCTTTTAATTTCTCTGATTTTCTGGAAACGAAGACTCTGCCGTGCTTTTCAATAAACATTGTCAAAAACTGCATTGGAGCCCTGCCTGGTAGAGCTCACTGGATTGAGTGCCAGCCTGCAAACCGAAGTTCCCAGCTGGGGCACATGCCTGGGTTTTGAGCCAGGTTGGGGGTGCACGAGAGGCAACCCACGCAGTGCTGTTTCCCTCTCTCTCTTCCTCCCTTCCTCTCTCTCTAAAAACAGAAATAAATATTTCCCTCTCTGCCTCTCTCCCTTCTCCTCTCTAAAAATAATAAATAAAATCTTTTAAAAAAATCTTAAAAAATGCATTGGGTAGTTAAGGTATATGTTAATTTAGACTTTAATTTTTTTATCCTCAGGGTTGTTTGAAGTTTCTTTTTAAAAGTTAGTTGTCTCCTTTGTGGTGTCTATTTTGTTTTTGTTTGTTTGCAGTTGTTTATGCAACTTGACAAGTCTAGAAATAAAATATTAAAAAAGAATTGCTCATTTTAAAGCACTTTATGGAGAAATGGCGCTACTCTAAAGTGTAGTATTTAACTGATATGTTCCTATCTTTAAATTTAGAATCGAAAGGAAGAAACCTGTTTACATTTATGGCAAGTACGCAATAACAGTAGCAATTTTCTTAAGGATGTTTTGTTGCAGTTTGGCGTGGGTCTGTAATGGAAGGTTAGGTCTTTTGTTTTTCTCTTGCATTCTGCAGACTCATGTGGAATCAAATGCCACTGCTCATGAGCCCTTAGCCATCAATTTTTGAAATGAAAATAGGTTTATATTTTAATGTAGATGTGCTTTGTTGATAAGCCTCACTGACGGCCATTTCCTAGAGGGCTTTAGAAGAGTTTTTGAAGTTGACCTTGGTGCGAGGTAACTAGATGGAGACAGGATGAGTTGAATCTTGTACATGACTTCCTTTGTTGAGTGGAAGATACTGTCTCTTTGGCATCCACAGCCATCTCTCCTCCTCCCCCCGCGCCTTGAAGTCACAGTCTGCACAGAGCCTTTACACTCAAAACCTCAAGAAAATGTCCTTAGGATGGAAAAGCAATAGTTAAGAGCAAAAGCAATAATATAATGTGTTTGGAAACCAAGTATGAATACCTTTTGAATTTTGAAAACCAATTCTAAGTGCTCTTTAACTGTTTGGATTTTTTTAAAAAATTAATAAGGTTCTTAATTTGCATTAGCAATTCAGAATTAACTGTGATTTAATGATCTGGTCCTGATGATCAACACAACAAGCAGATTTTCTTTCTTTTTTTTTAAAGATTTTATTTTATTATTTTTAGAAAGAGGGGACGGGAGAGAGGCAGAGAGGGAGAGAGACATCAATGTATGGTTGCTTTTCACCTGCCTCCAGCCACAGATCTGACTAGAGGCCTGGCTTGCAACCTAGTTATGTGCCCTGGCTGGGGAACCGAACCTGCGACCTTTGGGTTCGCAGGCCGGCGCCTTATCCACTGTGCTACCAGCCAGGGCCTTCTTCTTTTTCTTCTTTTTTTTTAATGTTTCAAAATAATTTAGAACTAGAACCTTTCCTTCAAAGATTTCTCAGTCTCCGGTTCTTTATCTTAATTAGTGTAGTTATTTCCAGTTAAGTTTTAGATACTTTTTTCTTTTAATGAAGTAAATAATACACCTTTGCAAGTCACATTCTAGTGTTTAGAATATATGAGCTATTCTTTACTAAAATTTAGACCAGAGCCTCAAAACTACAATTAACAATTTAGACATTGGTCACGGTAAGACATGTCAGGAAAAGAAAACAAAAAGAACTCAAGACTGGCCCTGGCTGGTGGCTCAGTGGATAGCCTGTGAACCCAAAGGTTGCTGGTTCGATTCCCAGCCAGGGCACATAACCAGGTTGCAAGTCAGGTCTCCAGCCAGGTCCGTAGCTGGAGGCAAGTGGAAGGCAACCATACATTGATGTCTCTCTCCCTCTCTGCCTCTCTCCCTTCCACTCTCTCTGGAAATAATAAATAAAATCTTAAAAAAACAAACAAAAAACTTCAAGACTAAAGAAATTTTAGTTATCATTGTGTTACCAAACAAACTGGGGCTTGTTCACAAGGCGCCTCGGTGTAAGACACTGTTAGTGTTGAGAAAAACAGGTCTTTATTTACAATATTCCAACCTTGGCCGGGCTGGGAGCACTTCTGCTCGGAGCCCTGTTTTCCCACAAGACCCATCAATTTCTTGCTCCCCACAAGGCTATAAGCCAAAACCAAGCCTAATAGTTCCCCACCCCTTATCAGTCAGCGCTCTCCCTCAGGATCTGGGGTACACTGTCTTCAGCCTCCATGTAATAGCCCAGGAAGGCATGTTACAGTGGATCGTGGTGAAGTCCAGGAAAGGCACAAGTCCTAAGAGAGTGTGCTCCCCATATGTTCTAAGTTCCAAGAGTTCAAGCAGAATCTGGGGCTGCAAGGCGGAGTCCTCAGTGACTTCGGAGTCAGCTGGAGCACGTGTCAGAGCGGCACGTGCCTGCTTTCCTACAAGTCCAGGCCACGTGGCCAGATCCTGACTACAAACAGCATGGCTGTTCCTCACATGGCTGCTACGAGCTGCCAATCCGTCATGCTCCTCTAACATGGTCCTGCCATCATGCTGCTTTTTATGGCGGGTGGCAGGGCCCTTCTTTCACATCAGGCTTCATGGCAGACCGGTGGGGCCCTCTGCAGTCTTTCAAACCGCGTGGCCTAGTGCACAAAATGATGGCCTCTTTTTGTTTAAATCCTAACCATGGCCTGTGATGCAGTAGGTACAGTGACCAGTTGTGACCACCCGTAGGAAACTCATACGGGTCCCATGAGCTCTGCCATCACTCAAAGTTCTTCCCACCTCCCTGATGCCAGGCAGTGCCGCAACTTTGCACGACTAAGAAACTTGCCACCAGCATAGATGAGCAGAGTACCTTAAAAGCTGTCGGATCTCCTTCCCCCATCCCCAAGACCTTGTGCTGAGCTCCGACAGGGAACCAAATTGTCTAATTAGATGATACTAGAAGCCTTAATGAGATCTGTGATCTAATTCTTAATAAATCATTTTGGAGAAGAATATTGAGGGCTTTTCATAAAGTACAGATATTGAGGACGTTTCATAAAATCCCAGCTCTAATTCCTAAAAGTTCCTCTTGTGTCTTTTGAGCAAGCACATTTCTAACTTAAGCGTCTGAAATATTACCTCTAGCTCTCTAAAAATTCTTCTGTTGATTATATTCATCTTATCACAATCATTGAAAAGATACATTTCTACAGTAATTCCCAGTTAACAGGCATATTTCCATACAAATGATATCATACTCCTGCCAAATTGAAAACTTTTATGGAACACGTTGAGATGAAATATTACCTAAGTAGGAATTGATTTCTTTTTATCATTTTACATTACATATCTCATTTTCAGTGTTATGAAAAATGCAATTGTTTCCTTACTTAAAAAAACTCATTGTTAGTTGTGTTCGGATAGCTTTAAACCAAGAAAATTTTTTTATGTTTATAGTTTATATTTTCAGGTCAACATAGTTGAGCTTTTTTTCTGTTTGTAACACTTGGCAACATGGAGAAGAAAAGTTCAGCAATGAGGCATCACACTTAAAAAAATTAAAGAAATTAGACTTTTCCAGCCTCCTTTTCCCCTTAGGCTTTTCTTTCTCATCTTCTTTTATTCCCTCACTCCCCATTAACTTTACACTGGAATAACAAGTACTTAATGGATTATTAAAGAATAAGCTCAAATTAGGAGAAAATTCCTGAGAAAATTTATTAAATATCAGTGGGGAGGAAATCTTCCAAAGTAAGATATGAAAGTTAGACTCAAAGGGCAGTACCGACACATTTGGTTGCATAGAAATTAAAAAACAAATGTGATAGATATCTCAAACAAAAGTCAAGTACAAGCAACAGATTGGAAAAATAATGCAACATGGATGACTTACTAAGATTATTATCTCTAATGTAGAACTTCTATAAGTCAATTGAAAATAATGATAATACAGGGGAAAAAAGATAAAGACTGTAACTAGAACAACTGAAGAGGATATGCAGATAATTAATAAATATTTTAAACATGCTCAATCTTAGGAGTTGTGAATACAAATTAATATTAGTGACTAGTTTTTATTTTAAAAAATAGACAAAAATTTTAAATAATTGCTAATATGCAGTGTTGGAAAGTTTGTGGAAATGTGAGCATTCTCATGCAGTTTTTGTGGGCGTGTGGATTGCTGTGAGCTTTCAGCATGTGGTATATTTAGATACAGAATACACACAATGCTTGGGCCCCCAAGTCTCACACAAATCATAGGTAATAGTATACTAGTTCCCAAATGCCACCTGTCAAAGAGCAGCACTGTTTAGCATTTAATATATAATTTAAGCCCCGGCTGGTATGGCTCAGTGGATTGGCTCCTGCCTGCGAATCGAAGGGTTGCTGGTTTGGTCCCTAGTCAGGGCACATAACCAGGTTGCAAGCCAGGTCTCCAGCCAGGTCCTTAGCTGGAGACAGGTGAAAGGCAACCATACATTGATGTCCCTTTCCCTTTCTGCCTTCCTCCCTTCCCCTCTCTCTAAAAATAATAGATAAAATCTTTAAAAAAATCTAATTTAGACCCTATCTAAGCATAAAATATATAGGTCTGGAACAAAGAAAGAATTGAGTATACTCATTCTTCCACATATCTTAACAGACACCTAAATAAATGTATATTTAATAAAATAGTATTTTATTTTATTTTATTTTTTATTTTCACCTGCCTCCAGCCACAGACATGGCTGGAAGAAAACCTGGTTTGCAACCTGATTATGTGCCTTGGCTGGGAATTGAACCAGGGACCTTTGAGTTCACAGGAATAAAATAGTATTTTAAAATCTAACTATAATCCTATGCATCCCCACTTGTCATTTCTCCCTTAGCCCATTTCTTAGACCTGGTTTGAATTTTTGATTCAGCACTCTCAAAGCATGATTTAAAAAACAAACAAACATGTTTTATTATTTTTCATTCTTTTTGGTTTTGAAAATAGGTATCTGAGTTGTTTTGACAGAAAGGTGATACTCATTAGTCTGGAGGGTTCAGGAGTGGCTCCTCCCACATTCAGGGGACCATCATTGTCACATGTGCGTGTTCCTTCCCCCAGAGCAGTCCTGCGGTGCTTTATTGACCATATTAGGCAGGAGAAGTTACACATTTACTCTCAGGTTTACAAAAATACTGTGCCCATAAAAAAGCCTCCTCCCCATTCTGTGAAAGAGTTAGGTGGTGACTTGGAACATTTAAAATTTACCCTACATCCCAATGCTATGTAAAAATAAAAGTTATAGACCCTAAAGACACCTCTTTGAGAAATCATTGCAAAAATGAAAAGGAAAATTTGGCATAGGAAACGACTACTGTGGTGGATAAAAAGATACTTTTTTTCTCCCCTTGTATTCTCTGTAGCAGGGCTAATAAATTAATGGTCAGATTAACAGAAAAACATTAAATTAATACATCTGCACAGGGGATTCCCAGAAGCATGAAAATTCCAAAGGGAGTAAGATAAAATTAGGTATATATGTCATCTTGGACAAAGGAGAAGTGGGGAGGGTTCTGAGATTTCAAAGGAAGGAGGAATTTACAGGTAGTTCAGGAAGAGTGGAACACACATAATGGGTGAAATTTTGCTAGGCAACCCAGAAACGATGAGACACAGGGGTATCTAGTAAACATGCCCCTGCTAGATGTCTTCCTGTTCATCATATTCAATTCATATTGGGCTGCTAAGATGAACATCTTAAAATTTTCTTCCTGAAGTAGATCTTTCCCTCTGAATCTTATATGCAGGAAGACAGGGAGGTCAGAGGTTCTTTATAAGTTTTTTGTTTCCTAATAACCAGCTTAAAATCATTATTCCAAAAGGCAGCTTTAGGGTGGCACAACTTTGAGCCCCTTCGCTAAAACTGATAAAGTTAAATGATACTGTATGTTAATACAAAGTTTTAAAAATTATGTTAAATAAGAAAAATTATTGTAGACATTTATTCATTTTGCAGATGGTTATTGGACCCCTGCTATGTCACAGGCGTTATTGGGTGCATACCAAAGTGGTAAATAATTTAGCACAGTGATGTCTGCTAAATTGTGAATAACAGAGGGTAAAGCCTGCCCGGATGCTAGTGGTGCAGGCGGTTTTAGAAATGGGGGCGTTTCAAAGGGATGACAACCCAAGTGGTGAGAAGGAGCAACTGGGAAAAGATTTCAGTGTCCTGGGTTGAAAGGAGTGGCAGATGGGAAGACCTGAAGATGGGAATGAGCTTGGTGTCTGTGCAAATGACCGGGTATTACTGGTATCCTTGGCAGCGTGGGACTGTTATTGACCGAGGCTGAGGAAGTTTAGCATCCCTGGCTCGCCCAGTAAATGCCAGTGGTGTCCCACTCTTCACGATGATAACAAAGCACTCGCACTGTTCCCCATGGTGATTATGGTCAACAAGGCTGTATTGTTTATTTGAAAGTTGCTAAGAAAGGAGATCTTAAAAGTTCTCATAGCAAGGAAACTTCACAACTTAAATGTAATCATTTCACAATGTATGCATAATATTAAGTCATTATATTCTACACCTAAAACAAATAGAATATACTATGTCAATCACATCTCAAATAAAAAAGAGCCCTGACTGATGGCACAGTGGATAAGGCACTAGCCTACAAACCCAAAGGTCGCTGGTTCAATTCCACAGCCAGGACACATAACCGGGTTGCAAGCCAGATCCCCAGCCAGGTCTATAGCTGGAGGCAGGTGAAAGGCAACCATACACTGATGTCTCTCTCCCTCTCTGCCTCTCTCCCCAGCCCTCTCTTGAAAAATAATAAATAAGATCTTAGAAAAAAGAAAAGAAAAAGAACACTTGTACACATCCTAAACCTAAACATGTCCTCTCTCGCCAGGGGGTACTATTATCCTCAGCATGGGAAGGTAGGGGATATGTTGAAGAGGAGGACGAAGAGGTGGAAAGTGACCATGTCCTTGGGTTCCAGTAAAAATGTCCAGATTTTATTTTAAGCATAATGGGCAGCCACTAGAGTGATGCGATCTGATAAATGTTTTAAAAAGATCACTCTGGCAGTTCTTTGCAAACTGGAGGGATTGTGCGAGGTTAGGAGGCTGTTGGCAGTAGTTCCAGTATTAGATGAGATGTCTGGGACTGGGGAAGAATATAATAGAAGTGACAAATGATCTGATTCAGGAAATATGTTAAAGGATTTGCTAATTAACTGAATTTGAGAGCAAACAAAAGGGAGAAGTCAGGATGGCTCCTAGATTTCTTTATATGAAGCTAAGAAGACTATAAAGAAATCATATGCTAAGAAGATAAGAAAATGAAGGAATGAAACTATTTCACAATTGAAGAAATAAAATAATATTTCATAATTAAATTTAGGAAATCAAGTATTCCATATTTATTTGAATTTAATTATATGGATCCCAAAATTTGAGGCTTTTGTTTAAAAAGAACTTCAAAGTGTGTCTGCCAAAAGCATTTAATATTTGGAAAGGAGCCATGCCTTGAGAAAAACAAGCATCATCCTATAGTTATGCTCTATGATGTAATTTACTGGACTTAAGTTGGCTACATTTCATGGTACACATTGAAATTATAGCCATATTTCTTAATTTCCGATTACAAAGCTAAAATGGTAAGTCATTTTTCTCCCTACAAAATCAAACAAACTAGCCATGTATATAGTCTTCTAACCTGTGAAGCCAACCCATCCAGTTACTAAAATGGATGTCAGTATTTTTTTTTTAAAGATTTTATTTATTATTTTTAGAGAGAGGGGAAGGGAGAGAGGCAGAGAGGGAGAGAGACATCAATGTGTGGTTGCCTTTCACCTGCCTCCAGCGGATGTCAGTATTTTTCAAGTGAATTTATTGGAGTACCATTGGATAATAAAATTATACTGGTTTCAGATGTACATTTCTATAATACATCATCTGTGTATTGTATTGTGTGTTCACCATTGCAAGTCAACTCTTCTTCCATCACCATTTATACCTCTTTCCCCTCTTCTATCTCTACCCACCCCCTCTCCCTCTGGTAAACAGCATACAATTTTGTGTCTTGGAGGGTATGTCTTTTTTTTTTTTTTTTTTTTTTTGCTAAATTTCATCATCATTTTAACCTAGCCCCCCAAACCCCATCCTCTCTAACAGCGGTTTATCTGTTCTCTGTACCTGTGAGCCTGTTTCCGTTTTGTTAGTTTGTTCATTAGATTCTACATATAAGTGAAATCATATGGTACTTGTCTTTGTCTAACCGGCTTATTTCACTTAGCATAGTACTGTCCATATCCATCCATACTGTCACGAAAAGTAATATTTCCTTCCTTTTTTCACAACCAACTGGTAATCAATCCATTGTGTAAATATACTGCAGCTTTTTAAAAATCTACTCATCTACTGATGGGCATTTGGGCTGTTTCAAAATCTTGGCTACTGTAAACAATGTTTCAATGAACATAGGGGTGCCCAAGTTCTTTTGATTTAGTGTTTCAGGTTTCTTTGGATATTTTCCCAGAAGTGCAACTGGTGGGTCATAGGCAGTTCAATTTTTAATTTTTTGAGGTAACTCTGTACTGTTTTCCACAGTGGTTGCACCAATCTGCATTCCTCCCAACAGTGCACTGAGGTTCCCTTTTCTCCACATCCTTATCAACACTTGTTGTTTATTGATTTATTGATGACAGTCATTCTCACAGGTGTGAGGTGATATTTCATTGTGGTTTTAATTTTGCATTTTTATAATGATTAGTGATGTTGAGCATCTTTTCATATGTCTATTGGCCATTTTAATGTCCTCTTTGGAGAAGTGCATATTTAGGTTCTTTAGCCATGTTTAAATTGGATTGTTTGGGGTTTTGTTTGTTTTTAGTTATGTAAGTTCTTTATAAATTTTGGACAGTAACCCTTTATTTGATGTATCATTGGCAAATATGTTGAACAATTCAGTGTTTTTTTTTTCATTTTGTTGATGGTTTCCTTTTTTTAAAGATTTTATTTATTTTTAGAGAGATGGGAAGGGAGGGAAAAAGAGAGGAAGAGAAACATTCATGTGCAAGAGAAACGTTGAGGGTTACCTCTCACACCCCTGCCTTCTCAACGAGGGGCCTGGCCCCCAACCCAGGCATGCGCCCTAATTGGAATCGGACTGGCAACCTTGGTTTGCAGGACAGGGCCCAACCCACTGATCCACACCAGTCAGGGCTGTTGGTAGTTTCCTTTGCTATGCAAAAACTTTGATGTAGCCCCATTTGTTGATTTTTTCTACTGTTTTCCTTACCCAAGGAGGTAGATTAGAAAATGTCCAAGATTTTACTGCCTATATTTTTTTTCTAGGAGTTTTATGGTTTTGAGTCTAACATTGAAGTCTTAAATCCATTCTGAGTTTATTCTTCTGTATGGTGTTAGAAGGTGGTTAGGTTTCTTTCTTTCTTTTTTTTTTTTTTTTTTGCATGTATCTGTCCAGTTCTCCCAATACCATATATTGAATAGACTATCTTTACCCCATTGTATGTTTTTGTCTCTTTTGTCATATATTAATTGATTATGAAGGCATTGGTTTATTTCTGGGCTCTCAAGTTCCTTGAGTATCCTTATAATCATTTTTTTGTACTCTATCTCTGATGAATTGCTTGCCCCATTTCTCTTGATGTCTTTTTCTGGAGACTTCATCTGTTCTTTCATTTGGGGCATATTTCTTTGTCTCCCCATTTTGGCTGCCTCTTTGTGTTTGTTTCTATGTGTTATATAGATCTGACATGACTCTCAGTCTTTGTGGGATGGGCTTTTATATTAGGTGTCCTGTATGGTGCAGTGGTGCCATTCCTTGATCACCTGATCTGAGTGCTCTAGGAATGTCCCTTGTGTAGGCTATATGGGCCATTCTGTTGTAATTGAGTCTTGATTACTATTGGCCCATTGGTGTGTGGGATCAACTCTCAGGCTGGCTGAGTGTGAGGATCAACCCAACTACAGAGTGTGAGCTGCTGTGCAGGAGCTGACCTCCCAGAGCAGAATTCACCACAGCAGGACCCAGTGCCTGCTGAGATGTCCCTTGGATGTGCTGCTTGGGAAGCTAACTGGATCATGCTTTGATTTTGTCTGAAGCCTGTATGTCGCTTTTGGGGACCCTAGAGAGGGACTCTGGTACAGACCTATGTCAGACGCTGCCTGCGATGGGTTCTGGGCAACCTATTGGGAGCTACAAAGTGACCCACAGTTTGTGACTGCCTTTGCTGGGCCTGGGTATGTGGGAAGGACTATGGCTGGCTTTTACTAGCACCAGCCCCAGGGGCACATCAGCTAAAGTCCCAAGGAATTGCAAGGTCTATATCTGCCCGCCAGCTGCCTAATAGGCTCAGGCACTGAAAGACCCTCCGGCAGTATTAAAGTTGTACAAGGTAGGTTCTCAGTGGGTCACTAGGTTGGGGTGAGTGGTATTCATCATATTGAAGAGGTTCAAACTCCATGCCAGTACTGTCTCTGAGGCCCTCAGCAAATGTCCCAATGTATACCAAATCTAGCTTGCTACTCACTGGGTGCTCACACACCTTTGTGGTGGGATGGAATCTTAGAGAGTCCTCAGGATGAGGCCAGTGAAGTTTATCAGGCCCAAACAGACCAAGATTGTTTGTATTAAGGGAGGGCTCTGCACCAGTTGGGCATGTGAGGGAAAAATAGCCCCTGTCAGAGAGCCACACAACTCAGTCTATCCCAGTCTGCCCAGACCCTGGCAGGAAAGAGCCACCAGGAGTTGAGAGGGTGGGGCTGGCAAATCCCCCGTGAGGGAGAATAGTCACTACCCCAAAGCCATGCAACTTGGCCAGTGACACCCCATAAATCCACCTAGACCTCTACACCCCCACCCACGCAGCTGAATCCTTAACTAGGTGCAAGCTTCACAGGGTGGGGCTATTGCTTTCCATCAAGCTGATGCCATGTGGAGGGGAGTGCTCCATCCAAGAAGATGGCATCTGTGGTGTGGGGGTGGGGCTCAGCACAGGCATCATGGTGGCTGTCCCTTCAGGTCTCTCCCTGGAGTCACAAACTCCAGTGTCTCTTCATGCATTTCTAGCCCTCTTTGCTGTCTCTCTGCTGGAGCCCACAGTGAGTGGCTGTGAACTAGATTTTGTTTCTTGGCCCTTTAAGAAGGCACCTGTGTCACTAGTAGACTTCATCTTGCCTTGGTGGGCATAATTCCTGCCAATTTTCAAAGCCAGATGATATGTGGGCACCTTTTCTTAGCTCTGGTGCTCTGGGCTGGGGACCCCGGTTTGGGGTTGAAACCCCTCACTCCACAGGTTGAACCTTTGCAGCGGAGGTACCCCTCCGGAACCTCTGTGGGAGCGGGGCCAGAGCTTTTCACATCTTTGCCTTTCATACCAGTCTCCATGTGGCTTCTTCTGTAAACTTTGGTTATAAAATGTCTCTTCAGCTAGTCTTCCATTGGTTATTCAGATCGATTGTTCTATATTTTAGTTGTAATTCCAGTTTGGGAGGAGGTGAGTGTAGCTTCCACCTAATCTGTGTCCATTTTGGATTCAATGTCATTGCTTTTTAAAACAGAGTTAAAATAATTATTTATAAGAAGTGATGTATGTACTGTAGAGAAGAAACATGGAGACTGGGACATAAATATATCTTACAACTGTAATTAAAGTAAAACATGTGGCTGGTATAAATAACAGATTTCTTTCCCCTCTACTGTGGATCTTTGTTGCCTCACTCGCAGGGCTAGATCATGCTATAGCCCCCAAGGGTCAGGGAGGCAAGTGAAGTCTTTGGAAAAAGCTGATGTGATCTTGGTCTGCATTGATAGAAACTTTGTCCAGAATGTGATGATAAATGTCAGTCCATCCACCCCTGGAATTTTGTATTCTAGGTAGAATGATCCAGGAACCAATGGGTTTCAGATACAAGGATACAGAGCTCAAATGAATATGAAGAAGGATCTTATAGAAATATGAAAGCAGAGTGAGAATTAGCACAGAGACCTCCCTCTTGGCTAATGGAGATTTTTAGAAGCCAAAAAGCTACTTGGTGGGGATGTTGAGGAAATGAGTCAGGCCTTTAGTGAATTTGGAACAGGATGCCTAAACTGCTTTTAGCACTCTGACTCTGTCATTAAATGTACCTGTCTCATTAATGCCACAGAATTAGAATACAGTCCCGATAACCACAGTTATACCAGTCCTGTGGTTTGTTTTGCAATGAATGCTTAGCCTTTAAATTCTATAGATAGAAAGAAATCCCGGAGAGATTGGCCACCTGTCATCTAGAGCAGAGATTGCAAACTGGTATCCCAAGGGCAGAATGCAGCTGAGCGATTTAGAAGCCTTCACTGTAGAGAGCTGCTTTGTTGTTTGCCTGTTTGTTTTTAAGTAGGGAGGGTCATGTTTAAAAGTCTGGATTTCAGGTCTCTCTCAAAAAATTGGAAGATTTCACAAAGTTCTTGGCCTTCATTTTTGCTTGACGCTAGAGGGCTGGAGCTGAGTGAGTCTTTCCGAAGGAGCACAGATACCTGCTTTGCTACAATCCCCACCATTCCATCTCATCCTCATCTTTTTGCTGTACTGCCCTCAATTACGTCATCTGTCCCTTTCTTGTTGCCATTTGAGTTTTGACTTCTGATCTAGGTGCTGATGCTCTCTTGCCCTTCTTGGGGAAAAGGTAAAGGGGAAAGGAAGGTCAAGAATGAGAAGTTAGAGGAATTGGAGGAGGATCAAAGAGCCTTGCAAAGAGGCCTGGGCTAGGATTAAGAGGATGCAAATTTCATTCCGAGTTCCGCCTCTTAGAAGCTTCCATTTATTTCTTCATCTACTGCATAGGAACAGTGAACAGGCTGATGTGTTTTTTTGAATGCAATAATATACATAGGAGCACCTGGCATATAACCTGGCCCAAAGTACGCATGTTGGTTATTTGATTAGCTGATGTCTCTCTTTGTTTTCCTATCAAACCTGAGGGAACTATAATGTTCTGGGTTTTTTAATTTTCATTTATTTTTTAAATTTAATTTAATTATTATTGTATTACATCCATCCCCTTTTTATTCCCCTCTGTCCCCTTCCCCACCCACCCACTCCCCCACAAAGTCAATCTATAATGTTCTGTTTTATTGTTATTGATGGTCATATCATATCCATCCCTTTATTCATTTATTTTTACTAGATTCTTTGTGTCTCATTCAACTTTATATCTGCAAGCACTCCACTTGACATTTTGATGAGTAAAATAATTGAGTGAATTTTGAGAATGGGGGGAAAAGAACAGAGAATGAGGAATAAGTGACCAAGCATCTCTTTTCTTCCTTGTCCTCAGATCCCACCCTCTCCTTCCCCAGGTTCTCAGGCTCCTACTTTTGCTGTGAACTCTAATCCCTTTAAGAAAATGGTCCGTCTGTACTTAGCTGGACCACTTTGTGCTCAGGTCCAAATTCTTAAGAAATTAAGGAGTGATTCTTTGCTAAAAATACCCCAGCTCTTTATTTAGGAGCTTATCATGATATTTTCTTATAGCTCCAGAAATAGCTATTGGTGCCTGGAGCTAAAGTACTATTTAGGTTTATCATGACTCTGGTTTTCATTGGAATACTTACTATTTTAAAAGTTTTTAAAATTAACAAGTTATTTTGCTTTCATGACCTAAGTAATACTCTCAAATGTTTAACATAGTGATTCATTATTCAGATCTTTATTTTTCAAAAATGAAAAGTCATAGAAGAGAGGAGACAAGGTTCTGTGTGAGGTCAGGTATGTTCTATTGGAACATCTGATCTGATTGCTTTATGTCATGTAAAGCCTTTCATATGTAGGGTCAGCATGGCCAACCAGTGTTACTTTTTGTTCATGCATCTTAATTGTACTTAGTTGTACCATTTGCTCATATGGCCTCTTTGTATGTTTCCCAGCAATGTTCATGTAGAAAGTGCTCTAAACGTCATCAGGAAACCTGGGGTTTAATTTGTATTCTCTACTTACTGGCTAAGAGGCCAAGCCACATATTTAAGCTGTAAAAATTGCTAAATTGCGTTTGCTGCCTATCACATAGTGGGTATTGTGCCAAATACTCAATTTCCTATTTCAATGCTTCTGGTAGCCTGTAAAGTAAATGTTTTTGTTATTACTTCCATTATATAGATGAGAAAACTGAGTCATATAGATTAGATAACTGTCTAGTTAGGGATCAAACTAAAATTTGAGTCAGGCAATGTGACTTCAAAACTTACATTTGTGAAGTAATAATAGTAATATCAACAGCAATAATACTACTGTAATTGCAGAAGTAATAACTTGAATGTACATAGTGCTGGTTATGTGTCAAGTGGTTCTCCAGTGCTTCACGCGTATTAATTTGTTCTAACTTATTGAGCTGTGCTTTCTTAGTTCTTCCAGTTATTATGAGAATTAAAAACGAATGTGTATATATTTTTATGTGTGTATATAAATATTATGGAAATTATTATACATATATATATATAAATGCTATGGGAATTACAAAGTAATATACACTCACACATGAGAATGAAGAATATTGTGATTTTGATTAATTCATATTCTTTAAAGTGACCAGGAAAGTAGAATTTGCTGCATGCAGGAAAGTTACATGAGTGTTAATTTCATAAAACATTATGGCAAGGCCCTGCCTGGTGGCATAGTAGATAAGGTGCCAGCCTGTGAACCCTGGTTCGATTCCCAGCCTGGCTGGTGGCTCAGTGGGTAGATGCCAGCCTGCGAACCCAAAGGTTGCTGGTTCGATTCCCATCCACAGCACATATCCAGGTTGCAAGCCAGGTCTCCAGCCAGGTCCGTAGTTGGAGGCAGGTGAAAGGCAACCTGAAAGGTGAAAGGCAGGTGAAAGGAAACATCAATACATTGATGTTTCTCTCCCTCTCTGTCTCTCTCCATTCCCCTCTCTCTGTAAATAATAAATAAAAAAATTTAAAAACAAACAAAATAAGCATAAAAAAAATAAAAACAAACAAAAAATTTAAAAAAACACTATCGCAGTAATAGCTTCTTCCTTCTTTACCAAGTTTGTAGTTCAGTTTCCATTTCCTTTAAAACTTTTTGCAAGCTGGAATCCACACAGTGCTGTTACTTAGTAGCTGTGTTATAACTTCCTAATTGGGAGGGCTGATTACCTGTTTTGTGCCTCATCCCTGGGGCTGCTAAGGCGACTGCTTTAACTACCTCTGCTGCTGAAACAGGTGTCAGCACACAGTCCCTTGTTTAGCCATATTCTCCAACAGACTCACTCGGTTTCTGTAAACTCATGTTTATTATCGCCTCTGAGAATTTTTAAGGCTGTAGTGTTATGACCTCTGCTGTACTTTTTTGTGTGCAGCTTGATGAAAAACTCTAAAGCCCTTAAATCGGTTTGATCGTGTTCCTAAACCCAATGCTTTAGACCTTCTCCTGTCCCTTATACATAGCCACAGCTCAGTGAATACTTGCTGATTGACTCTCAAGTTAAGGATTATTTTTATGGTAGCATATGGCAGGTTAAAAAAAAAATTCTGGTAGTGAAAAACTTGTTGGGCTCGATCCACTTTCAGATTTTTCTAAAAGGTTTCATAGCCAATATGAAGTAGCAGAACCATCTGTCCCTGTACCTGAGGGGGGGTCCCAGCAGTCTGCCTTTGGGTCGCCCTGTCTTTGTGGTGGCTCACCTTGCTGTGCCGTAATTAAGTCAGCCTGCGGGAGTCCCTGTGTTGAAGGGGCTCTGTCCCTGCTGGACCAGTGCCGTCGCCTTTGTGTTGCATGCCATGTTATCGTGGAGCAGATCATTTTCATTCCTGCACGGGGCTCGATTTAGCAGCAGGATCTTCTGGGCTTCTTCCGAGAAACAGCATGGTTCCCTGGAAATAAATGGTGGATGAATTCTTGCCTGAGATTATGAAGAAACGATTCTAAAGAAAAGCTTTTCCGCTTTCTCATGTTGAAAACAATGCTAAATGTAATTATACTCGCAATGAATTGCTTGGTTCACTGGCTTCCTTCTTGCTTTGTCAAAGGTGGATTTTCCCCCCTATGACAGGGAAATTTTATAAAAATGTAAGATTTAAAAATGCCTGTAGGGCAAGAATACAACATCTTTATAAGTCTCTTGGTGTGATCTACTAAAAGAAAAGGAATAAATGAAACAATTGGATTTGAATGCTCTCTGTTCCTTTTTCTTATTCTTAATTTCCTGAAGCCTTATGTTCCCTCCGTCAGCCAAAGCTCCCTCTGCTCACCCATTTTCTCACCCTCTCACCTCTGTCTTGCCAGCCATTCTACTCCTCTGTCTGCTATCCTTCTTCATTGTAAACAGATTTTCTTGTACCTTACTTAATCTCTTTCCAGAACATGCCTTCCGGCTCCTTAACATGGTGTACTTGTCTTCCCCTGCAGCTCCTGGTGGAAGACACTGCTCATTTTCTCATCTGTCCTGCAAGTGTAAGAACCCAGAGACAGTGGCATGCTCCTCTCTCCTCCATTGCAGCCATTATGATCCTCTGTAATAGTAATAGTTATAGAGAATGATATTTTTATTCCATTTTCCCCCTATCATGCCTCTACTTTCACTTTGCATTCTTGCATTTATTCTATTTTGACTGAATAATTTAGGGAGAAAGACTAGAACTCAAGGAAAGAGCCAAGACGGGGTGATCCAGTGGGCAGTTCAGAAAGCATGCTATGGCATGACACTTTGCACTTTCTATGGAAACATATAACCTCACTCATAAGTACTCCATTCTGACTACATGGTTGAGCACAAAGCAGGCCCAAGAATGATAATATGAAGTTTGGATATTTAATTTAAGGGTAGAAATAATATTCCATTGGTGAGATGCATATTTTCATCATGAAATGTCTGGTAAATCAAGTCAAAATGGTCCTCAGTTTTTCAAGAACCATTCCATGAAACCTTCATTTCTGGGTTGGAGCTTGAAGTCTGTTATTGCTCCAAGGATTTATTAATAGGAACATACATATTAGATGTGTAGCCCCGGCTGGTATGGCTCAGTGGACTGATGCCGGTCTGTGAACCCAAGGGTCACTGGTTCAATTCCCAGTCAGGGCACATAACCAGGTTGCAAGCCAGGTCTCCACCTGGGTCTGTAGCTGGAGGCAGGTGAAAGGCAACCATACATTGATGTTTCTCTACCTTTCTTCCTTCCTCCCTGCTCTTCTCTCTAAAAATAATGGATTTTAAAAATCCTTTAAAAAGTTAAATAAAATCTTTTAAAAAAGTGTAAGTTATGAAAAATGCTGGAATTGACTCATGCTCGCAAGTGTTACTGACTTGAACACACACACAAAAATACAAACCTGCCTTTAAAAAAATTATTTTAATTTTCGATTTTAAAAAGAGGGGATGGGAGGGAGGAAGAGAGGGAGAAGAAACATTGATGCGAGAGAGAAACATCATTTAGTTGCTTCCCATAAGCACCCCAACTGGGGACTGAACCTGCAATCCAGGCAATGTGCCCTGATTGGGAATTGAACCAGTAACCTTTTGGTTTGTGGGATGACATCAACTGATCAGGCCAAATCTAATTCCTTCTTTTCCACAAATCTTCACTTACTGGATATGGTATGCTGTGTTATTTTGAATTTTTAAAATTATTATAAGGTTGAATAATTTTTTCCTGTTCTTAAACCATTTAAAATTCCTCTTCTGACAAACTATTTTTGGTATGCGTGGCCTTCTTATGAAACTACATGTCAATACCTTCATTGAAAGATGTGCCGCAGTTTGAGAGTATTATTATTTTCTAAGCAGTCTATTTGCTTAAATGTTTATAAGAACTAGAGCTATAAATAAACCCCAAAAATGCTGGGTTTTAGTTTTTTAGAGGAATAAAATTTTACATATATTTCCTCATCCTTATAAGGTTACGTGCTTAAGTATGTGTAGTTTTGGCATTTGAGGGAACAACGAAGAAAAGGAAAAGACATAAGTGTTATTACAGTGTGGTACATGCCAGAGGAAATGCAGTGACTTAAAGTCAGTGATTGGAAATCACTGAAAATCACTTAAAATTTTTCGGTGTAATCGAAATCTTCCTTAGTCCTTGACACATTAGAAAAATTTATGCTAGTTATCTTCTACTTCTGTAAAAATCTCTCGAGTTTAAAGTCATCTGTTATCCTTTGAGGGGATAAAAGTTCAGAACTGTGGTTCTCTGTTTTGCTTCTTTTCCTTTAGCCAAGTGGTTACCTTTTCTGAGCCCTTGGCTCTCCTTCTGCGAACATAAGGCGCTCCATCTGCCCTTTTCAAAGTGAGGATTTACAATTTCAATAAGACGGTGTTTGATCTTATACTCCTGTCTTACATGATACTCACTTAAAATTTAAAAAATGGAATCATTCAAGACCTTATTATCTTGAATAGCTTATTCAGAATTTATAGTTCTGAATCATTTTTTTGTCCTGATATTTGCTTTTGACTGATTTGTTGTGCTTTTGTTAAGGTAAACATGTATGAAAAGATATCTCAGAACAAAATCCTGTATTTCGAATGCTTATTGAAAAATCTGACTCAGAGGTCCCTACTTTGGACAAACTTGAATAGCACTTACCACAATATTCTGTACATATTGGCTTTTCTGCTTCTCTTATTCCCCATTATTTGTAAGTTTCATGAGTCAGTGATCCTTGTCATATTTGTTTTTGTCCCTCCCCAGAGCTTCACACGTGGTACATGATCAACAAATGTTTGTTGAATGTAGGAGCTAAATTGTAGTTTAGTTAATTTAAAAAAGGTATAAATCTCATCAGTATTTTTTGTTTTGCTAAACAAAAGATGTGGTAGTAGATTCCTTTTAGATAGGGAGAAAAAGTTACAATGAAAACACATTAAGTCCCTCTACCTGCTTCTGCATAATGGTCAACTCTCAAGTACTAGTGGGCAGGACCTATGCTGTCATGGGCAGGAGGGCACAGTTTAGACTATGGAGGTCACGTATTCGTATGAGTTGTATGAAATTGTCAGTTTTGTTGGTCAAAGATGATGGGATATTGCAATTTCACGTGGGCCAGCCTAATATATTAAACAGTAAGGTGTATGTGCGAGGGCTTAAAATTTCATCTATTTAGAGAACCTTTATTATCTGAGGACAACTGGACATAGAAAAAGTCAAAGCAAAATGAATTCACTTAAAAATGGGGACCAGCACTTCACAGGAAATATGCAGGATAAAAAAGGGATTGAATGGAATTCTTTACAGACATGTTTAAACATGTGAAGATATTTGATAAAAATAATTTTGCAAATTAAAAGTGAACAGTTTATTATCTATAGCATATATATATATATATTAGCATATATATATATATATATATGTCATAGATGTAGGAAATATATATATTTCCTACAAAAAGGCACACTTCACATCTGGCTCTTGCAACATTTCTTTGAAGAAATCTCAAACTAAATTTGAGGACTTCATTAACTTTTCCAAACCTTTAGAAATATTTTTCATTAAAATTGTTTTTTTAGGAAGCATCGAAAATATCGATAAGCTTTCTTATTTTCTTTTCATTATTTTTTTACAGTCGAATGCAGCCGGATCTTTATCTGTCCAGGACTTTGGGTGTTACTGGGGCCATGGTCTGTGGGCTTGGTGAAACCACGCTTGCGGCGTGATTAGAAGTGTCACTGTGTGTTGAGTTTGCTGCCTGTGCTGTGCCCACAGCAGTGCTCCATGAGACTTGGCTTTGGAGACGCTGATTCAACAGTCTGTAAATACTTCTCTTCACTCAACCCATTTCCTTTGTCCTGATTTTCCTTTCTTCCTGGCAGTTATTATCTCCTGGTTATATTTTTTGTTGTCCTTTTTCGATCCAGCCTGGTTTCCAGAATATCTTGTCTTACATGTCTGCGTAAAACATCTTAAGCTGTGAAATATACCATATGTGAGTATGCAAAAAAAAAAAAGGGCAGAAACAGGATGTACAATTTAACAAATAATACAAAGCCACTATGGTACCACCACCCAGGTGAAGGGAATAAAATGTTGTGAACACCCAGAATCTCTCTTTCTGCCCCTCCTCCATTGCTGCTAACCCAGGTAATCCATAATTTTGTCATGATAAGTTTCTTTTTTTAAAAAAAATTATTGAATTTATTGGGGTGACAGTGATTAATCAAGTTATATGTTTCAGCCCTGGCTGGTAGCACAGTGGTTAAGGTGCCGGCCTGCAAACCCAAAGGTCACAGGTTCGATTCCCCAGCCAGGGCACATAACCAGGTTGCAAAACCAAGGTCTCCAGTCAGGTCTGTGGCTGGAGGCAGGTGAAACGCAACCATACATTGATGTCTCTCTCCCTCTCTGCCTCTCTCCCTTTCCCTCTTTCTAAAAAATAATGAAATAAAATCTTAAAAAAAAAGAATGTATGAGAAAACTTATTTTTAAAAAAAAAAGTTATATGTTTCAAGTGTCCAATTGTATAACACATCATCTGTGTATTTTATTGTGTTCACCACCCAAAGTCAAATTTCCTTCCATCACCAATGAGGCCTCCTTATCCTCTTCTACCCCACCCCCCAACCCCCTTTTTCTCTAGTACTCACCAGACTGTGGTCTGAGTCCTTTTTCTTAATCCCTTCACCTTTTTTTACCCAGGTCCCAACCCCCCTCCCTTATGACCAGTATCTGTTCTCTGTATCTATGAGTCTATTTTTATTAAGTTTGTTAGTTTATTTTGGTCAGTAGATTCCACATGTAAGTGAAATGCTACTGTACTGGTCTTTTTCTGACTATTTCACTTAGCATAATGTTCTCCAGGTCCATCCATGTTGTCACAAAAAGTAAGATTCCTTTTCTTTTTACCTAACCAGGTGGTATTCCATTGTATAAATATACTGCAACTTTTTAATCTATTCATCTGCTGATGGGCACTTGAGCTGCTTCCAAATCCTGGATATTGTAAATAAATAATGCTTCAATGAATATGGGGTGGAGGGGGGCATGTATTCTTTCAATTTAGTGTTTCATATTTCTTCATGTATGTTTCCAAATTGGAGTTGCTGTGTCATAAGGCAGTTTAATTTTTAATTTTTTGAGGAAATACCATACTATTTTCCATAACGGCTACATAATAATGTTTTTCATAGTTTTACCATATGTGATTTAGTTTTGTCTGTTTTTGAACTTGACATGAATGGATCCATATTGTACAGAGTCTTTCATGCCCTACTTGTTTTGTTTAATATTTTTTGTGAGATTCTCCAGATTGTTGCATATAACCATAGTAATTTTATTTCATTACTATACCATATTACATTGTATGACTATGCCATAGTCTTTCTACTCTGGCTGATGGACTTTTGGGTTACTTTCATTCTTTGGGCCATTATGAACAATGCCGTTATGAACATTTTACTATGTTCATGAATTTCTACTAGTATAATGACTGTGGCATAGAATATGCCTGTCTTCAATGTCTTTCCAAGTGATCATACCAATTTATATATCTCCCAGTAGTGTATGAGAATTCTCTATCCTTGCTATCATGGATATTGTCAGATTTTACACTTGATCTTAGCCAAAAGGCCAAGAAGCGATGGATATTGTCAGATTTTAAAATTTGGCTTCTCTCGTGGGTGTATAAATAGTATCCTGTCATAATTATAATTTTTATTTCCCTGATTACCAGTGAGACTGAACAACTTTTCATGTTTTATTTGGATGATCTATTTCATAAAATGCCTCTCTAAATCTTTAGTAATTTAAATTATTAGGTTATCTTTTTCTAATGGTTTTAAGTTTTTTATACATGTTCTTTTTTTTTTTAATATTTTATTTATTTATTTCTAGAGAGAGGAGAAGGGAGGGAGAAAGTGAGGGAGAGAAACTTCATTGTGTGGTTGCCTGTCATGTGCCTTAACTGGGGACTTGGCCCCAAAACCTATGCATGTGCCCTGATTGGGAATCAAGCTGGTGACCCTTTGGTTTGCAGGCTGGTGCTCAACCCACTGAGCCAAACCAACCAGAGCAATATACATATTCTTGATCCTACTCCTTCATCACTTGTTATATGTTACAAATACCTTCTATACAGTGGTTTGTCTTTCTTCTCTTTTTTTTATGTCCTTTAATAAACTCCCCAATTTTAATGTAATTAATATAATTGATCCTTTGTTCCTGTATTTTTATGTCTTCCTTGAGAAGTTCTTTTCTATGTTAAGGTCTTATATATAATTTTAGTTTTCCATGCTTCTTTCATCTTCTATTACTGTAAGTGTAAATGAATCTTCGAACCCATGGTAGTTGAATATATAGAGGTTGAGTTCATAAGTGATTCTTTATGAAGTGAAAATTAGCAGTAAGACCATGGCTTTTTTGCTAGCAAAAGCTAATACAGTATTTTTCTTCTCCTATTTTTTAAGGTTTTATTCATTTATTTATTTTTTTTTAGAGAGAAGGGCAGGGAGGGAGGAAGAAAGGGAGAGAAACATCAATGTATGGCTGCCCTTCACCTGCCTTCAGCTATGGACCTGCCTGGAGACCTGGCTTGCAACCTGGTTGTGTGCCCTGACTGGGAATCAAACTAGCGACCTTTGTGTTCACAGGCTAGCACCTATCCACTGAGCCACCAGCCAGGGCTCTTTTCCTATTTTTGAAAATGTTTTTTTGCTAAAGTAGAAATGAATATATGTAGGTATAAATCTGTAGTAGGTGTGAATGCCAAAGATTATAGTTTAAACCATTCAAAATATACCTTCTTAGATACAAAAACATTTTGCCAAATAGCATCTGGCTTCATTTGGGCCAAGCAAGTAACCAGGAGATGTTATGCAGTAAAATTTATCTACTTATGGTAATAACACTTAATAGCTGGTTTCATTAATCAAGGCAAGTTTATTTATTATTCTCTTGCATAACATCATCAAAAATTTATCATCCACTAAAACCTTTCATATGGTGAAAGGGATGAAACTTTGCCACCCTAAAATATGCCTTCTGGGATACTGATTTTAAATTGGTTTTTAAGAAACCAAAGAGTTAGAAGGCTCCCCTTCTGTGCTGAAGGGAATTCAGATAGAAAGACCTATTCCAGAAAGGGCACCTTAGCATAATCACCATAGCGTTTTGAATTAAGTGTGGCAGACAGGGAAGGGTCCATGCAAACACTTGTTCTGGGTTTTCCATGTCCCCTTGTCACTGGGCTGCCCAGCAGGAATTTGTTTACTTCCGCCTCTACCTGTGCGCTGCCTACCTTCCCTTGGAAATCACACACCCTTGGTCCGCTTCTCTTTTGTCCAAAATGGCACATAAACCTCAACTGCCCACCTCCTCTTTGGGTCTCATATTCTTATGGATTAATGAGTGTATATATGTAAAATAAACTTTGGACATTTTCTCCTGTTAATCTGTCACTCGTTTATTTGACTGTTAGCCCAGCTAGAAGAACTTAGAAAGCGGGAGGAAAAAATGATTTTTGCACCTTCACAATAGCAAGTTCCCTTCATAAAGATTAAGATTCAAATATTAATCTAAACTGCTCAAAATTATTTTCTCTCCCTCAGCTTTTAAAAACATTTTATTTTATTTTTTATGATTTTATTTATTATTTCCAGAGAGAGGGGAAGGGAGAGAGGCAGAGAGGGAGAGAGACATCAATGTATGGTTGTGTTTCCCCTGCCTCCAGCCACAGACCTGGCTGGAGACGTGGCTTGCATTCTGGTATGTGCCCTGGCTGGGGAATCGAACCAGCAACCTTTGGGTTTGCAGGCCAGCGCCTTATCCACTGTGCTACCAGCCAGGGCTTCCCTCAGCTTTTTTGATACTTACATCCCACTTCTCTGCAGTTGAGGGCAAATTGCATTATTATTATCTTACAGTTCAGCCTCTCTCTTGTATCCCCATGCCAAGCCATCCATTTCCTTTTATGGACAATACCAGTGGCGTTAGTGTGGGTGGGACACGTGCCACTGTCCCTTATCTAGGAAAAGAGATGGATGTCTCCTGATGGTTGGGTAATATACATAGACATAGAGGGAGACCTGATTTTTCTTGAAAACAGTATTTTTAATTCTCATCAAAGTTTTAATCAGTGCCACTCTACATATATTATCTCTGCATATTTTAGCACCTTGTGTTGGATTCCTACATATTTGGTCCTCACTTCTGCTAAGGGACTGAGTGAATAAGAGAGGAATGAGGAAGTAAAGGAACCTTAATGACAAGTACATCCAGTCAACGCCCACAGGCACACATCAGTGAAGTCATGAGGAAGGTTCTCAGATATAGGGATAAATAAAAGAAAAAATAGTGGAGGAAAAGGTCATAGAAAGGGGCAAAGTAGGAGGGATGAAAGCTTTCATCTTTGTTATCAAAATCCTATGTTTATGTTTTTGAATTTCATTTCTTCTTTCTTTTGATTATAATTTATTCAGTGCCAATTAAATGACCAGATGCTGTGTTAAGCCCAGGATGTCCTGAAATTCTTTACTTGGTATTAGAAGAAGGAAGGAGGATGGAGATGTTAAAAAAAATAATTTATTATTCTAATACATGATAATGCAGAGTGTTTTAGAAGCACAGAGAGTCAGTAAAAAGCAGTGTTTTGTTTTTTTTTAAAGATTTTTATAAAAGATTTTATTTTTATAGAGAGAGGAAGAGAGAGAGGCAGAGAAGGAGAGAGACATCAATGTATGGTTGACTTTCACCTGCCTCCAGCTACAGAGCTGGCTGGAGACCCGGCCTGCAACCTGGTTATGTGCCCTGGCTGGGGAATCAAACCAGCGACCTTTGGGTTTGCGGGCCAGCGCCTTATTCACTGAGCCACTGGCCAGGGCTAAAATCATTTTTTGAGCTGAATCTTAGAGGGCTAAGTTGATAGAATTCAGTGATCAGTTAGATTTGAGGGTTAGGGAGAGGGAGTTGTGTTTTGTTTTAAGGCTGGAGTGAATATTATTTCTAAAAATTCAGGCTTTTAGGGAGAAAGGCTTAGAACAGATTTCCACAGACAAATGATTTTTGTTTTCTGTATATGTATATATCATGTATATGTATATATCATTTGTTCATAGGTGCAGATACTCATCCTTGCTCACAAATTATTCACATAACATTTACCTTTCCCCAGTCAGAGCGGTCGGCTTTGGTCATAGAGAATAGGGAGCCAGCTTCTGCAGCCGGTGTTTGGGTGGAATGCTTTCGAAGAAGTTTCTTTCTCTTGGAGCTTTTTTTGTTTTGTTTTGTTATCTAGTTCAAGATCTTGATTAGAGCTCTCTGCTTATCTCATACCTTCTTAATCAAATTGGTGCCCAGGAATTTGATATCAGAGACATTTGAAGCTTATTTACTCTTTGGAAGAAATTTTAAAAAATAACAAATGCCCCTGGAGGCCACTTTAGTTTTGCTGAGGTGAAAATCACTACTATAATCAGGGTCTTTGATCTACTAAAATAGAGAAATTTCTGGTCAAATGATGAACTGAAGACTCGTTATGCTGAGAAAGCTTTACTTTTCCTACTAGGCATTTTTTAGTGTTTGTGGCAGTATTAGACTAATATTATTATTCATCAGTTGGTATTCTGTCCTTGGAACTTCTTAGACAAATCAAAGTAGGAATCAATTGTGTTTTTAGTCAGTTGTGTTAGCAACTATGTATCTAACAAGTGTTTACTAAGCAGTTCAGGTGAAGCACTGTACTAAGTGCCATACAAAGATGCAGAAGAAGAACATACAATGCCCCTCGTACAATGTAATTACAAATGGCATACAAATACAAATAGAATTTCTCTCATAAACCATTCATTCTCCCTTCTGCTCTTCTTCCTAATCATACCGTCTGCACAAGTTAAGAGACATTTGTCAGGCTTATTTAGCGACCAGCTCTGCAATTTCTCTTGCACATTTTTGTTCACTTACTATTAGAAAATCACCAGATTGGCTGGTAGCACCTCACTCCCCCGTGGCACCCAGATTTTCATCTGGGGACAGCAGGTGATGGAGTGGCCATGAACTGAAATAGAGATAAGAGGAAACACTTGAGATTAAGAAAAAAATAATGGATTGAACACATGACTTTAGGGATCTCTAAGACATCTGTGTGGAGGAACTGGACAGGCTTCTGAGTCTCAGGATTAACTAACAAAAAAGCAACAAAATTAACAATGAGAAACCATGAACAGAGTCTTACTCTGGTTTTGCAAATACATGGCTTCAGATTATTGTCTGTAAATCGTCCTTGAGGTCAGAGGAGGGGGGTGAGGTGAAATTAGAGGAAGAAGGCAAAGAGCTGGGGATGGAGTCCTGCGAGCACAGACCTGCAGGGCAGAGGAAGGGGAGGTAGGAGACCCAGAGGAGGGCGGCAGGGAAGCCACAGGAGGACCAGGAGGCTGGGGCTTAGGGAAGCTGGCACAGAAGAGCTTCGGGAACAAGAGACCAAGGAAGGCAGCATGGGAAAGCCGCTGGGTTGGGAGGGTCTTGGAGCAAGGGAGGAGACTTCCAAATTCTGAAATCCACAGCTCTCCTTGCACTAAAGGGACGTGGGTGGTGGGTTTCTTTTTGTCCTTTAGCCAGTATTTTGGACATTTGAGTATTAGACAGCTGCTGACTTCTTGGTAGTTAAGATTTACCCAGAAGAATTTCTTTGTTAAGGATCTGTGATTCAAATCATTCAAGTTCATTTTTCACTTCACTGTTTCTTTCTTTCTTTCTTTTTTTATTTTTAACAGCTTCAAGGCTATTATTCTCTTGAGATTGTCTCTATGGTGACGATTTTTAAAAAGCTTTTTCAAGTTTTCTACAAACATGAATAAGTACACAATAAAGTGAATGTGGGCAGTAAGTACATGGGTGTGACAGTGAAGTGCCTGCCATGAATTTGGAAATAAGGAATAAAATACACAGGGGGCCAGAGAAGGAAGAACTTCAAAGAGACGGAATGGCTCCAGGTCAGCAAGCTTTGACCACAGTCTTAAAAAATATTCATATCTGTATCAAGACTGCAGCAGTCAGAGGTAAGGATGTTTAAAAAGGGAAGCAGAGAACAAAGGCAATCTGAGAAGCAGATTTTGGCCATGGGGCACTGAGCAGCGATGGGCACCCTGCCTGGGTCCCGTGGCCGTCAGTTCCCTGACGGGTCTGTGCTGTGGCGACAGACGCACTGGGTTTTCAGGGCCTGATGCAGTTACATTTGAACCAGGCAAATCTGTTCATTCTGTTTCTGTGCTCCCCTGACTGGCGCCTGGCTAACTGGTTGCTAGAGAGCTTGCCTATGAGGAGAGGATGCAATTTGCTTGCTGATGTCCTTCTTTGACCTCTTGGCACTTATATAATTTTTAAAGAAGATTTTGTTCATTTCTTTTTAGAGAGAGGAAAGAGAGGGAGAGAAACTTCAGTGTGTGGTTGCCTTTTACATGTCCCAGACTGGGCACCTGGCCCACAACCCAGGCATGTACCCTGACTGGGAATCAAACTAGTGACCCTTTGGTTTGCAGGCTAGTGCTCAACCCACTGAACCACACCAGCCAGGATGGCACTTAATATAATTTTTACTGTAAATAAATGTTCTAATTTTGTGCAGCAATCTCCTATGGGTTCAATTCATGTGTGAGAGTATCTGTAAGCCTGAGTGAGTGGAATGGGATCTGCTTTCCTAGTCCATAGCTCATAGCCTGAATCATTCCAGGTTCACCAAGTTGTGCTTCCTGGTGAAAGTTCTCCATGTTACCATCAGGCCTTCCACTGGGAACTTTCATGGGTTACTGTTACATTTCTAGAAATGGTAAAATTTAATGTAGTAAGATTTAATTCAGTAACTGTAAAAGTCTGAAACCGATATTCTCTAATGTGAAGTGAATAACTGCTCATTTGTAAGCATGTCATGATTGTTCCATATTGCATTATGGCTCCTTGTGCCTAACTACATGGCCTTGTGCCAAGCCATTTCTCTCTAGCCTGATCACCTGAAAAAGGAACCATGATGCTGCTAAACATGTATTAAATATAGATTTTGGGTAATACTAGAGTCATTAATAAAGATCTTTTTCTATAGGGATGGGCTCTTCTCTTATGAATGATAGCATTTATGTTCATGAATGTTGTATATTAATGCATGTAACTTTGTAGAAAGTTACATAGGTCACACAATTTAATAATCCAGTCTGCCTTTCATCTGTTTCTGTGTTTTATAGGAGAAATCATTTTTTTCTGAAGTCAAGAAATATATATCATTTCATGTTGATAAATTTGTATGCTTTGTCAAAGAAGCATTGCCAGAAAATAATCTGAAATGAAGAACAATAAAGCTGGGGCTTTGAATGTTTTAAGTGACCCAAGGAAAACACCAGTGTTAGAGTTTAGAAGATTCAGAAGGAGGGTACAGGCTAAACACTGACCCTGTCTGACTTGGGGGAATTCTGGTCATTTGATCCTAAGGAAAATAAATAATCAGTTTGGGATTCCCTGATAGTCATTTTGGACTACCTGAAGATTTAGCTACAGAAATAAGAGAAAAAAGCACATATTTTACATATTTTCTTCTTGGTCTTGAGAATTTAGCCTGGGTTTGCCCTGTACAAATAGGAAGGTCCCAGGAGACGCCCAGTCAACTTTAGAGGCATGTGGATAGGGGTAGGGATGAGGAGAACTGGGCTTGGGGCTGAGCAGGGAGATGGATGATCTGAAAAGGCACCCAGGTAAGATGCTTCTCTTCAGAAGTGTATGAATGCTTTCCTCGTTAACATCTCTGAATTCACATCCTTGCTTTTCCATGCTGTAGACAGGAAGGTAATATCCAGGGCTGTTGTGTTACACACCTTCGGTGAGTAGTGATGGAAGCGACACCCTTGACTTTATGGATTGCACATCTGCACAGCCTGACACAGGGGCCTTGGATGGGCCCACAACAGCAGTAAGTGGGTGATATTCTGATATCCCACTATGGCAGAGGTACTGTAGTATCTTAAGAAATAGATAAGAATATACAGGCTGTTGTTTCAGGATAGTAGTCTAAAGAGAAAACCTTTTTGCCTAGGGAAAAAGGCAGACAAGACTCATGATTCACTCACTGACTCTTCAGTCTGAGTATTTCCAACAGCAAAACAGATGTTGGTGACATTGTTGGGAAAATGGTAGCAGACCCAGTTTGCTTAAAGACGTAAGACTTCCTTGATGTAAAAGAATACTGAGATTTTCCTGACTGGAAATGTCTGCACAAAGCAGGTGACAGAGTAGCATGTTCCAAAACAGAGTTATAGCGTCTAGCTCCTCCAGAGCCCATAATACCGATGTGGGACCTGCAACAATTCCACCAGTGGGCAGCCACTCCCCCTGTTCCTTCTGTGGTCTTTGCTCCGGAACAGCCCTTCTGACTGTCCTGGAGCTTGTGGCTGTTGGCCTGCCTGCTCACATGGCGAAGCTCATTAATTACTCATATGCAGTATGATTATTGGATTATGGTACAGCTCTGCCTAAATCACTTACGTTTTTCATTCCTATTAATTTAGAGACGTGCATATGACAACCCAAATGTAGTAAGTTGCACAGTATTCATTGCAAGCCTAGATGAACTGAAGGTCGTGTTCCCAGGCATCCTTAGGCTAATAGACGTACATTATGGTTGCTTCATATTGGGTGATGACTAACCAAACTCGATCAGCTCTCTCTCGGGAGTGTGTGAGCTACAAGGGGAAAAGATGAGAAGTGCCATTGGTGGCAGCAGAGGCAGCAGAAGGAAAAGGAGCAGATCCTGAGAGCAATGGAGTCAGAGCACAATGTGTCACAAGGTGAGGAGTATCCAGTAGATGCTGAGGTTGGCGGGCCTCCCAGCCTCTGTCTGCACTCTGCTTCTTTTTTTCCTGCTTCTGCTTTGACTTTTTCTCCTTCCCTGTGGGCATGGTGGAAGATGGATGCTCCACATTTCCTGGGAGTATGCCTTCATTTTACGTAGTCTGCAGAGACGAGTGTTTTTGAATCCAATTGCAGCTGCCAGGTAGAGAGAAATTGATTGGCTCGCCTGAGATCAGGTGTCCATTCTGCTATAACCAGGGAGACAGAATCATGGTTGCTGGGCCCAGCCCCAAGAAAACAGAAATACGAGCAGCATGAGAATAAGTTCTCCTATTTGAGGAGTTATTTTTGAGGCATATATCACAATCTTTTATTGTACTTTTGAAGAAGTCAGATCTACTATATTACATATAGTAATAATACTAGAGTCAAAGAAATGCACAGCCACATCTGGTTAGATTTTATTGCTCACCTGACACCTGGATCTGAGGGTTGTTCAAGTTACATTTCTGAAGCTTCAGTAGTAAAATGCTCTTACTAAGTGAGTTAGCAGTGCCCGCTTGACAGAAGAAATTAAAAAAACCTTAAATCAGTTCAGGTTTATCACACTTTCAGCGCTTGAAATGAGAGGGTGGATTCAGGACCCACCCAACTGTAAGATTTGTTGATGGACTTGTCAAAGTTCATTATGGGCCTTATTTTAAACAAAGTATATATATATATATATATATATATATATATATATATATATATATATATTAGTGTTGAATATCCTGGATCTAAATAACACTTAAATTATGTCCTTATGTCCTTCTTCTCTGGGCTTTGGTAACTATTTTTGTTTGTTTGTTTGTTTTGGTTTTTTTTTTCATTCTCCTTTTAGGTCTCTTTCCTCCAGAGTTCCTCAAATGCTCTTTATCTCCCCACTCTGAATAGGGGCTCAGGTTCAGTCCTTAGCCCCTCTGCTCTTCTTTTTCACAAGTTTTTCCAATGTGTTGGTGCTGAGAAGGCATGTTTCTAGCCCTGATCACTCACATGAACCACTTCTTTGTAGACATAGTTGCCAATTGAATGACAACTCAGATGGCTTCATGTCTCACAATTACTACCAGTCCCATAATTCTGTCAGTGTAATTCCTCCATTTACCTATATGCTTAATACCGTGAACTCATCTTTGACATATTTTTCTTTATTTAGGCCCATTACCAAGCCCAGATGATTTATTTTTCTTTGTAGTGACTCTATGACTAATTCCATCTTCTCTATTTCCATTGCTATGACCACAGACCTGAGAGGGTTTTTTTTCTATTTTGTTTTATTTCTTAGAACTTCTGGTCCACCTGGCTGGTAGCACAGTGGATAAGGTGCCAGCCTGCAAACCCAAAGGTCGCAGGTTCGATTCCCCAGCCAGGACACATAACCAGGTCTCCAGTCAGGTCTGTGGCTGAAGGCAGGTGAAACGCAACCATACACTGATTTCTCTCTCCCTCTCTGCCTCTCTTCCTTCCCCCCTTTCTAAAAATAATGAAATAAAATCTTTTAAAAAACAAAACAAAACAAAACAAAAAACTTCTGGTCCAGTGGTTCACTGCCAGGAATCACACCAGAATTACTTGAATTATATTTTCAAAATATATACCCTCCTGAGCTCTATTACAATCACAGTTTCTGGAGTGGTCTGAAAATCTTGAAAAATAAAGGCAAGGTCTATAGGAAAACAGTTCGGAGGAAATTCATATGCACTCCTTAGTTAAGGATCATAGCTTTGGTCTTCCCTGCTGTCTGTTTTATTCACCACCATTAGATCAGCTTTTTAAATGTCACTTAAATCTTTCCTTTGTCAGCAACCTTCTCACACCTTTAGGTCAAGGTTAAGCTCCTTAGCCTGGCATACAGCACTCACTCTTCCTTTGTGTGATTTCTGAGTTCTGAGCAGCTAATGTTTCCTTAATCTGCTACTTTCACATTCATCCTGTGACATTACTGGCCTCATTAGCTAGGTCTTCCTTAAGTCCTTAACCTTCTTCACCAGGCTTTCCCAATAAATCTAGCTTATATCATTCTTTGTTTCCCCCAGTTCCCCTAGTCTTATTATCATCATCTGTATTGCTTATAACCTGGTACTTGATTATGTACCGCTTTGTATGCATGAAATTTTTCTCTCAAAGTTCAGCTTCTTAAAAGTAGGAGAGTTTTTGGTATCCGGCGCAGAGTCTAGCATAGCCTGGGACTCTAAGTCAGTGTCCTTACACACTAAATAATGCCCATACTGATGGATTGTGGATAAACCTCCTACTGCTGTATCCTGTATTCAACTAAAATGATCCCATTTTCGGTTTTCCTCTCATTCAAGCCGTTTACCCCATATTGTGTATGCAATTAGGCAGAAAGATGAGCAGCATCTGTCGATTTAACCTTTTTGCTTTTCTTACTCGAAATGCAATTTTAAAGGATGAATTGCAGTTTTCTTACAAATCTGTAAGAACTGCATGCCATTTCTTTTTTTCCTCCAGTTAATGGACATATTTTAAAACTTACTTAAACCACAGTGCAGACAGGGCCCTAAAAGCAAGCTAGCATGGACTTTGTCCACAGCTGTACCCCATCAGCTACTAACAGTTTGATTGCTTGATTTCAAAGGACACAGCCAGCATTTACACTCTTTATTACCCAGGGGCATTTCAAACTGTTACTGAAATGCATTCATCCCTGGAGTAACCATCTGTGAATGGCAACACCATAAGGTAGAATGATGAGCGACTAAATCTAATTGATATGCAAAAAAAAAAAAAAAAGGAATTTCAGCTGTCCAGCCATGGAGATTAAAATTCAACCTTGAGTCAGTGGAGCATTTCAGCTAGATTTTTAATCATAGTATCTGATTCAAAAACTCATTGTTTTAGGATTCACAAAGAGAGAAAAATAGCCCTTTCTCCCTGCGGTAAGATCATCTAAAAGTATATACTCTTTAATCCACATTTACTGTAAAAAAATTAAAACTACAGAAAAAGGAAAAATTTTTTAAATGCAAGGTGATTGCTACATGGTTAATAGAATACCACAATAGCAGTCTATTTCCTTGTTTATACATTGGCTTTATTTTACTATTTCAGTGGAATGGCACTGCCCTGGGAACCAAAAGGTTGCTGGCTTGATCCCCAGCCAGGGCACATAACCAGGTTGCAAGCCAGGTCTCCAGCCAGGTCCATAGCTGGAGGCAGGTGAAAGGCAACCCACATTGATTTTTCTCTCCCCTTCTTCTTCCGTCCCTTCCCTTCTCTGTAAATAATGAATAAAATCTTAAAAAAAAAAAAAAAAAATAGAAGAAATTATTGGGAACAATTTTTTTTAAAGATATGAAGATGTATTTGCTTATATTAAATGGGTTTTATAGCAATGCCTTAAAATCTTAGAAGGTTTTCTCCACTTTATTGTGACCCGTTACCCCAAAAGAGTCTCTTAAATTTGCTGCCTGGTTGTATGAAGCCCTCGCAGTGATGCCAGCCAAGGGGTTATCTAGGAATCGTAGGGACCAGTGCATACTTCAGAAAAGATACCCCATGGTGATTTATATGCCTGTGTGGGTAACACCTTTACAGTGTAGTGAGGTCTTCAAATAGCCCCTTTGTTGCAGCCCATTGAGAGAGAATTATCCTCCTGAGGTTTGCCCCAAAAGGCAGAAGTAAAGTGCAGCTCCTGTCAGTCTTTGGCAGGAGAGGATTATCAGACATTTATAAAGAGACAACAACGGACTCAGGCCTTTCTGCAGTAAAAGTGCACTTACGCATGATTGCTCGTCCAAGGGTTTTGCTTGCCTTAATAAGGCTTGCTGCGGTTCAGACAGTAGGCGCACAGCTCGCTTTGAATGGCGGGACAAGCACATCTCTGTGAGTGGAGTGCCTGCTCTTGTTCTGTTTGGGCCAGGGAGGACACAATGCCGTCTTCCCTGCTCAACCCCTGCTCCGGGATGGATTAATAAAGAGCTATAGCTGAGGGCAGCTTTAGCTGGGGTTCAGGTTCCTAGCTCTCATATTGCCCAAATCTAAGGATATGCTCCAAGTAATTGAGGGAAGGCGTCAGGGTTACACTGGCTCCAGATGATGCACTCTGGGAGATCGCTGTGAACAGCGTTTTGAGTTATTTGGCACCGGAGACCTAGATCATTTCCCTTAAAATTTCAGTATGTTTCCGGTGTTCTCGGCTCCAGATACTTAATATTTTCTTACAGAGCCATGAACTGCTTGGCACGTTTACATTTTGAAATACTGCCATAATGACATTCCTAATCTTGTCCTGATATTATTTACCACAGCAGGGACATATACTATCTATTCAGAACACATGTGTTTAGATCAACCAGGAGAGATGCTTGTGACACAATCCTAGAAGCAGTCAAAGCTCTTAATAAAGTATTTGCAAATTACTTGCATTCAGGAAAATCTCCACCTATGTGAGTTCACCTCTCCAAATAGGAAAGGTTCTGCAAAACTGTGTGTGTATGTATATATACATATAAATGTATTGTTGCGTGAGACATTTTGCTTAATGTTATATAGTGTGTTATGTTGTGTTTTGCTTTTTTTTTAAGATTTTTTATTTTATTATTTCCAGAAAGAGGGGAAGAGAGAGAGGCAGAGAGGTAGAGAGACATCAATGTATGGTTGCTTTTCACCTGCCTCCAGCCACAGACCTGACTGGAGACCTGGCTTGCAACCTAGTGATGTTGCCCTGGCTGGGAATCGAACCTGCGACCTTTGGGTTCACAGGCTGGCACCTTATCCACTGTGCTACCAGCCAGGGCTATGTTGTGTTTTATGTGTGTGCAAAGTGCTGTGTTTACTAACACAAAGTGCTGTGTGTGTGTGATTATACCTCTATTTTAAGATTACTACCCATTTAATAGTATTGACAGTCTAACATTGTGACCTAGAATAAATCTCAGGAAATTGTTAACTTTTAATTCTCCAAAGAATTTCTCAGACATGACAGTGCTAGTTTATGCCGAGTAAATGCTATTATTATAAAAACAGTAATCTTGACATTTGTAAATCAAGTAATACTTTTGTAGTCAAGCAAATTCTAACTCGCAGATTGCTTCTCACAAGACAGTACTGATCTTTTGTACCAAGTTCTCTTCCAAGAATGACAACAGTGGACTCTACTTTAGACTCTTAAATTATTTATTCCTTAAATAGTTTATGCTAGTGTAGATCAGTATTTAAGAACATGCTTTCTAGAGTAAACCTAAATCTGTTCCTTGCTAAGCTATGTAAAATAGGCAAGTTAGTTAATATCCCTGTGCCTCAGTCATTTGTAAAATGTGTATGTTAATAATAGTACTTATCTCTTAGAATTTATGTATGTGTCTATTTATACATTTTTATGTATGCATTCATCACTTTTTCCATTTCTTTTTCTCTGGAATGTATGATAGGAATGTACACGTACACACACCCCTACCTACTTACATGTATATACTTACACATACATAGAATTTGTTAGTATATGTCAGTGGTTTTTTAACTGGGAGTTATTTTGCCCTCCCCTTTTTCTCTGGAGACATTAGGCAATGTCTGGCCACATTTTTGGTTCACAATTAGAAGTTCCTACCTGTATCTATTGTATAGAGGCCCAGATGCTGCTAGATGTCCTAAAATGCAGAAGACAGGCTCCTAGAACAAAGGATGATCTAACTCAAAATATGTCAGTAGTGCTGAGGTTGATTATCTCTGGATTGGTATAAATCAGTGTCATCAATCTGACTACACTTGTGTGTGTGTGTGTGTGTGTGTGTGTGTGTGTGTGTGTGGATAGAGACCATAGACAAGTGAGCATACATATACTAAATGAATTAGAAAACACTGAACTGTTGCTTGAAATATAACTTACTAATATGTATGTTATAGTTATTATTTTTCTAAACCACGGGTCTGGTTTTCACAGGCTTATAATAATATTGGGTGTTAAGTGGAACATGTTTTAAAGATAATTAGATATTGACTCAGCAGATGAAATGTTTTAGAAATCACTCATGTCTATTGTAATCATTTAGAGTCTACAGCCTTATTTTCAGAGGAAAGTATTTGAAACCTTATCTGTGTCAATTTGAATTTAATTTTTTTTTAATAATAAAGATTTTATTTATTATTTCCAGAAAGAGAGGAAGGGAGAGAGGCAGAGAGGGAGAGAAACAGAGAAACATCAATGTATGATTGCCTTTCACCTGTCTCCAGCCATGGATCTGGCTGGAGACCTGGCTTGCAACCTGGTTATGTGTCCTGGCTGGGGAATCAAACCAGCGACTTTTGGGTTCGCAGGCCGGCACCTTATCCACTGTGCTACCAGCCAGGGCTGAATTTAATTTTTTGTGCTTATGCCTATTTATGGCACCCTTTGTGTATATTTAGCATGCAAAAACCACTAATGAAAGAACCAGGCCCACTCACAGGGTTCTAGCTTATTTCTATAGAAAGGATGAAATGTTGGTAGACCAGGCATCTTTGCCGAGAGGCAGATGTGGGTATTTGGTTATTATTTTTAGGGAGTTTGTATTAACAGATTTTCAGGTCCACCCATAACCACTTTGGGGACCTAGGACAGGAGGACAAATAGAAACCCACACATTCTACATCTAACTAAATATTAAAAGTGATAAATCAAGGGTGTTCCCCACCTTTTCTGCTTTAGAAATATTTCCATGAATATGGTTAAAATAAAAATAGCCACTCTTATTATTAAGAGTCTGACTTAAATTAGTTTTAAATCTTACCATCTGGTATGAAAATCTGAGTAATCTTAAAATAAGTGGTGTCACTTAAAATTGCTTTTGTGTTTCATGTTCATTCACTCAATCATGTAACAAATTAAGGTCTATTATGTACAAGATACCGAGATGGGTAGAGATCTTGTTAAGAGTAAAACATATTTTTGTATTAAGTTTTAGATATCATACACATTTTTGTAGTAATTTTTCTTTTTCCCCTTATATATTTAAACAAATGAATGCAGATGCTTTAATTGTACTTAAACTCTATCTAATCTTGCTTTATTTTCAACAAGGCTAACATAACCTTATAAGTATCTAATATCTTTTCTTTAAAAAACCCATTTTTATAGGATGGGTTACTTCTATAAGTAGTATCTTAACTTCTGTCTGGAAGCCTTAATGATACAGTAATACCCAATATTGCCCATAATCTGTTCATGTCCAGGAAGAAAAATGATTTTAATGTCATTGTATCTTCAGAGTCACCTAAATCCAGTCTTTTACATGGCACACGAAGCCCCTCTCCCCATGGTAAAGGATCTGAGCCTGAAGATAACCGGTTGCCAAAGCATTACCCATCATAACACTGAGTAGTCACCCCTCTAAGTTGAAAGATGACAGACTCTATGAGAAATGAAAGGGAGCTGACACTAGAAAGAACATTAGTGAAATCAATATTATTCAACCAGAGACATGGACTCCATTAACAGTATGTCAATATGACCAGTTATGTTCCCAGCCGCTGACATCATGATTGTATTTTTCCCTTTGTTTTTAGGAGAGGATAGTTTTGTTTACTGTAGTAATTGTTAAATTGTAGCCATTTGCCAGAAGTTCCTCTTGGAAGTTTTGTAGTTGCCCATTGTTACTGGCTTCAATTGGTCTTTATTTGATACCGAAACTGGTGCTCAGAGAATAAGATGAAATGAAAGAAGGCAAAACTTTTAAGTAATCAATGTTTGTAAATCAATATTTGTATGATTATTTTGTTTATATCTGTTTCTTCAACTAGGCCGAAAGGTCTCTAAGTGCAGGGTGTATATATTTTGTGTGTCATATATTCCCTCACTTAGTACTGTGTTATATCTGGCAAATAGAAGGCTTGGGGTGAATATTGTACTTTGCTGCGGATTTGTATTCTATTTCCTGGTATTGGGAAACCGCCTGACTTTGCAGTACAGAATGTGCCATGGTCAGGAAACTGCCCATACTGTTGCTGGTTGCAGGACCAATCCCCACCTGCTGTCATACGCACCAGCGAACAGATGCCCCTCGTCACACCCTTCAGTGCCCATGGAGTGAGGGAATGGACACTGCAGCCTCTGGTAGCACCATCACAGAGAAGGAAAATACCTTGGTGACCAGGCCTGAGAGCAGAAACAGCTGTAACCTCAGCCTCACTGCCCTGTCTAAATCCCCACATGAGTGTATCTGTGGGGGATCCTAAATCACACTCAAAACCTTGGCTGCAAAGGACTCTGGAAAATGGAATTTTTAATATTCCAGCCTCTACTGAAACGAAGGCTCACTAGAAGGATGTTGGAATGGATGTTAGGCACCAATCTACTGTGTCCATTCTACCTTCTCTAATGTTTACACTCCATTCTCAACCTTTGGAAAAAGTATTTTAGGTGAAATTTTTTCAGTGCTATGGATAGTTAACAATTGTAGGTTGGTGGTTAAGAGTGTGGGCTACAGAGGCTTCATGCTAAAGACAAATCCTCTTTCCCCTCTTTGGGCTCCTATCTCTAAATCTGTACATGGGCATAATCTTGCTTTAAAATGAGTTTGAGGGCCCCTGACTGGTAGCTCAGTGGATTGGCACCAGCCTGCAAACCCAAAGGTCGCTGGTTCATTTCCCAGTCAGGTTGCAAGCCAGGTCTCCAGCCAGGTCTGTAGCTGGAGGCAGGTGAAAGGTAACCACACATTGATGCTTCTCTCCATTTCTTCCTCCCTCCCTGCCCTTCTCTCTAAAAATAATGAATACAAATCTTTAAAAAAATATATAAAATGAGTCTGAGGAATAAATGAGGTACAGAATGTGATGATAGGTTTAGCACAGTGCCTGACGGTGACTGAAAAGTAAATGTTACCTATTGTAATTCTAACCCTTATTCTTCAAATTTTGTTTCCTAATAGGACATGGAGATTCTTTGATTAAAAAAAAAACTTAAATTTTTCATCTTAATAGATTTTCATGTAAGAGTGTGACATATCTTATTGTTCAATTCTTCCTGTTACCTGCATGAAGTAATTGAGGGTTTATTATACACAAAGGTCTGAGGTGGGTTGATACTTTAGTGTCATTTGATTGATAATAAATCTTAATGTATGCTCATTGTAGAGAATTTGACAGAAAGGAACTGTTTAGAGAATAACATTAATTACCTATAATCATGTTTTATAGAGATAACTGTTGGTAACAAAGTAATATTTTCTCTCATTTTTTTCCCTGCATATTTATGGTTTTGAAGATGATAATACATATTTAACTTGGTTTATTCACTCAAGATTATATTAGAAGCTTGGGAAAAAATTTAATGGGTTGATAATATTGTATGGAATATAAAATTTCTGTTTCTAGTTTTTTAGTACAGTAGCTTTTGAACGTGAATGCTAGGGCTCACCAAATACTCCATGTGGCCCTTACATTTCCTAGCTTCCCTTTTTAGTTAGGATCCTGAGAGTAGTTTTAGACAGTCATCTGTGATCAGAATTCATTAATGGTCACTTCCAGGCTAAGACAGTGAAGTGCCAGTGTGCTTCCTTTATCTCTGTCTTCCCTGCTGAAATGAACTTAAAGGTGGTATATTTCAGAAGGCACGGCTGGAGGAGAGTTGCCCAATCTACTTTTGACTTTACCCCAGGGAGAAATAAACATTTGTTGAGTTCAACCGTTGAGATTTATCAATCTGTCTATTGTAGCAGTTTCTGTTAATTATTCTGATAATTTATGTTGTTTATCAGTGGTATTGATTTATTATTATCCTTTTTTCCCCCATTCTAATAGCCAGGCTATTTTGCACCAATCCTCATTAGTGCACTCAACACTCAGTTCTTCCCACCATGTAAACTGAAGATAAATGAGAATATCTGGTTCAAAAATGAAAGACTAAAGAAAGCTTGTTATCATATACTCTATTTTTGTCAGTTTTTTCTTTTTTGTTGATGTCAAACCAGTCCATATTTCAGACTACAAAATTTTCACTGAGTGGAGGAAAATAAATGGAACTTGATGGTATTTGTTATAGAGGCAATTAAGGTAATTAGAGAAAGCCAAATATAACCTGCCTCTGTCTGTTCCTTGGTTATGAGGGTCAAAGGGGAAACTTGCAGCCTGCATTCAGAAATTTCCTTGCAATAGCACATTGATAGTTACAGAGAAAGATTGCTCTTCAAGGGTCTCAAAGGGCAAAAGCGAGTCCATTAACACTCTAGAAAATTATCTGACTGCTGCAGGAAAAAAAAAGAAAAAAAGTAAAATGGATTTTAGAAGGTGATAGGAGCTAATTGTCAGTATTTATGCTCTTCATTAACATTATTTTTAATGAGCTGCCTGATAGCTGTGCATCCTGACAGTGGAGGTGAAATGACACATCTGGGGTCTTGGGGTCATGACCAGCTGACACAGCTCTGCTTTTGCTAAACTAGAGAGGGGCCTTGACCTTTGTTTGAGAAAGGTCCACGTGGGACCATGAGAAGTCAAGACAAAGCAATCCTTGAGTGCTTGCATTTCGCATCACAGGTCAGAGAAACTGCAATAAAGATGAATTGGGTTCATGAGCATCAAATAGAATATTATGAAAAGAAAGACTAGAAATGACTGGAAGACATTTGGAAAAGACTCCAGGATTGACTGTTCAGATTTGTATGATAGTGTTTGAGGACAAGTTCTGTCAAAATATATTTGTCAAAGAGGATTTGGCAGCTAGCCTCAAGCTAATTTGTAACTTGACTGATTTGCTGATTTACAAAGATTCAGCTATTCAAAGGCAAACTACAATAAAACAATGCAGAATACCTAGAAACAAGTACCTGTGGGTCCTGATCAGGAATCCCCAGGGGGCTCTTTATAAAGGGAAATTAATAGGTAGCCTTTATTGAATAGTTGCTATGAAGAAGGTGTATCTCAGTTAACAGACTATGTTGATCAAGACTTTGAGCTTCTACAGATTGTTATAGGATTTACTAAACAGTAGTTTTCAAATGGGGGCTGGCTCTTTTGCCCCCTTGCTCCGAATCCTGATGTCTGGAGACATTTTTGGTTGTCACATCAAGGGGAACACTACTGGCATCTAGTGGTTTGAGGCCAGGGATGCTTCTCAACACCCAAACATCCTGCATTGCACAGGGTAATCTTCCCAACAAAGAATCATTCTGCTAACAGTGTTAAGAAACTTTGAGTTAAAGGAAACCACAAAACTTGCATGTAAAAGAACAAAGGGACAAAATAGGAAAGGAAAGCTAACCATATTTGTTAAGCCTGTACCCAGCACAGTGCTTATGATGGATTGACGGGGTGCCTGCCTCACCAAGCTCATAGAATCAGCAACCCCTCTTGTTCTAGGTTGAAACCCTTGATGGAGAGTGCATTTCTAGACCTCTTTAAGCTTTAGTTACCAAAAAGTGGGAAGAATTATAGTAGTACCTGCCATGTAAGTTTTTATGAAAAATGAGAACATGTAAATAATTCTTGGCAAATTTCATGACAGTCTTTAAATGCCCAATAAATGGTAGCTAGTATTGGCATAGAAATAAAATTGAAAAGGTATATACTATAATGTTTGCATGGGTTATCACTGTGCCATGGGTTTTAATTTTCTATTGGCTTGTATTTAATTTTTTTCTATCATAATATGCATTTTTATAATAAGAAAATAATAAACTTGTTTTAAATCAATTGAAGAGAAAGCTTCAGGTACCATATTGTAAATTCTGAATATTTTCTTCTATTTTCCAAAGTCAAGTCTAGGTGTTATCTAGATCACAAAATAATCAGATATTTTTAGATACCTAATTTACAAGCATGTAGAAAGCTGCATTACTGACATGAAATGAAAATGAGAAATAAAGTGGTTGTCAGTATTCTGAGATAGCAAAAGCAATGATGTGTTGATGACAGACCGGAGATTTCAGGATTTTGTTTGGCTGAAGTTATTCATGTCTATTTCTTCTTCTGTGGGCACATAGCAGAAATAGGGAAGTAGCTGAGAGTCATTCTTGACATCAATTTTCCTAACGTCAAGTTGTATGTGATTAAGGGAAACCCAGATAGAGTCATGGCGTGGTTAAGAGCACAGACTGCAGCTGCAGCCTGGTTTCCTTGCATCATATCTAGATTTTTGATCTCGGGGACATAACTTCCTTGTGACTTAGTTTCTGAACCTTAAAAGGAAAATAGTAATGCCCTCATGAAGACATGAAGGTTAAAAGGAGAAAAAAATATATATGTATATGTGTGTGTGTGTGTGTGTGTGTGTGTAAATGTACTGTCCTGAAAGTATCAGGTGCACAAACTTTTAATTATGTTGGCATTGACTTGATCCTTTCGGGACAGACCTCATACATGTATATGCACACATGTATACACACTTTATGTAATTTTGATAGACATTCTTCATCATGTAAAAGGAACTATCAAGACTGCTCTATATGAGTTAATTCTATTAATTCTGTATTAGTTCAATTACATCTCACTCATGGTGTTGGTTACATCAGAATATCATGTTATTTAGAAACAGCTATAAGTGCATGATGGAGGCTTTTCCAAGTTGTAGTTCTTGGTCACTTTCCTCACCTCCCACTCTTTCTCAAGGAGGACATCCCATTTGTGTTTGACTCATGAAATAAAGTCGGAGAAAGCACACTTCTGTGGAATTCTTCGTCAGAGAGGAGAGAACAAAGTCCCCTTTCCCCTGGGGAGGGGGGGGGTCTTGTTCCCTTTCCATGATAAGACTTGGTCTCTGTGGGCTGTCCTTGTTCAGGACCTAGGAGTGAGGCCAGGTGAGGGTCCATGGATTGGCAAGGAATGGAGGCGAAGGGTCGGGGTAAGGTCGGGCTGTCCTTGAGTGTGAGATGTGAAGAATAATAATTCTCCTGTGTGTGGCTGACAGAGTAAAATGTCCTGACAAGGCCGATCACTGGTAATGTCTGTGCTGAGAAATTTTTAGGCCCAAACTACTTCAGCAACACTTAGCGATGTAGAAGAAATTTGGAAGTGAGCCAAGCACTTGGTCAGGTCTTGAGTGTGTCCAAGGTGGAATGCCTGAGAAGAATTCTGACTATGTCCCTGTCTGTTGTGAGGAAATGGAACAGCCTTGCATCTGGATGTGAATCGTGGACAGGAGCTTTTTATTTCCATGAAAGAAGTGGGCTCAGTGATGAACCCCAATAAGTTTAAGTGTCTGGGGTTAATCAACACTCCAGGCTCTGATGGGGTATTGGAAACAATCTTATTTTTATTTTTTTATTCTTGTGAAAGATATTTTTAAGAAAAATAATATATAAAACAATATTTACTCCAACATTTAGCAGGAACACAATACATGATTATTGAATTGTTGAGTATTCAAAGTATTTGAAGTTTTATTCTCTTGGTTGGTGGCTTTTGAATTCTACCATAAGAGCTTTTGAGGCTTCCTGAGGAACATTGTGGAAGGAAGGAAAGGCATAGCTCTGGCTTGATCCATTTTATATACTAGACTTGTCTAGATGGTTCTCTTTGAAGACAAGGTTTCTCTGCTAACCACAGTTTGAATGCTTTTCTTTTGGCAAATGACACCTCACCATTGGGTTGCTTAGGCCACTGGGCAGATATCATTGGAAAACTACCCATGTTGCTTTAGCTTCCTTCCCAAAGAAACATCTTCATCAAATTATGGTTCAAAGTTATACTTTTACATTATATTTAAGGTTCATATAAGAACTGTTTTTTTTTTCTGTGAAACTGTATAATTTGAACATATATTCCCCACAAGAGACTCTATGAATTATAACTTTGAATTTAATTCTAAGGGAAACCTTATTTATTTTCCTTTAATTTAATTTTATTATAATTGTGGTATTATTGTAGTATTACATTTACCCCATTTCCCCCCACTGCTCTCCCCTGCCTCTCCCTCCCCATACCCCATCCCAGTCAGTCCCACTTGTCCATGGGTCATCCATGCTAGTTCCTTGACTAAACCATTCCCCTTCTTTGCTTCTTTCTTCCCCTCCCACCTCCCCTCTGCACACTCTCAGTCTATTCCTTGTTTCCATGCCTCTGGTTCTGTTTTGCTTGTTTATTTGTTTTATTTATTAGTCTCCTGTATTGGGTGAGATAATATGGTATTTATCTTTCACTGACTGGCTTATTTCACTAAGCATAATGTTCTCCAGTTCCATCCAAGTTGTTACAAAAAGGTAGGAATTTCTTTTTTCTTTCTGTTGTGTAGTATTCCATTGTGTAAATGTACCAGAGTGTTTTGATCCATTCATCCACTGATGGGCACTTAGGCTGTTTCCAGCACTTGGCTATTGTAAATAAATAATGCTGCTATGAACAGAGGGGTGCATAGGTTCTTCTGAATTGGTGTTTCAGGATTCTTCGGGTGTAATTCTAGCAGTGGAATTGCTGGGTCAAAAGGCAGTTCCATTTTGAGTTTTTCGAGGAAATTCCATACTGTTTTCCATAGTGGCTGCACCAGTCTGCATTCCTACCAACAATGCATCAGAGTTCCCTTTTCTCCACATCCATACTAGCACTTGTTAATTTGTTAGTTTGTTAATGATGGCCATTCTGACAGGTGTGAGGTGGTGTGTCTCATGTGGCTTTATATGTGTCTCTCTGATGGCCAGTAATGTTAAGCAATCTTTCATATGGCTACGGACCTTTTGTATGTCCTTCTTGGAGAAATGTCTGTTCATGTCCTTGGGTCCATTTTTTAATTGGGCTGTCTGTCCTGGTGTTGAGTCGTATAAGTTCTTTATATATTTTGGAGATCAAACCCTTGTCTGAGGTATCCCTGGCAAGTATCTTAGGAAAACCTTATTTATAAGAAGAGTGAGTATAATTTTTCTTCCCTGACAATGCAAATTATATCATTATTTTCACCTTTTCCTTAGACATCCTGAAATTCTGATCTATGTTTATGCACAATTACAGAAACGATACTTTTTAAAAGGATTGAGATATTTGTTTCCTCTCTGTTCTTTACTTATTTCCCCTATTTTTATTACTTTCCACTTTATTATATATATATATGTCTTTTTGCAAGCCACTTCAAATGCTTTTTGGGATGAAGCAGGATATAAATTCAATAAATAAAATATGTCCACTTACAAACAAAACCTTCTTGGGACAGAGCCTAAATATAAAAAGATCTGGTTCCCCACCTTCTGCAGAAATATTGGTTGCTCATTTCCCTGTATTGTACTTCACTTTTTGAAGGTTATAGAAATTTAGTGAACATATTAGCCTTTTAGAAGGTTCATGTATCTGTGTGTTCAAAGCGGGTGAAGTCTTGCTTTCAAATTATCACTTTACGGATTATAGTTATTACAATGCTTTCTTGGAATGGTATATTTTATGTGTCTAAAATTTAGCAAATATCTCCCTCCAAATCCAGTTCTCATCAACTCTTTAGAAATTATTAGCACTTACTTTACTTTCATTTTCCTCTCTGAAAAATTACTTAAACTTATTTGTACAGTTATCAGATGTATTCATTAAACACTTCTTTAAGAAGCATACACATACTGGAATTTAATAAATATTGACTGGATAAGTGAATATGAACTTTTTTTTTTTAAAGATTTTATTTATTTTTAGAGAGAGAGGAATGGAGACAAAAAGAGAGGGAAACACCCATTTGTGGTTGCCTCTTGCATGCCCCCAACTATGGACCTGGCCTGCAACTTAGGCATGTGCCCTGACTGGGTATTGAACTGGGGACCCTTTGGTTCCCAGGCCGGTGCTCAATCCACTGAGACACACCAACCAGGGTGAACTCTTTAGGAATCACTTATTCTACAACTGATTGGTTACCAAGATTTCTAGAACCTATTTTTGTATTAAACTTAAAAAAAAAAAAAAAAAGCTAGTCTGTTTCTTCCCACAGAGTTTTTAAACAGCTTTTATATAATGATCTTGAATGTATTTTAATCTTGTTTATGGTAGGATAAAAAGGCATCACCACATTTTTTTCTTTTTGGGTTGTTCATTGTTCTCCCACCATGAATTCATAGGCGCTCTTTGTCTGTTATGAATATAATAGACTTTGTCTTGAAAATAGTTTTTCCTTCCATACTGTTTCTCTGTTGAGTTTATTTATGAATCTTTTGCCCTACAAAAAAATGTATGATGTTTACATAATAAATGTGTTTTTTTCCTTTCTACTATATTCCTAGGTTTTATAAATACTCAGCATAAATTTCTTCTAGAATTTGAAAATTATATTTTCCAATTAAAGCTTAAACCTGCCAGAATTATCCCGTATTTATTTTATTCCAGTTGAATAAGCAATTATGTCAGCATAATTAAACTATCCTGCCCTATGAAATGAGTTGCCATCTTTTTCTATAGTCACATCTTTCCCTAGATTTCTTGTTCTGTTCCCCAGATCTGTCTTCCTGTAATTAGGCCAACAGAACATTTGAAAGCTTTGTAGTTAACAGAAATTTGAAAATAGTAGAGACTCCCCGCATTATTCTTAGGTTTTCACAATTTTCTTCGTTATTTCCAGATTTTTATTTTTTAATATATTACAGATTATTTAGTTCCACATTGAATTGCATAATATTTTCCATTTGACAAGCATGAAATGTGTTTTCATTTATTTAAATTTTCTTTCATGTTTTTAAATGTTTTATAATTGCTTTTTGTGTAGAATTTGTAGCTATTCTAATATATTTTTTAGTTTTTTGTAAATAAAAGTTTTAAATTTTTTCCTTTATATTTGGTTATTATTAGTAAAACAAGAGTCATTGGTCTTTTAATGGTGCTTTTATTTTGTTTGATAGCATTTATTTTAGTTGACCTTTTTTGGTATATTTCTTTTTGTTTGTGGGGGGCGGGATTCTGTTTTTAATTAAATGACGTTTTTATTGCTTGAGTACAGACATTTTTTGCACCCAGGGCAGAGGCTGTGAATGACTCACATTTCCAGTTGGGAAGGAAGATGCGTTTGGTCTTATAATATCCAGCCAACTGGTGAATACGGCTCTTGATCACACATCAGACATCAGACATCAGACAGAATTTAGCATCCTTATCCCTTCTGTTCTTCTCAAGATGCTTTTGAACAGCAGTAGCTTTCTTAATTGAATAGTAGAGATCCTCAGGAAGATCAGGAGCAAGTCCTTTGGACTTAGGAATTCTCAAGATTTTATTGCCTGTCACAAAACGTGCCATACGAGTCTCTTAGGATTTGTGAGGGAGTCAAACCCTTCTTGGCCAGTTTGTAGATCTGCTCCTTCATGTCATCAAGACATCAGTTTCAGCCAGGTGGGGGCGCTACAGAGGTAGAGCAGAGCCAGCTGGGGGACAGGCTTCCTGGGAGCGGGTATGCGACCCATGATGGTGGATGATAGACAGTGAAAAGCTGTTTCTTCTTTTGAATGTTAGCATAAGGTATATATCATGCTGGTGAGAATTTAAGAAAAAAACACACTCATTTACTAGTGGGGCTGTAAATTAGGACTGAAGCCTTTTGGAAACATTAGCTGGTAAATACTTTAAAACTAAAATTATATGGTATTACTTTATGTGGGAGTAATCTTATAATATTTTTTGTGAATTTCACTTCATACAAGAATTGGGTTTCATTCCATCAGTGAGTTCTTGAGCTACCCATGATTAGTCAATGAAAGTTGAACTATCTGAAGTAACATTACAAAATTTTAACAATCAGGTCATTATTTGAATGGGCTAATAAACACCAGAATTTTGTATAATAATAAAAGAGTAAGGAATATGAGTGACATAAGTATTAAAAATTGCCATGCTTGAAGAAATTTATACTAGAAATCCTATGTCCTTCCAAACTGGACAAATGCAAGGGTTAAAGAGATACTTGTTTTTTTATAAAGCAATCGCAGATGTTTAAATTATGATTCTAGGGCCCTGGCTGGTAGCACAGTGGATAATGTGCTGGCCTGCGAACCCAAAGGTCACTGGTTCGATTCCCAGCCAGTGCACATAACCAGGTTGCAAGCCAGGTCTCCAGCCAGGTTCGTAGCTGGAGGCAGGTGAAAGGCAAACCATACATTGATGTCTCTCTCTCTCTCTGCCTCTCTCCCTTCCCCTCTCTCCGAAAAATAATAAAATCTTTAAAAAAAATAATAAATTATGATTCTAAAGTTGTGAAGTTTACTACGTATGAGGTTTGTCATGAAAGTATTGAGCCAGTGTGTCACTGTACTTAAATTGTTTGTGCTTGATACTTTTGTGACAGACCTTTTATACATTAAAGGTTTCTTGTATTGCATGCTCATGGTTACTGGTAATGATGTTTTACAATAGGAAAGAAAAGAAACTGCTCTGGTTTTCATAGTTAAAGATAACATTCATTTCTTATTTTCCAGTATTTGTTTTTTAAAATTGTATAGTTATTTTCTTAAAATGTGTATTTTCCCCCCTCTAACACATTAGATTTGGTTGGGGAGGAAGACATTTTCCTCCAACCTTTTAGGTTATTTCAGCTGGCTTAATAATTAAATTGAGGCCCTGGCTGGTAGCACAGTGGATAAGGCGCCGGCCTGTGAACCCAAAGGACACTGGTTCAATTCCCAGCCAGGACACATAACCAGGTTGCAAGCCAGGTCTCCAGCCAGGTCTGTAGCTAGAGGCAGGTGAAAAGCAACCATACATTGATGTCTCTCTCCCTCTCTGCCCCTCTCCCTTCCCCTCTCTCTAAAAATAATAAATAACATATTTTTAAAAATAATAATTAAATTGACATGAACCAGATTAATAAGAGAAAATAACCAAATTTAGTTATATACATACACATGGAACCCTACATCCCTGAGAGAGTCAGAGACCTTATATACCCGAGAGGTTCAAAGGCAGAAAGATAAATGAGAGCAAGACAATATGAAGAGCAGATGTTTGGCAAGACAATATGAAGAGCAGATGTTTGGCAATTAGAAGTTTGCCCTGCCCTATAGATAGGTCATAAGAAGTTATTTCTGGTGATAACTCTCATTATGGGCCAGGCCCCAACTTAAATTATTTTTTAAAAAAGATTTTATTTACTATTTTTCAGAGAGGGAGAGAGGAAGAGAGGAAGAGAGACATCAATATATGGTTGCCTTTCACTTGCCTCTAGCTACAGACCTGGCTGGAGACCTGGCTTGCAACCTAGTTATGTTGCCCTGACTGGGAATTGAACCATTGACCTTGGGGTTTGAAGGCCGGTGCCTTATCCAGTGTGCCACCAGCCAGGGCATCCCAACTTAAATTCTTGAAGGAAGAGATGAAAATTTCTTTTGAGCCTACACATCTTTCAATTAGCAATAATCGTGTCTCAGATAAACCTCGTTGGCTAAGATACTGCCACTGCACAAAGCTTGAGCCTGTACATCTTGATTGCCTTTAGCTCCAAATAATACAAATGACAGTGCACATCTTGGGGAGACCTGTTCTGAATCCTTTCAATTTCGATATCTACACTTGAGTCTTAATGGTTTTATTTCTTAAAGATAGATTCCATCTTTTTAAAAATTTGTAAAAATCTTTATTAGGATAAAAAGGGTAGAAAAAATGCTACACATTAATATTGAGTTTGAATTCAAACAGTATCTTTCTTCATATCATGTGAAAAATCTGAAGTCCACCAGGAGAGAAATGGTTGGATAAAATCCATATCATGCATTCACACTATGGAATTCACACAGGTAATAAAAGTAATGAGATCTTTATTGATATGGACAAATTTCTGGAATTTTTTAGTGAAATGTAAATAGTATAGTACAACTTTGAGAAGACAAACAATAACAGATGTGTATTTGTTTACAACCTTATGGGCAAGGAGCAACATTGAACACATGTCCACTTACCCTTGCTGGTGGCACAGTGGATAAGGTGTCGTCGGCCTGCAAACCCAAAGGTCGCTGGTTTGATTCCCATTCAGGGCACATAACCAGGTTGCAAGCCAGGTCTGTAGCTGGAGGCAGGTGAAAGTCAAACATACATTGATGTTCTCTCTCCCTTTATGCCTCTGTCCCTTCCCCTATCTCTAAAATAGTAAATAAAATCTTTTAAAAAACAAAACAGAGCATGTCCACTGGGAGGCTAACTCTGGTTTCCTGGTTGGAGTATTGGGGATGGCTAATGAGAACTAGAAGGAGTTGAGTTAAAAAAAAAAAAAAAAAAAAAAAAAGGAAATAAGAATAAAAATACGTGATTTTGAAAGGAAATGATTTTTAAAAGTATATAAATATTGTAAAATATTATTGTGAAAACTTGTCATAAAGTTTAATTAAAAGAAAACTTTTAATTAAATTATTAGTGAAAATATTTGCAGCTGTTAAAAATAGTCATATACATGTGTTTAGAATGTATATTGAATGAAAAGAAACGAAAATTCAGATTGCAAGAGTATACATCTGATGTCCCTGTCTACTGGGTTCTACTGTGTGACGATGAGTGGTTTTTGTTAGCTTGTTTTTTGAAGACAAGACTTATAGGAAGTTATTTATAGAAGTTGACTTACTAATGTACTTACAGTCTGTATTACCTAAATAATACTCTTTCTGATAGAGGCATCATTTCCTGAGATTTAGTCATGTCTTTAATTAGACAGCAGGTGGATTGAGGGTAAGGATCACTTAAAATGCTGTGTCATCCTCAAAATTCAGAATAATTCTGATTCATGCTATAAGGGATCATTGTTGAACGCCACCCATAGAGAGAGTCGGCTCAGCACGAAATGGGTGAGAGCACGAGCCCTTAAAAAGAGCAGACCATGGTCCAAGTATTCTCCACGTGGCTGCACTGCGGCTGCCTACCTGGGGCAAGGACACACGCTTGACCACAGCATTTGCTAGAGCTATGTTGCAATTTCTAGGAAAAGTTCAGAAAGGTGAGACGGGGTAGGGCTTGGGTGAAAGGGGACTGATGAGCGCTAAGTCTGCAAATTAGTTCCTGATTTATGGAACAAAATTTAGGGTTGGATTGGATTTAAATTCAAACCGGAGCTTCTACACCAGGATGTCCTGTTGGGCAGATGGACCTTGTAAGCAAGAATCTCATGACTTAGCAGCGCTAAAAGTCAGGCAGGTAGGTGGTTTCAGAACTTGTTGGTTCTGAGTAGTCTCTAAATTTGTAGAAGCCTGGTAACTGTCTGGGTAACCAGATAACGAAAATGGCAGCCCTCCCTATGCGGATGTGTTGCTGCCACTGTGTGTACCGGCCCACTGCAGCTGCATCGTGGGTCACTGCATTCGGTGCCTTCCAGCTGCGGTGAGTGAGGTGTTTGCATCGCATTTTTATTTAACGGGTTTACTCTTTGCATGAGGGAGAATCGCTTTTTCTTAGTTAATAGAGCACTCCACATTTCACAGAGAGCAGCCACTTTTTCAGATAAGGTAGGAATACGTTTTGGAGCATGTAAAAAATATTCACCAGGATATATTTCATAGTTCTTTAAAAAGCCCACTGAAATGGAAATCAGTCTTCAAGGGGACATTCCTTAGGAGGGATTATTGCACATTGTGAAGCATCCCTACTTTGCATCTCTGTGTGTAAAGTGATCTGTTTGTGCCTCTATAGGAAATAGTAGGCCACGCCTCAAATGATGAAGCAATTCTGTGGAGAAACCCATTTACACCAGATTCCGGACGCTGTTCCCATCAGATGCTATTCCAAGAATGTACTCATATTTTAAATAAATGATCAAATCAATTTCTAGATAAAGTATATATACATTACCAAGTAGGAACTTTGTATTGTTGGTATATTTATCAATCCATATTAGCTAAGGTCAAGCCTGACAGAAAAATATTGATCCATTCTCAAAAATTAATAAAACACATTTTGAGGTCAGTTGTTTTTCTTTCTTTTTTTTTTTGTCCTAAGCCAGTGCTTAGTTAATAGTGGGGCAGGTAGGGGAGAAAAAAGTTTTCATTGACCCTCTATGGTCCCTGACTGGGTCTGAAAAGCAAATTCGCCAAGGCCGAGTAATGGGAACCTTCATCAGGAAAATGGAGACTTGAAGAGTTCAGCCTGAGTATTTTTATGCTAATTTGGATGAAGGTTGGACAGTTGTGGAGAAGTATGATATATTGAGGAGTATGAGCTAAGGGTAGTAAACTGAGGGACACTTAGCAAGACCTGTTCTTTCAGATTCGTCTGTTTCCCTTTACCTTCCTCCCATGTAGGGAGGGCACAGTATTATTGAAAAAACCCTGGTTCTTCTCCTCCGTGCTGCAAAGAATACAGATCAGTGAGCCTATTAGCATGTATGCAAAATTTATAAATGAATGAGAGAGCAAAAACAGGGGTGGTCAAAGACCTGGATGGCAAGCTTGCCCTAGTGTGACCAGGGGACCAAGAGAGCAAGTCCTTTGTTCTGAGGAATTTAATAGTTGGCAGGATGGGGATGAAGAAGTTACATAAGAATTGACAGGTAAAGGTGGTGCTGGCTTTCTAGGATTGGGGCATGGATACCCAGAGATGTTAATGAGCTGCTTCTTTTAGGCACAATGGGCCCGTTCCTGTCTTTTGGGCTTTGGGATATACTATAAACACAGTTTCAAAGGCTTTCTTCCCAGAGACTGGAAGGGACATGGAATGCTAAGGACTTTTCTCTCCCACTGCTAACATAGTGTTTCCTGTGATATTGGAACACCTGGCAGTATTACCAGACCAGGCCCAGGGCTGCTGGGTTAGCAGGTGAGACATATCTTCCTCTGCTTCTCACTCTCCCTGTTAACAACAGGACTTGTCTCACATGAGGGTTATAGGATGTTTCAAGAGAGAAGGTCAGGGAGGGAAAATGCGCAGAGTGACCCTTCCTCCTATCATTTCCCCCAAACTCCTTCAGCCTGAAATATCCAATATACCATGGTGTCGTATTCTGGGGTAGTGTACCCAGAACCCTATCATGAGGCTGAGTAGTAAAGGAATCTAAATGTCTACTTTCTGGATCCCCAATGTGCTAATTTTACTAAAACTGTGGAAATAACCAAGATATTTTCATAGCTGTAATGCTGATTTTAAAAGCACTGTGTACTAGGCTGAAGCCATTGAGATCTTTGTAGTGGGGTTAAAGAAGACTAGAAGTGGAGCAATTCCCTTGTACTGGGCGAATGAGCAAAGGCCTTTTTTCTCCTGAGCCCAAAATTTCTATCCCCTTCAGAGGGGGCAAGGATAGTGCAATCTAGATGTGGACTTCAGAGCTCCTGAGCTCCTGGCTTCACCAGTCAGCTTTGGGGCTCTGCCCGAAGGACCCAAGGATTTCTGTCTAGACCTTGCTGTCACCCACCAAATTTCCTGGGTCTGCTCTTCCACCTTCCTCATGGGTGGGTGTCTTCTCTAATGCCTTCTGGAAGAGTCTCAGCTGCACTTAGCCTCTGTCTAAAGGGGAACCAGATGCCTTCAAAGAGGTACCAGAATACATTCTACTTACCGTTCTGGATTTGGGCCTTTCTCTTGATGTTTCCTGTGGTCAGATTTTTTTTCATTTACTTACTTGATCAGATTTCCTAATACACTTTTTTCCCTGGGGTAGTCGTAGGTTTTCTCTTCTGTGAAGGATTTCCTAGGCCAGGTTCACCTTATCCTGCAGGACAGACATCAGTCCCCAGAGGAGATCAAGGTAGGAACTCACCACCCTCTGCTGGGCTGCCTTGGTCTGAGGTATCACCCAGAGACTAGTATGGGAGCCATTACGAGGTTTATTGTGGATTGAGGGGAAGGAGCTGTTCCTTGACTCTCTGGAGGGCCCTTCGGAGCAAGGGAGTGGAGAATCCCAGCCTTCTTTGCAACCTATAGGGGTCTCACCAAAGACTTCCACTGGAGTGCATTCCCAAACTTGCCAGCCTCACATTTCAGCAAGAGTAAGCAAGGGGGTTCCCAGCATTCTGTTGTTCTGCCCAAGTTAATTTCCATTATCCCAGCAAGTGTGTTTACCTCAGGTGGATTCCTGCCACATCCTGTTGTTCTGACTAGGTTCATTAGCACATTCCACCCTGGCTACCTCTGTACTCGGAAAGTTTTCTCCTAACATCCTCCCTCTGAGTCCTGGCTTGCTAATGCTAATGCTATGGTATCTTCCAAAAGTCATATTTTGTAAATATTTTATTAATAATAAAAGTTGGCAATGTAATGGATGCTTATTTTATAACATATTTAATTATTACCATGATGTTATTAATTAAGGAGCATTAGCTTTCTCGGGTCTGCCACATTAGTGTCTTCTCATCTTTGTGTATCCCAGCTTTTAAGTTTGTTGCTGTTGTTTCCTATCATGTTCTCTTATATTTATGCATGTAGTATGTATGCACATATGCATGTATGTATGTATCTATCTTTAGATATAGACATTTATATATTCTGTAGCTTTAGAGGAGTTTTAGGGCTATTCTTGGCATTTCAAGAGATACATAAAAGACTGAAGAATTGTTTATAAAAACTTCCGCATTTTACTAATTTGTCATGTAGACTGCCATGCTGTAAAGTAATTCTGGCTATAAAATGAAGGCAATTAGTTTTAGATTTTTTTTTTTTTAATTAACATTTGGAATCACTTAAAGTGACTATCAGGAGCCCTTCATTTTATGCATTTAAATGCAGTAAGAAAGCTGGTTATCTTAAGTACTTTAGGAAGGATTATATTCTAGCATATTTTCAAATTCCGCTAAAGTAATGATTCTATTGGAAAATATAATTTCTCACTCACTGGCTTTTAGAACACAATTTAATTTTCTTATCAACTTTTGCTTTTAATTGGAATTTACTTTTTTATGATTCCAACAGAATAAAATACCGACCTATGGAATTTTGGTGTAATTAAGTTTTTCTCTTTACGTCTGTATGTACCTCATCAATTCAGCAAAAGCAAAACTAGCAGTCCCTGCACAGCAGATTGCTGGAGAGGAAGTGATTTGCTGATCTGTTCACACTGTAAGCCCCTAGTGTCTGGCAGAATTGTGATGGTAATTGCTCCAAGATACATTCTGTTTACAGAGACTAGTGTTGCAGCTGTTGTTAATTAGCTGCTACCACTGAAAAACTGCCAGTGTTTGTTGGTTAGATCTACTTAAATTTATTTCATTCCAAATAAGAATTTAAAGAATATCAACGTAGAACAGGAATCTGCCCATTATCAGTGAAGTTCAGACAGGTGGTGGTAAACATCTGAAGGTCTTCTTTTGATTTTTATGGGGAGGAGACAAACCTGATTTCCTCCAGCACAAACATTCTGTCTTGTATAGTTTTCTAATTTTTTCTTGTATATAAATTTTTGTCCTTAGCAGGTGACTCCTTTGCAAGGAAAAAGTTTTTTTTCAATCCCCACTGCCTGGCACTGTGCATGGAAAATATTTACTGACTTGAGGATATTTGTAGTATTTTTATTTATAAAAGTTTTAGAAATTGTTTTGAGAAAATGAAAGAGGGCTGGAAAAAGAGGAGATAGGAATGTTGTTATAATTTGTCATAAAGTGGGGCAAAGCTTTATTTGCTCAATGGGTTAAAAATGCAAATTTTCTTATTCCTTTGTTTCTACAGGCCTTTATATCAATTGGCTATTTGTTTGATATCAATTTGCTATCAGCAAATTGGTGCTGATAGTCAGGACTGTTGAAGAAAGCTGACTGTCAGGCAACCTTGCTCTGAGAGATCACCCAGAGACCAGTATGGGAGCCTGCATCGAGTTTATTGAGGATTGAGGGGAAGGACCCTTTGGAGCAGGACAATGGAGACTTCCGCCCCTCTGGGGTCTGTAGGAGTTCCACTGAGGACTTCTGCCAACGTGTTCCCACACTTGCAAGCCACACATTCAGTAAGGGTGAACAAGTAGGTTCCCAGTGTTATGCGCGAGCACGAAAGCGCGACACCAAACGCTGGAGACTTTTGGGGATTTGAAGATGTTATTTATTGGCCGAGTTTTAACCTGCGCAGGGGCGAACTCTCAGAGGATCCGAGGACCCAACACCCACCAGGGCTACCAAATGAGAGTCGCGCCTGTGGCTTACAGCTAGGGCTTTTTATAGCAGAGCAAGCAAGCATGGGCACAGAAGATAAGATGGCATTTAGCGATTGGCTATCAGGGTGGGGGTCTGAGGTGGTCTTGAGGCCTTAATCGGCCTGTCTGGTTGCCCTAATTAGTGTCACAAGTTTATCTTGGGTCAACAGTCTTTTCCGCAGCTGGTTTCTTGCTCGGTGCCTATGGACTCCAGGGGTCCCGGAATCCCTTTATCCCTGCAGAGGTCCCCTGCAGAGCGACCACGCTGCTCTTTAACTAGGTCTCTAAATAAGCTTCCTCCTTTCCTAGTTTCAATAATGCTAGTAATACACATCAGGCTTTTGCTGGGGTTCCACACCCAGCATTTTGTTGTTCTGCCCAGTTTAACTTCCATATCCCAGCAAGTGTTTTTCTCAGGTGGATTCCTGCCACATCCTGTTGTTCTGACCGGGTTCATTAGCACATTCCACCTTGACTGCCTCTCTCTCTGACACTGACATTTTAGGTTACTATAAAGTTTAAATTTTAAATGGTAGTACCTTGCAAGGAGGAAAATGGATTCATTGATTTCATGTTACATTGATTTCTTGCTACTTTATGGCCCTAAATAGTTAGTAATAGATTATTACTACAATGTTTGTTGAAAGATGATTATTTTTACATCCTAGGAGAAGACCTAATATCACACAGAACCTTAGACAGTGGGAAGCTTGTTGGCTATGTGATGTATTAGAAATCTTTCCACTTTCTCAGCCTCCTTCCAAGTAGACACCATGGGACCTCACACAGTTCTCCCAGTTGCCATCAGCTGCCCCATCGTCTCATCGAGAGTCCGAAATCTCTTCCCTTTCAAAGGTGATTTTAGTTTTGGGAAAGGTCAGAAGTTGCAGGGCACCAAATCTGAGTTGTAGGGGGTTGAGTCACTTGGGTGGTTTGATGTTTCTCTAAAAACTGCACAAGATGTGATACCTGAGCAGGTGCACTGTCATGATGAAGCTTTCAATCACCAGTTGCCCATAGCTGCAGCCTCTGAATCATCTGAATAGTTTCTGCAGAGGAATGTTCAAGCTTAACACAAAAGTTGATGCAGATTCATTGCTCTACTCAGTCATTTTGAATGCGATGAACACAGAGTACACATGCTCACTCAGCAGGGTCTACCACCCCCACTGACTAGTACAGTGAGGTTGTCATTGTTCACACATGCGCATTCCAGTCCTTGCTCCGTGGCTGCCAGGTTACATCAATGCTGTGCAAACTGTTCTCACTATGTTAACAATGGTTGGACTTTTTCCAGACAGACCTCATATATAAATGTTATGTATGAGAGAGAAAGAGATGATTTCTAGAACTAGGATTTAAAGCTAAATTTAATCCAAGTCATAAGGGCTCTCAGTTTCACTGTGTAAATTAGATACTTTCTAGATGACTGATAGCCATAAAAATGAACCGCAGAAAATAATCACATTGTTATCAAGTGTTTTATCAATGGTGGCTGTAACATTGGAGTACTTACTAGTCAGAGTTCTTCACTAGTTCAAGTTGACTTGAGGGTTCATACTAAAAACTTGTAAATAGAAAGTGCAGAACAAATGGGGAATGGACATTTTTGTCAAAGCATAAGTATAGTGCTTAATGATATAAAGAAGACTTCCCATTCATTTCTGAATTTCTTCTTGTGAAGGAATTTCATATTTGTGAAGTATGTGAGATATATGAGAGTTGACAACTTTGCAAATGCTGTACCTTTCATGAAATTACTGTATTACATTTGTGGAGATGCTTCCAAGCCTGGGAATCATTTACAGGTGTTACAAAAGGATATGTTTTTCTATGTGGAAAAGACTATTTCAAAGCAGAAACCGAGTCAGTTAATTGAAAGAACATTGGGTTTGGAGCAAAATATCTAGGTAATGTTCATTCATTGTCTCATTAACTGGCTCTATGAATTTGGTTAGGTTTGAAACTCTCCTGGTCTCAGTTTCTTCTATAATGAATATATGAACTTAGATTACTCAACAACCTCTAAAATTCTATGGTTGAACATTCCTTTACTTCAGACAGGATTTTCCTCTTTAGCCACTTTTTAAAAAAGATTTTATTTATTATCCCTAGAGAGAGAGGAAGAGAGAGAGGCAGAGAGGGAGAGAGACATCCATGTACGGTTGCCTTTCATCTGCCTCCAGCTACGGAGCTGGCTAGAGACCTGGCTTGCAACCTGATTATGTGCCCTGACTGGGAATCAAAGCAGCAACCTTTGGGTTCACAGGCCAGCCCTCTTTAACCATTTTCTATTTACATGTGGCATGGGATATATTAGAACTGAGCCCATCAATGTCAGCATGACTTAACTCTTTACTCCAGGAAATTCTTGCCCAGTATGACCAGTCAGTAAATTAACAAATAACTTCATTGTTTGCTTTAGGAAATTCTTTCAAATCAATTTATTAAGACAAACAGTTTCCTCATCTGGGCAAATAGATCTCTTACTAGAACAATATGTTGTTCACCTGGGCAAATGGTTTGACAAGTATATGAAAGAGTGACAACATGCTTTGAGATTTTGAAAATGAATGGTCTATAAATGCTATTTTATTTTACTATCTAAGTGGGAGAAAAATAACTTAGTATGGGAGTCTAGATATTTTTCCTGACTAGCCTGAGACTCTCCATAGTCATCATGTAGGTGAGGTTCATTATAATAGTGTTAGTGAGGTCCCAAGTCATGAACTTAATTATCAAATGTAGGTGAGACAAACCAATTTTCCATGCTACACATAGTTTACAACTTCATGTAAATGATTGTCTATGATACACATTTGCAGAAATCTAGTTTTCCAATACATACATAGTCTTTTTTAAAAAAGAGTTTATTCTTAGAGGAAGGGAGGGAGAAAGAGAGGGAGAGAAACATCAATTGGTTGCCCGTTGCTGTGCCCCGACTAGGGACTGGCCTACAACCCAGGCTTGTGCCCTGACCAGGAATTGAACTGGTGACCTTTTGCTTTGTGGGACAATGCCCAACCAACTGAGCTACATCGGTCGGGGCTAAAACATACGTAATCTTAAGGTTACAGGCTAAAGCCTTTGAGCTTGAAATTACACATCTCAGAGATTCCCTGACATTACGTTTTCAACATGTTAGAGCTGCTTACTAGTTTCACAAGGGACAGAACATGTGCAAATTTAAACTTAGATCAGAAACTTGTGCCTGTTGCTTGAGTGTTCTTTGTTTAGTGTGCTTTTAGGACCACCAAATGAAAGTACTTCATACCCCATCATAATTTTGACCCTACACCTTAAATAACCTGTATCAAAGTTATTTTTTATTGAAGTTTCTCACGAAGTACCTTCAGTACCCTTGAGTTCTCTCTTTAGGTTTAACTAAAGCTGACTAAAAGTTATTTTTAAATTTATACTTTTTATTTCCTCATGAAGCCTGATGGAAAAGCTTTGTCCTCAGGTTCACAGTTTCACCTCAGAAAATTCAGTCACAGGTCTGAGAGGAGTTTGCTGAGGATGTAGAGTTAGAACTTAGAGTGGGCCTTTAAGGAGAAACAACCCTGAGAAAGTCCAACGATATATACCCTCTTTTGCTTCGACATAGCCTTTTTCTTGTGGGGACATTTGATGTACACTGAACAAGACATTTTGATTTTCAGTTAAAAAAATTCCCAAGTAATGTGTAAGGTAAGCAACCTCGCCTTCTGAGCCTCACCCCACTGTTGACCAGCTTGCTGTATTCTCTTTCCCTTCTCCTCTTCTCTTTCCCTCCACTCCCCATCCCTGCCCTATTGCAGTTGGATATAATGGTGGATCTGAGAGGTAGGGGCGCATAAAATCAGGGAGAAGTATGAGATGAGTTGAGGGTTAAATAGCATCTAGCAGGCCAACCACGTGTAACTAGACATCAGAAGTCTACCAGCCACACTTACTCATCTCAGGAAAAACCATCAGTCATTCAAAGCAAATCATCTTTTTCTTCCCCTGTGATTTTGCTTATATCTTTAGTGTCTTCATCCCAAATTCTACATCTCATTTCTTAAAGGTGTGAGGTCAGAGTAGAAATGCTGGGGCCTGGGAGAAAAACTCATATTAATAGTGGCTTGAGGAGGAGAATTGACTTGTGGTTATCAGATTATTACAATCAGGCCTAACGGGGGAAGCCAAAAACTTTTTCTGAGAAAAGAATTTAAATGCTTTACCAAGGATGGTGTGTATAGAGAGTTGAAGACAGCTTCTTTAACAGCCAATTAGTATGTATAGCTTCAAAGTTAATGACTGTATTCTCCAAGAGATAAGATTAACCTTCATGGTAACTTGTTTCAAACTAGTTAGGACATTTTAATGATTAAAAAATATATATATATAGATCATAGTAAGACTGGAAAAGGCCTTTACCTCAGTATGGGTTGATATTTATTAACCTAGTATCTCCAAGCCCTAGGTATTATGACTGGCTTTTGCCTGTATCATCTAACTGTAATTCTCTAATATAAATCTCTTGAGTAACAAGCATGCGTTATTTTTTGTTTTGTTTTGTTTTGTTTTTAGTTCTTTAATAATGATGGTTTTGGGGAGAGGACCAAATGCCTTTGAAGTTCTCATAGACTTCTTAATACATTTGGGGATATAATTATAAGGGTAACATGTATCAATAAATGCTTCAAGAATACTATAAAAAGTAATGGGGAGCCCGAAAGTCCTCTATAAGTCAGGGTTAGGGTTAAGGATGAATTTTGTATTACTTGCTAATAAAAAACAGCAGTTGTGCGCTTTAACAGGACTATCTGAACAGCCTGATTTATACCTGGGTGCTCCTGCCAATTAGTCCATTTCCCCACTCCCACATTCCTTTTGCTGGTGGTTGAGAGGCTCCTCTTTGCCTCATTATTTCCTTATTTCACACTTTGCCTTTAGTTCTTGACACTGCACCAAGACCCGCTTTTCTTAAAATAGCCCCATGCTCTTGGGGCTTCTCATGGCCTGTAAGTTAGAACTGTCGACCTTCTTCCTCTTTTGCTATACCTGTCACCTTCAGCTGAGATCCCGCCACCCCTTCTTGCCAGCTCACTGTCAGTTGTTGGTTTTCTTTAAGACCAACATCACAAAGGAGTCCTTAGGTTTGAGCCCTGGTTTCATCAAGTATTGGACCTGTGATTCTAGACAAGGTTCTTAACTTGAATTTCTCTTGAACTTCTTCCCCTTTGCCAACTCAGGTTGGGCTATATGTGATTGCATCTACTGTTAATGTCCACCTTTATTGATATTCCAGTTTTTGCTGCTAATACTGCAGGTTACAAACTCCATGAATGGTCAACACAGTAGATGAGTTGCAGGGAGGAATAAATGAGACACAGGGGAAGTTCTTGTGAATTAGAACAAAATGTATTAACAATTCTTGTGACTCTCTGGCCTGAAAGTATTGAGGATAGTAAAAAGTTGAAAAATTATATAAAATATTACATCATTTAGGGTTAGGATTCAGTCAGCATTTTACAGAAAACTCAGAGCTGGCTTAAACGTAACAGGGAGCCCAGAGGTAAGTAGTTGAGAGCTGGTGTGGCAGTTCACGATCACACCGGCCGCGAGCTCCTTCTCACGTTCACTTCTGCCATCCTCAGTCCCGGCTTACATGCCAGCACTCTCCTCAGGGTCACAGGGTGCTCCCAGTCACCCATCACATCCACGTTTCGAGGGGGAAGAAAACGGGATGCCAAAAGCCCATCTCTCAGCTGATTTAGCCCCTTTGAAAGCGCTTACCTGGCTTCCATCTGCTGAACTTCTGTTTAGAATTCCTTGAACATCCCTGGAAGCCAAGGAGTTTAGAAAACGTAGTCTTTAAGTGGCGGGACATTGCCATCCCAAATGCTATCAACATTTCTTACTAATGAGGAAGAGGGAAGCGTCGATACTGCGTAGGTAGCTCATAGTCCTTTCCGCAACAGGAGCTGGGGCAGGGCTCGCTACCTGACGGTTCTGCTCCAGTTCAGCTTCAGCAGGCTCAGATCTTTTCCTACTTAAGCTGCTTTAGTATCACCTAACTTCCTATAAGCTCCCAGTACAAGTTTCATATTATCTTATTCATGCGTCTCATTAGGTTCCTTATTTTTAGTTTCCTGTCGCACTTCTGCTGTACAGTATGGGAGGGTTGATGTACAGGCTCTGCTGTTGTAACCCCAGCCATGCCACATACCAGCTGCTGGCCTGGGCAGGTTACTGAAATGTACACACAACATAGGGAATAATGTGATTTTTTATTATAAATAATGTTTTTAGGGTGAGGTGATATTTAAAAATTCAAGTGAAAGATGACATTTACGTCATGTGAGAACAGGAAGACACAGGCAGACCATAATAGTTCAGCCCTGGCCTGTGTGGCTCAGTTGGTTGGAGCACCATCTCATGCCCCAAAAGTTTGCAGGTTTGATCCCCAGTCAGGGCATGGACCCGGGTTGTGGGTTCGATCCCACTTTGGGGCATGTATGGGAGGCAACCAATCCATGTTTCTCTTTTTCTCTCTCTCATCAATAATATTTTTTTAATGTTTAAGAAACATAATAGTTCTTTCACTTTCTTAACCAATAAGAATGCAAGTGATGCATACAGAGCAAAGGAAACCATATGTCCAAGAAAATTTTTTTTCCCTTACTTGATTAATAATAAAAGTCACTTGAGCCATTCTCTTCCATCCTTGTCACAAATGAGTGTTAAGAAAATCTAGGCCATATTGATAACTGCATGTCAATAGAGCTTTTTTTTTTTTTTTTTGCTAATGATGGCAAGGTCAGAAATATTCTTTTCTTACTTTCTTCTTTAGGTTTCAGACAAGCCTAGTGTATTTCTTTTCTGGGAATAGAGTGTGAAATAATCTTTTTCCTGAATGAAAACCTCCTTTCTATGGTTCTCCTGAAACAAGACTTTTTTTCCTGAGCCTTGAACTAGAATAATTTCCTTTGAGGGATCCCTCTTATCCAGTGGGATTGGAGTGAGGTCACTCTGCTTGAACTGATTTCAGTACATTTCCTGAAGCTGAATTGAATGAATGGCTTCACAGTTTGTCCTTGAAAGGGATAAACTTATTTTTATACAAAAGCTGCATATAAATAAAACCAATTGATTTCTTCCTACAATATAATGAGGCGTTGACGTTCCAGTGATTTGGTACCTAATGCATAAGCATTCAGTAAATATTTGTTGAAAGGAAGAAAAGGAAGGGAAGGAAAGTTGTCCAAAAGAAATTTTTTTAACTGGGAACTGGTTTGAATTTTAATTGGTAAAAGGAATGTGAAATTTATTATTTTTATACTTGGGGACCCAGAATATACCTTACGATGGCTTGGAAGCTAACTTCCTTTTATCTGCACTTTAATGACAAAGATGCTCACTGGATAAGAACCAGAGAAATATTTTACCTGTATTTTATACTTGTTTTGTTCAAAAACAGACTCTATAAAAACGTTGAAGAATTTCTTTCTGGTTATATTACCCGTAACATGTGCATTTGTATTTTGCTGCTGGATAGATCTCTTGAGGTTGCTTGCTGAGCATACATTTTTCCTTATGCTGATTCTTTTATTAAAAATATTTTATTTATTTTCAGAGAGGAGGGGAAGGAGAAAGGGAGAGAAACATCGATGTGAGAAAAAAAACATTGATCCGTTGCCTCTCATACATGTCCCTATCAGGGACTGGACATGCAACCAAGGCACGTGCCCTGACTGGGAATCAAGCCATGATGTTTTCGCTTTGCGTAATGATGCCCAACCAACTGAGCCACACCCACCAGGGCTGTTTATGCTGATTCTTTTTTCCCCCCAAAGATTTTATTTATTATTTCCAGAGAAAGGGGAAGGGAGAGAGGCAGAGCGGGAGGGAGGCATCAATGTATGGTTGCCTTTCACCTGCCTCCAGCCACAGGTCTGACTGGAGTCCTGGCTTGCAACCTGGTTATGTGCCCTGGCTGGGGAATCGAACCAGCGACCTTTGAGTTTAAAGGCTGGTGCCTTATCCACTGTGCCACCAGCCAGGTTATGCTGATTCTTAAATCCTCTGTAATTTGTTTGATGGCTGTAGTAATAAGAGACTGGCTTTTAACCCAGCTAAAAAGGAGGCTGAAAGTGAACCGTGAGAAATAAGGTTGACACTGTACAACAATTAGGGGTCAGTGGTTGTCTAACACTGTGTTCCTTTTTATTGAATTTATTGGCCTGACTCTGGTCAACAAAATTACACAGGTTTCCGATGCACAAGCCTACAGCACATCATCTGTACCCTGTACTACTGTGTGTTCATCACCCCAAGGCAAGTCCCTATCTTCACCATTTATACCCCTTGGTCCTCTACCTCCCTCTACCTCCTCTCACCTCAGTGGTCACCACGCTGCTGTCCATGGCCATGAGTATTCTCTTTTTCCTTTTTTGCTCAGTCCCTCTACCCCTCCACCAAGCTCCCCTCCCACACCAGCTGTCAGCCTCCTCTCTATTGGTGAGAGTGTCATTATTTTGCCTGTTATTTTATTTTGTTCATTAGATTTCACATGAGTGAAATCATGTGGTACTTGTCTTTCTCTGACTGGCTTATTTCAGTTAGCATAGTGCTCTCTAGGTCCATTCATGCTGTTGCAAAAGGTATGAGTTCCTCCTTTTTTATGGCCAAGTAGTATTCCATTGTGTAACCATGCCAGTCCTTTACTTCCTACATGTTAAATCATGCTTATATTTTCCCTTAAGTGCTATAATAGACACTTAAAAGAACTGCCACCGAAAGTCTTTAAAGAGGTGCCATGGCTACACTATAATTCTTGCTTAGCAACTCTTATATTTAGGCTTGTTCCTCTGGGGAAAGATCAGGTTCTGGCCCACTCCTTCCTTTGTTCAGGCGTATAATCAGAGACGTCTTCTGTGACTGTCCTCTCTAATTGAAACTCCCTCTCTGAGCACCTTTCTTTCTTTTTTTCTTTTTTTTTAACGTTTTATTTATTACCTGCCTCCAGCTAAGGACCTGGCTGGAGACCTGGCTTGCAACCTGGTTTTGTGCTCTGGCTAGGAATCAGACCAATGACTTTTGGGTGTGCAGGCCAGTGCCTTATCCACTGTGCTATCAGCCAAGGCCTGCCTTAGTTTCTATTCCTGCACTGTCCAACATGATAGCCACTAGCCACATGGGGCAATTACAATTAATTACCTATACTTAATTTTTATCTGCCTTTTGATTCTAAACGATATCTTTGCTGGGTAGAGCAGTCTTGGCTGTAAGTCCCTGCTTTTCATGACTCTGAATTTTCTTGCCAGTCCCTTCTAGCCTGCAAAGTTTCTTTTGAGAAATCACCTGACAGTCTTATGGGGACTCCCCTGTAGGTAATTAACTTCTTTTCTCTTGCTACTCTTAAGAGTCACTTTTTATCTTTAACCTTTGGCATGTTAATTATGACATGTTATGGAGTGGGCCTGCTTGTATCCATCTTGTTTGGAACTTGGTTTGCTTCTTGGACATGCATGTCTATTTCCTTCATTTTCCTTCACCAAGTTAGGGAAGTTTTCTTCCTTTTTTTTTCTCAAATAAATTTCCAGTTTCTTGTTCCTTCTCTTCTAGCACCCCAGTGATGCAAATGTTGGACTCTTGAAGTTGTCCTAGAGGCTGCTTACACTGTCCTTGTTTTCTGAATTCTCTTTTCCTCTTCTTATTTTAATTGCTTGTTTTTTGCTTCCTTATGTTCCAAATCATTGATTTGATTTCTTGGCTACAGCCACTCTACTGTGGTTCCCCTGTAACTTGTTCTTTATTTCAATTAGTGTAAACTTATTTTTGCCTGGATCTTTTTTGTGCTGCTGAGGTCTTCACTAAGTTCCTTGAATGTCCTTATAACCAATGTTTTGAACTGCGCATCTGACAGATTGCTTATCTCCATTTTTTTGAGCTTTTCTTCTAGAGTTTTGATCTGTTCTTTCATTTAGGCCATGTTTCTTTGTCTCCTAATTTTGGCAGCCTCCCTATGTTTGTTTCTATGTATTAGGTAGAGCTGCTCTGATTCCCTGCCCTAGAAGTGTGGCCTAATATCATAGGTGTCCTGTAGGGTCCACTGGCACAGCCTTCCCTCTCACTTAAGCTGGATACTCGAGGTTTGTCCTTTGTGTGGGCTGAGTACACCCTCCTCTTGTAGTTGAGCCTTGATTGCGGTTGGCAGGTCAGTGGGAAGGATTTATACAGTCCAGTCAGCTGCAAGGACTGGCCATGCCCAACAACCACCAACTTCCATCCTCTGTGGAGGATGAGCGTGCAGAGAGAGGGTGGTGGAATTCCAAAATGGTCTATAGCTGGCCCTGGGGTTTCCCTTGTGGTACAGGCCAAGGCCAGTCCCCACCTGTGTTTTGCCTGGGAGCCTGCCTGGGCTAAAAGCAACCTGAGATGCTGCTACTTGTGCTGGGCTTGGAGAGTCCCAGGCAAAGCCCAGCTGTGAATCTAGCCCAGCTGTTGCTAGTGCCAGTCCTGGAGTCACTTAGCAAGTGGTCCAGGAGCTGGGGCTCCGTGAGGCTGGCTGTTGCTTATTTAAGAGGCTAATTAGGAAGTTGAGAAGCTGAGCCTAGGCCACGGATTCCTATGGAAGAGTCTGTTGACAGCTTGGGTGGGCGAGCCCATAAGTTGGGTGGGATAGATTCTCAACTGATCTCCAGGGTGAGGCAGACAGTGTTGGCCAGGTTGATGGAGTCTCAGATATGGTACCCACCTGCCTGTGGCTCTAGAGAAGTGGGTAGAGACAGTGGCCCCTGCCCACCTTTCTGTCTGGGAGAAATCTGTCCCCCAGCTCTCACCTTGATGCCAGACACTTCAGTTCCTCCCTGTCTGCCACTGGTGCCACAGAGGAACTTTCAAGCTATTATCCTGGTGCTGGATCTGAGAGGGAGTGATTCTGAGTAAGTTCATTTGTGGGTTTTTTAAGAGGAACTGCCTGGAACTTCAGAAGTTTCTTTTGCTTACCCAGTTCCTGCTGGTTTTTTGCTGCCAAAAGTTATGGGGACGTATCTTTCTGGCATTAACACCCTGGGGTGGGGGGCTGGGACTCCCCACTCTTGAGATATCCCTCCCAAAGTTTTATCCACCCTATGTGGATGTGGGACCAGCCTACTCCATGTCTCTGCCCCTGCTGCTGGTCTGGATAGATGAGGTTTCTTTAATTCCATAATTGTCAAACTCCCATTCAACTGTTAGGACAGTTCTGAGTGATGGTTCTATAGTTTAGTTGTAATTTTAATGTGGTTGTGCAAGGAGGGGAGCCATGTTTACCTATGCCTCTTGTCTTGACCAAAAGTCCCACACGTATTTTTAAAAATCCTTGGGCTAGATCTGCCCCAAGGTAGACACTTTGCAGATCAGTTTCTGAGGTCCCACTTGTTCTCCCTTGCTGTTGGTTGAATCCTCTCCAGGCCTGCCTAGGCAGTGGTGGGCACTGGCCTCCATGGCCATTCCTCCCACAACCCCTGTAGGGTGGGGTGGCCACTGGTAGCCATCCTCTTCAACTCTGGTTCCTCCCTGCCTGGGCTGTGGCCACTAGGTGCATATGCTGCAGCTCCATTGCAGGGCCCGGGCCCCCTGGCTGTCCGAGTGCATGGACCTGGACCCCAGCCTGGGCCACTGTATGTGCCTCCCTGGCTCATGCCTAGGACCAGCCATCAACCTTCCCACCTTTTTCTGGCTTCCTACCCCTGCTGCAGTCGCTTCCTCCTCCTCCTCAGAACTCATGTTTTAAAGATAATGATATTATTATTAAATATATTAGACAAACTTTTACTTCTCTTATCTTTCATATTACGAAGGATAATGATGAACATTTTGCTTAACAGCTAATATATCGTTCTGAACATAAAGGTAAAAAAACATCAGTTTTCTTCGCATTAAGAAATCATGAGCCCTGGCTGGTAGCACAGTGGATAAGGTGCTGGCCTGCGAACCCAAAGGTCGCAGGTTCGATTCCCCAGCCAGGGCACATAAACAGGTTGCAAACCAGGTCTCCAGCCAGGTCTGTGGCTGGAGGCAGGTGAAACGCAACCATACAATGATGTTTCTCTCCCTCTCTGCCTCTCTCCCTTCCCCTCTTTCTAAAAAAATAATAAAATAAAATCTTAAAAAAAAAAAGAAATCATGTGAATGGGAAACCAAGGTACTTAGTCTATAGCTAATTGGGCTCACTCTGCAACATAATTTAAAGCAACTGTGATGCATTACAGTGGAATATATTAAAGACAATATTGTGCAATTATAGCTACACACATGATGAGAAACTGTAATACATTTTTAAATTGTATAGAAATGTCAGTTTTCCTCAATAAATTTTAACTAAAAGTTACCATGCAATGATGGCAGTATCTAAAAGGAATTTGCTATCTAGACAAAATGTAAGTAGAAACATGACTACCCTATATTTGCCTATAAATAGACATTGAAGCTAGTTTTGTAATTTCTGCCAAGGATGCAGCATTGGTAGCCTTGGAAAAGATTGTTTCTCTTCTCTTGGGCCCAGCAATGTCAGAATATACTTGGAATGGTGAGCAGGGAGGGGTGTGCCTGGCAGAGCCAGACAAGTCTGATATATTAACTTTCACAGTTAACCAAATGATAGATGTCAGCTGGCTGTCATGCCCAATTTTAGTTACTGACTATTAGGAAGTAGGTAAAGTAGGGGTATTTTTCTCTTCACCCTCTCTGTTTAAACAGCAGATATTTCCTGGGTAGTGTGAATTCTCAGTAGATTTGGAAATGCCGATCATTGGATATCGTATCTGTAGCCTGTGCAGAATTGGTGTTATTTTTTCTACTTTAATTAAAAATAGCTTTAAGGAACTAGCATGAACGACCCATGGACAACATATGGGATTGACTGGGGGGGATGGAGAGGGTGGGGAAGGGGAGAGCAGAGGGGGCAAAATGGGATGAATATAATATAACAATGAAGTAAAATAAAATAAAAATAGCTTTAATTAACCTTGGTTTTAAAGTTGGATCCGGGTCTCACCCTCTTCCCTTCCCCCCTCCTTCCCTCTCTGCCTCCTTTCACATCTCACTTTCCCTCTCTCCTCCTGCTTCCTCTCTCCAAACTCAAGGAGTAAAAATAAGTAAGTAAACAAGAAAATAAAAAATAAAATCAGATCCAGTGAAGGACCAAGGTTTTCACAAAAATAATGACTCACTTTGGAAAACCGAATGTTCCGTTAAGGTTTCTAAGGTGCAATACGTATGAATTAAGGATGCATCAAAATCTTCGTATTTGCAACTTCAGTTTTTGACACTTTTTTTTGAAAATCCGTTCTACGTATATACCTGGAATTTTTCAGTTTCATCTGGTGCTGGATCCAGAGTGCAGTTTTAAAAACTTTACACCAAGGTGGACAGATACCTTCCCTTGCTGTTAACACCCTAGGGGTGGTCTTAGCTGCCAGGGACCATTGCCCCTGTGCTGAGAATTGTCTGGGAGCCATGCGCTGCCCGCATCTGTTGATGTACTAGGCAGAGTAAGGAAGATGGCCCCGTGGAAGTCCTCTGTTGCGCAGAAGTGGGAAAGTAGTTGTGAGAAGGAAAGCTAGCGGAGGTGCTTGACACGCAGCTCGTGCTCATTTTAAATCGTACTAACACTTGACTGTAGAATCAGGTTCCTTTGCCGTGGTGAGCCGAAGACGTTACCACGTCGCGTGGGAGCCGTGCTGCCTGACCTCTCTCCTCCACAGGCTTTTTTAACGGGCAGCGAATCCAGAACTGACTCCCAGAATCTGACCGTTACTGATGCAAAAGCGAAGTAAATATCGCCACCAAAAGAATCTATTCATGAGTCAGTATGTTTTTTACCACAGGTGGGAATTTGGCTGCTACTCAAATAAGAATTTCTTTCTGGCCAGAGACTGTTCCTATAAAGAGAGAAGAATACCAGGTTATCTTTATAATTACTAAACCAAACTGTCTCCTCCTACCTTTCATGATGTCCCTAACAATGATTAACATATATGCCTTTCCTGCCTTTAGGTTTCTAACAAATGTGAAGCAGAGTTTCACAGGTTGATTCCACGTTTATTTCTTTGTGGGTTATACGTAGCCCACAAGCATCATTTTTTGATATTTTAAATTTCGAAATATTAATAGCACAAGTTACATTATAAGCCACAGTACTTTTAACTGAATATAGCATCCCTTTGGTGTGCAAGCACATACATTTCTTATAACCCTAAATTCCAAAATGTATTAATAGCCCAAGTTACATCTTAAGCCATAGTACTTCTAACTGAATATAGAATCCTTTTGGTGTTAAAGCATATACATTCTTTTTTTCTTATTTATTTTACAAAGAAAGACAATAATGTTTTTTTTTTACTGTGATAAAGTTTTTTTATAATTGGATTTATTGTGCTGACAGGTTTCAAGCATACAACTAACTCTGTAACACATTTGCATACTGCATAGTGCTCACCACCCAAAGTCAAGTCTGTTTTTGAGCACATGTATTACTTTAACCCTCTGTGCCAATATTTCATCAGGTTTATCAACCCCTTTAGGGCAGAGACCACGCTTACTTATTTTGAAATAATTCAAGGTATGGAATATAAAATTAGTAAGTAAAAAGTATAATGAAAAACAGGATATATGCATAGTCACAAAAATAACGCACTGAATTTCATGTATCCTTTACACAGCTTCCCCAAATGTTAACATCTTATATAATCATAGTATACTTATGGAAACCAGAATTGACACTGAGTCAATAATATTAACCAATATGACAAATTTATTCTAATTTGGCCAATTGTCTTGCTAAGGTCTTTTTGTAGGTCTAGGATCCCACAGTGCATTTAATTGTCATGTTTCCTTGGTTGCTTCTAATTTGAGAAGTCATTCTCTATTTTTCTTGCTTTAATCCTTTTGAAGAGTCCTGGCCAATGATTTTGTAGAATGCCTCCAAGGTTGGATATCTTTGATTTATTTTTTTGTACCAAGAATTGGTTTATGCATCTTTGGCAGAAATACCACAGATGTGAGGCTGTGCTCCTCTTGGTGTTATTATATCAAAGTATACATAATGTCAGCATGTCTCATTGCTGCTGATCTAACTTTTGGTCTCTTAAGGTCTACCAACTCTCTCCATTGCAAAGTTACTATTTTTCTCAATGGAATTAATAAATATCTTAAGAGGAGATGTTTCAAGACTATGTATATATCCTTTATTTAAGGTTTTACTTCTTTATTTTCAGAGAGGGGGAAGGAAGAGAGAAAGTGAAGGAGAGAAACATCATTTGGTTGCCTATTGCACACTCCCAACTGGGGACCTGGCCTGCAACCCAGGCATATGCCCTGACAGGAAATCAAACTGGCAATCTTTCAGTTAACAGGCCAGTGCTCAATTCACTGAGCCACACCAGCCAGGGCTCCACTGATAATTCTTACCTGCAACAGTTATTATTTGGTATTTGCCACGTGCTGATATATTTTTCCCACCATTTTTCTACATTTATTACTTAGAATTCTATAACAGCTATTTCTACTTCTCTCACTTAATTCAGTTACTATATCAATGTGGACTATGGGTATATTTTAAATTATTTTTGTTGCCTAAATTATCCTATATCTGGCCACTGGGAGCCCCTTCAGGTAGACTCTTTTGTCACTTGACATATGCCCATTACTTTTTCATTTATTGATTTTAGGGAGAAAGAAAGAGGAAAAGAGAAAAACATTGATTTTTGTTGTTCCACTTACTTATGCCTTCATTGGTTGATTCTTGTATGTGCTCTGACCAGGGATCGAACCCGCAATGGTGGCGTATTGTGGTGATGCTCTAACCAATGCAGATACCTGGCTAGGACATCCCTGTCGTTTTTAAAAAGTAGTTTGTTACTTCTTCTTTGGCACCACAGGATGTATCAAGTTCATCATGCTCTAGCCCCAAAATTGGTCATTTTTCCAAAGACCCCTAGTTTTTAAAATTTTTTAAATTTAGAAACAAAATTTGGATGCAATTTAATGCTCATTGCTACTAATATACTATTGTTTCTATGTCCTCTCAGCTGACAGAGTTAGAAAATATGTACATACACACATACAAACCCCTTTCTTCCTCTGTATCTTTCTGTCTGTATGACTATTTATCTACCTAGTTAAGATTATAAGGTCATCCTGATACTTCTAATTGTAACCCAATACCACTATTTTCTGTCTAGACTTTTCCCTCTTTAGTGACTCCTTTCTCCAATGGTGAGAATCTTGGCTTCTGTTATCTGTATTGTATTTGCTTATTTGCTCAACTCTAATATACATGTTAAGAAGTTTCAAAGTTATGACCCTATAATCCCTGTGAGAAACAAATTTACTAACTAGGCAGTGGTGTTTGGGTACAGTTCTCTTTGTCTTTAGCTTTACAGTATATAGCAAAAAATATTCAAGTTAGTCCTTTTCTTTTCTATCCCTTTCAGTCTAGATACTGTTTATTTGCCATACATTCAGGTCCACTTGTTGTTTTGTTCTATGTAGGTACCCCCAACACAGAGAGATTGATTTTATTCATTAATTTGAGTAATGTGAAACATTACTATGGTTTTAAGAGTCAGAACTATATGAAGAAGCATTCTCAGAAAAACACCCCAACCCTCATCCTTTGAATCACATTTCACATCCCCATTCTTTCTACCTGTTTCCACTTACCTCCTGATGCTGATTTCATTAGTTTCTGGTTTATTATTCTGCATTTCTCTTTGGACAAATGAGTAGATACATACATATGTGTTTTCTTATACAGAGACTACATTTTTATTTATTTTTTGGTGGTATCAGGCAATTTGAGTGCTGTTTGGTGATTCTCTCTCTCTCTCTCTTTCTCTCTCTCTCTCTTTCTCTCTCTCTTTTAAGATTTTATTCATTATTTTCAGAGAGAAGGGCAGGGAGGGAGTGAGGAAGAAAGGGAGAGAAGCATCAATGTATGGTTGTCTTTCACCTGCTTCCAGCCAAGGACCTGGCTGGAAACCTGGCTTGCAACCTGGTTATGTGCCCTGGCTGGGAAATCGAACCCAAAGAGACCTTTGGGTTTACAGGATGGCACCAGTCCACTGAGCCGTACCAGCCAGGGTGTGATTTTGTATCTTAAAGGCATTGTTTATAATTAGTGTATCCTTACGGCTAATGTATTAGAAAGCTAATGTAACTATTGTTTTCTATTTTGAGAAATATTTTAGGGGTTTTACTAGAATGAAAATGAGAATGTGAATTTTGATGTGGTCATTACCACTGAACTTGTCAAAAAAAAAATAGGCCCTGGCTGATAGCACAGTGGATGAGCTGGCCTGAGAACCCAAAGGTCAGTGGTTCAATTCCCAGCCAGGGCACCTAACCAGGTTGCAAGCCAGGTCTCCAGCCAGGTCCATAGCTGGAGGCAGGTGAAAGGCAACCATACATTGATGTCGCTCCCTTTCTTCCTCCCTCCCTCCCCTTCTCTCTAGAAATAATAAATAAAATCTTAAAAAAAAAGAAAAAAGAAAAAGGTAACAAAACAAGCAGCAGTGTTTTTCCTGTTTTCCTTTAACCCATTATATCTATTTTTAGCAAGCTGTTTTTAAAATTTATTTCCCCTTATTAATCAAATTTGAATTATTTTGAGTATCAATTAGACAGTTAAGGTAGAGTTCAGTTAAGTACTCATTAGGGCTGCTAGACCATGACATAAAATATGTAGCTTTTGCTTCTGAAGGCCTTGCAGAATAGTCTCCTCACAAGCACAGCAAAGGGAAATGTTTCCCCAGATCTGTTGAAGAATGCTGTTATGGTGCATTTCATTGTGTGCTCTTTTCTTTTCCAATACCCCGCAGGCCTTTGGGCAGTCCTTCTCCATACACCGTAAAGTCGCTGAGGATGGAGAGACCCGGGAGGAAACGCTTCTGCAGGAGTCAGCCTCGAAGGAAGCCTACTACCTGGGGAAGATCCTGGAGATGCAGAATGAACTGAAGCAGAGCCGGGCTGTGGCCACTAACATGCAGGCGGAAAATGAGAGGCTCACAGCCGTCGTGCAGGACCTGAAGGAGGTAAACAAATACCCCGTGAGATGCTTGTGGGAGAGAGAAACAAGATCAAGATCTGTCCAGGAGAGAGTAATAAAGCTTGTTTTGGGTTTTTTTCCCCCTTAAATAGATTTTCTTTATTTTTTATTTTTATTTTTTTTTTAATTTTATTGTTGTTGTATTACATCCATCCCCTTTTTGCTCCCCTCTGCCCCCCACCCACCCACCCATTCCCCCCAAAGTCAATCCCACCTGTTGTCCATGTCCATGGTTCCTTTATACTAGGTTCTTGTCTAAGCTGCTCCCCTTTCTTGCCTCTGCCTCCCCCCTCCCCCCAACCCCTTTCCCCCTGACCACTGAAGGCCTATTCCTTGTATTCATATACTTGGTTCTGTTTTGCTTATTGTTAGTTTTGCTCATTATTGTCACGTAATGAGTGAGATCATATGGTATTTGTCCTTCACTGACTGGCTTATTTCACTAAGCATAATACTCTCCAGTTCCATCCATGTTGTTGCAAAGGGTACGAGTTCCTTCTTTCTTTCTGCTGTATAGAATTCCATTGTGTAAATGTACCAAACTTTTTTGATCCAATCATAGATTTTATTTATTTTGCTATTACAGTTGTCCCAATTTTCCCCCCTTTATCCCCTTCCACCCAGTAACCCATTTCCTGTGGCAGTGCCCAGTTCATGTCCATGTGCCATGCCTATAAGTTCTTTTGCTTCTCCATTTCCTTTATCTTCTTAACATTCTCCCTGTCTATTCTGTAACCACCAATGTGTACTTTTTAAATTTTTTCCTTTCACATCCAGACTTTTTTTTTTAAATCAGGGAACCTACTGTATTAAGCAAGAAGCGTGTAATACTGACGCTAGCACTTTTTCTGCTTTTCTTAGTGAAATGGCACCTTGTTCTGACGTGAGCTTTTCTCTCTCATTGTTTATTAAGAATTGAAGTCTTTATTTATTATCTGGGAATTGAACTTGCTGTTTCTGCAAAGGTGTTTTAAAAATATAGTGACCTTAACGCTTCTTTCTCCTTTCCCTGTTTTAATACATTGTGGAGAAGAGGGGTTGGCTCTAAGGCTGTGGGTCAGCACTGCTTCAAAATGACAGTGGTGTGAGCTCAAGACTCTGCACACTGGGGCAGGAGACCTTGGGGTGTGTTCTGAGGGGTCTTCGAGCCTGGCAATGCAGAACCTTAAGCTATTTTTCCGGTTGTAGACAGGCGGGCCGTCAGACCTGGTGTGAATTAGGGGTAGGAGCCTCCCTCCCGTAGTAACCCTGAGCCCCCACAGCACTTACTGCTTCCTTCGGCTTTCCCGTAGTAACCCTGAGCCCCCACAGCACTTACTGCTTCCTTCGGCTTTCCCACGGCTTCCACATGTGCCCGATCACGTTCAGACAGGCAGCCAATCTGCCAGTGACATTGGGGACATGGAGAGCCAAAAGCAGCTTTATCCACCAAACCTTTTATTTATTTATTTTTTTTCACCAAACCCTTTTAAGAGCAGTTTTGGAAACTTCATATTAAATCATTCACCCCATGTTTTGGATGTGAAAGCTGCAGAAAGGGTGCTGATAGCATCTAATTCTAACACCAGGCAAGGCCAGCAGGTACCCGGTCCACTACTCAATGGGCTTATTAATTGAGCATTTTAGTAACAGGAAAAGGTAGGATGAAAAAATTGCTCAATATTGTGAAATAGAACAGAAGTTATCCACTGATATCTTTCTTAAAATTAGTGACATGTGCCCTGGCTGGTAGCACAGTGGATAAGGCGCCGGCCTGCAAACCCAAAGGTCGCTGGTTCGATTCCCCAGCCAGGGCACATAACCAGGTTGCAAGCCAGGTCTCCAGCCAAGTCTGTGGCTGCAGGCAGGTGAAAGGCAACCATACATTGATGTTTCTCTTCCTCTCAGCCTCTCTCCCTTCCTCTCTCTCTCTGGAAATAATAATAAATAAAATCTTTTAAAAAAAATTAATGACATGTTAGAAATAGGGTTTCATTATTCAGAGATATGAATTGTTCAAAATGTACTGAAACTTAATCACTAATTTACATTTATACATGCTCTTATTTATTTTTTATTTAAGTTTTTTTTTTTTTTTTTTTTTTTTTTTTGAGAGAGGGGTGGAGGGAAGGGAGAGAGACAGAGAGGGAGAGAGACATCAACGCATGGTTGCCTTTCACCTGCTTCCAGCTACGAACCTGGCTGGAGACCTGGCTGGAGACCTGATTACATGCCCTGGCTGGGAATCGAACCAGCAGCCTTTGGGTTCACAGGCCCACACCTTATCCATTGTGCCACCAGCCAGGGCGTATACATGCTCTTATTAAAATGCACTAAATGCATATCTACAATAAGGTTTCTGCTTTACCTAGTTTGTGTCGTTGGACATGCCCAAATGTAGTATGGCTTATGGAGACAGAGAAAGCAGCCAGTTAAGTAGAAGTTAGAATGTATTCTTAGTATAAGTAATAAGAAGAACAGGAGAGAGTTTTCAGGATGCCCTACACCTCTTCCCTGCCTTGCAAACAATTGTTAAAAATGAGGCTCCTTTCTAGCTCTTTACCTGATGCATCTGTATGTGCTGCGTTTGGACCATCCCTTACTTACCCTTTATAGTACCGGCTCTTCCTCCTAAAAACTGTCATTCACCTTTGCAATCCCAGCTTTCCCTGTGAGACAAGCATCTACTGAGAAGTGGACCCAAGGTCATGTAGAGACACAGACCACACCACCCTTGATTAAACAAGATAGTGAACCTCCACAGGGGGCAACCTTAGCCACCATGAGCAGCAAGTTCACATGGCCAGTAGGCAGACAGGATGCCACACGGGCAACATGAAGGCCAAGTGCACCAACATGCAGGTGATTTATAGAGGACTGTGACCAATGAGTCAAGACCCTAATCTCCATGCCCATCTTCCTGGTTGCAGCAGCTGCAGCTAAGGGAGGGACAGTGAATGTTGAGGAAGGGGCAGAGAATCCAAAGATGTTTTTCTGCTGAGGCCGGATAGAGGTGATTGATGGACTACCCTCACTTTGCTGCTCTGTGCTTAAGGTCGTTTCCAATGAGAAGATGGATAATAAGCAGCAGGAGTTGATAACTAAGAGGAATGTAAGTTAGGAAGGAACTGAGGCACTAAAGAAAGAACAGTTTGAGGAGCCCTTCATTCAGATCAGTTCTAAAATTTTAGTGAGTGTCAGAATCGGAGCACTCACCAAAACACAAGTCCCAGGTTCCACCCCCAGAATTTGTGAGTCGGTGGGTTTCGGTGGGACGCACACATTGCTATTCTTAACAAGGTAGCAGTCCATGATGCTGTGACTGCTGCTCTGGAGACCACACTTTAAGAACCACTAATGAGTCAGTTGGTTCTAGTCCTTCAATATCTATGCATTTTCAATAGTTGATTTTCAGAAGAAAATAACTTGTTACATCCACATGTATATATTTTAAAATCCAAAACAGCACTAGGATATTTGGCTGATAAGTGTACTCATTCAGGTTTTTCAGGTAACTAAAAGAAAAATAATAGGAACAGGTTGTCTGTTTCTTGGTCTTCTAAGTGGACCTACAATATGTTCCTCCCACTGTCTCTGATGGGCCCAAAGCTGGTGGTTTCACCACTCCTTGGAAGCCTACTGTTTTTTACCCACACCTCATGTTTTTATGTCCCTAATATAACTATTATTAGCATTTAGAATTGATTATATTTTCTAGTGTATTGATACAGGCTTTTAATGACTAGTGTTAAATTAAAATCCCAGATTTGCTGTTATTGTAAGCTCTATTTTATTTTCTGTACTCTGGACATTGATGTATAGTGATTGGAAGAGAGATCATGGACCTGATGGTCCATGAGAAATAGCCAAATGCAAAATGTAGTAGGCTATGAGAATTTAATACTTTTAATTAATGGAATCATGTTTATTTACTGAAAAGGCTCATCTCTTATTGCAATAGGATTGCTGGCACTGGGAACGGTATATGTATGTGTATATGTGGTGTGTCCGTTATGGAGGTTTATACATTTGCTTATACAAAGGTTTATACATCTGCTAAAAGTTTTAGAGTTTCATTCATGGTATTTGTAAAAGATTATTTTGGTACATAGTAAATACATAATAAATAAATTATCATTAATAAGTTTATGGATCTTTCATAAAAATATTACTGAAGATGTCACTTATTATATAGATACACTTTTCTTAAGTTAGAGAAACATTAGATACATACCTCTTTGAGTTTATTATCCAGAAGATTATTTCTGTTGTGATGAATAAGGCAATAAGAATTAAAGCATGTTTTATTTTTGCTTTGGTTGTTAAAAAGCTCCAGGACTATGTTTAACGTAAAAACCAACCTAGGTTATTCATATATGCCAAAGGTATAAATATATGTATGTGTGTGTGTCTACACACACACACACACACACACACACACATATATATATATATATATATATATATACACACACACATATACCTTTTAAAAAACAGTTTATTTATTTATTTTTAAAGAGAGGAGGAGAGAGGGAGAAGAAGAGGGAGAGAAACATCAATGTGCAAGAGAAACGAAGATCTATTGGTTGCCTCTTTCAGGGACCAGGGACCCGAGCCAAAACCTACACATGTGCCCTGACTGGGCAGGAATCATAAACCAGTGATCTTTTGATTCTCAGGCCAGCGTTCAACCCACTGAGCCATACCAGCCATGGCTTACAGTATAAACAAACTGCTTTAAATAACTTTTCAAGTATAGGGAGTATTTTAAAAATCACCCAAATCAAAGAACCAAATCAGGAGTTAATCTTCCAATAATAGAGGGGGAAGAATTCCCTGGGTTGCCTTGATGTGCCTCATCTTGCTGAAAGCTGAAAGAAAAGAGATTCCTAGAGTGCCTAAGCAGATAATTAGTAAACATGTTAAAATTTACATTTTCTATCTCAAATAATAGGTCTTAACATGCTCGAAGCCTAAATAGGTTTATTTGGACAATATTTATTGGACAGTTACTTTGTACCAAAACTAAAATTAGCATAGATGAAATCACAAAATAGAATAGTAAAACTTCTAATGCTACTACTGAATACTCTCAATTGTTAAGTTAGAATTTACTGCAATATTTAATTAAAAAATCAAAGCATCCAATGCACTCATGCTAGCATTCCTAGAATTGCTGTTTCTATAAAAATGAAATGTCACAGAAGATAGGCTCCTTTGGAATGCAGAAGACTGGAGTTATAAAATGGATTGTTGACCTTAGTAGAGATTAAGCCTATGCTTGAAAGTGCAAATAAATGAATACTTACTGACTGCTAGCAATATGTCAGGCACTGTTATAAATTCTTTACATGAACTAACTTGCTGAATTCTTATAATAACCCTATCGAGGTTGGTCCCATTATTGTATCACATCTCATTTTACTGATGGGGCATGTATCTCATGGAGAATTCTAGTAACTTGTCCAACATGCATGAGTAGTGACAGTCCAGGATCTAAACTCCGAAAACCTGGCTGTGATCTAGACACTCCTAGCCACGTGGCCGTAGCTGCAAGAGCACGTTCCCCTCCTCTGAATCTTGCCTCAAGCTAATGAAATTTCTGGTATAATACATGAAGCTTTAATACAGGGGATAAATTCGTAACTTGTTAGTAATATTTTATTATGATGTGGCCATTTTATACTTTAAGAGCTGCTTAATCCATGTAATTTTTTTTATTGTTGAAGCTGTCTTTCCCATATTGAAATTTACAACTAAATTTCATAATATACCAGTGGCTCAATTTCCAGAAATGTATTATTATGCCAACATTAGGAATATATCTATTGCACCTTAGGTGTGAGTGTACCTCAGTGATTATTTGGTTAAGATTAATAATAGTTTTTCTAATGGTCCTGGATGGTCATAGCCTTTTCTTAGACACTTCCAGCACAATGGAGATGAATTGTGAGTCCTTTTAAGAAAGGACTTATTTTGTTTGTCATTTATCTTTGTATCCCCAGCATGTAGCACAGAGCCTGGTCAAAAGCAGACATTAAAAAATCATGTTTTTGAGTTGAGTTGAACTGAAAAACAAACAAACAACATGCATTGGTAGCTAGCTACCGCTGAGTTTGAACATCAGCTGTTCCATTTCCCAACTGTGTGATACTGACTGACAATTTACTATTTTCCTCTAAACTTCACTTTTTTTATTTCTAACATGGAAATGATATTGCTAATGTACAGGCCCTATGAAGATATTAAATGACTGTAATTTCCTGCCTTCCAATTCCCTCCCAAAGCTGTCCTTCTGTTGCTTCGCAACTCTAATTTTAAACTGCTTTTTTTGTTCAGTGAAAAGTTGACTCCTGTGATTTTTACCAGCTAGTCATATTTCCTGCCTCTGGATCTATAGAGAATACTCTTGTTTTTTTTTTTTTTAATCCTTACCTGATGATATATTTGATTTGTGTGTTGAGAGAGAGAGAAGAAAAGAGAAGGGGAGAAACGTTGGTCAATTGCCTCTTGCATGTACCCCAACCTGGGATCAAATTTACAACCTACGTATGTGCCGTGATTGGGGATTGAATCTGCAACCGTTTGGTATTTGTACAGGTCTTCACTCCAATTGATTAAGCCACCCAGCCTGGGCCAGAGAATACATTTTTAAAATTCCCTATTCTAGCCCTGACTAGTCGCTCAGTGGATAGGCACAAGCCTTCGAACCCAAAGGTTGCTGGTTCGATTCCCCAGCCAGGGCACATAACCAGGTTGCAAGCCAGGTGTCCAGCCAGGTCCGTAGCTGGAGTCCGGTGAAAGGCAACCATACATTAATGTTTCTTTCCCTTTCTTCTTCCCACCATGTCCTTTTCTATTAAAAAAAATGAATAAAATCTTTAAAAAAATTTTTTCCTATTCCTCTTGACAATTTTAACCCATGTCCAACAGCTTCAAACATTTGGAAAGGACTATCTTGTCTTCTCTTTTTCAAGCTAAACGTATCAAGATCCATTAGTAATTCTTTATGTGACATGTTTGCAGGATGCCTCGGCATCCCAGTTTTTACCTTCTTAAACTGACATCCAGTGTCTCTTAAAAATGTGTTTGCTCTTTTTAAAAAGCAAACACATTTGCTTTTTGTTGTCTGCCTCTATTCCTATTTGGAGTCTTGAAAATCTGAAATGTTGGACCTAGGGTTTGAGTTTCTCATGTTAAGGTTTTGATCTTTCTGGATTTTCATTCATTCTGCAGAGATCCCTACAAATGCTTGGGAAATATCAGTGAACAAAACTCAATGATGAGGAGTTGTTTTTAAGGTTAGGCCAACTAAATGTGCTTAGAGACTATGTCCTTCTACTCTTCAGTATCATGGAAACTGAAAGGGAGCTGTGTTTTATACAACGTACACCATAGACTGAATGTTGTGTCCCCTGAACGTTCATATGTTGAAACCTAATCCCCAGTGTATTGGTGTTAGGAAGTGGAGCCTTTGGGAGGTGATTAGGTTGTGAGAGTGGAGCCCTCATGAATGGGTAGTAGTGACCTTATTAAAGACACCTTAGGGAGCCCCCTTGCCCCTATCCCCATGTAAGGACCAGAAGTGGCCACCTATGAACCAGGAGGCTGGCCCTCATCGGACACACAGCCTGTGGGCACTTTGATCTTAGACTTCCCAGAGTCCAGAGCTATGACAGATAAGCACCTGTTGTTTAAGCCACCCAGCTGTTATAGCAGTACAAATAAATGAAGACAACATAACATTTTGCACAATAATATCACACTTACCTTAGTCTCTCATTAAACCTGCACATAAGGGGGCTGCTGTGACTGAGTAAATGAAAAACATAATTTAAATGGCAGTTAGATGCGATGGGCAGCACATATTCATTTTGTCCTGTAGAGAGCTCTTCAGCCAGTCTTTAAAAGTGGATTTGCTTCCCAGGTTGCAAGCCAGGTCTCCAGCCAGGTCCATAGCTGGAGGCAGGTGAAAGGCAACCATACATGATGTCTTTCTCCCTCTCTGCTTCTCTCCCTCCCCTTCTCTCTAAAAATAAACAAAATCTTTTTTAAAAAGCATCAGTAAAGGAGATAATTCATTAAAAAGCAAAGTGGATTTGCTTCTAGTGTACCACTAGGTGGTTTGGTAGGTGTGTGGAATTATAAATCAAAGAATGAGTTGAGTTCTAACTGGACCATTTTAACAGTTATGTGGTTAAAATTATTTTCTATATAAACCTTGTAAATCATATCTATTCTACTCCCTGTGGTTTTTATGAAGATAAAATTATTTTTCATGGAAGTGAAATGCTTTATAAGGGATAGAAGACTGTAAGTGTTATTGTTTCAAAGTTTGGTAATCAGATTTACACGCAGCAAGATGAAAACAATAAATTAGAAAGATGAATTGGAATAGAGGGAGAGGCCCCAGCATTTTCTGACAGTAGCAAGAGCTAGTGGCTGACATCCTGGCACCAAAAGAATAAACAGCACATGTCTAAAAGCTACTAGGTTGAAAGAGGAGAGCCTTCCGGGTGATCTTATTATCGATGTAAACAGCCCTTCCTACCTGGCTGGGTCTCGAAAAGGGTTACTGCATTGTTACTCAGTGCAACATCGAATTTGCTTACTGATGACCTGCATCATGGGGAAAGACTAAACTACTTAATTAATGCATCCAGTAAATAGCAAAGCTGTTCTTACAGTCTCTAATGTTTCTGGCCAACATATTTGGTCACTGGGAGCTGTGTTTACACAGCTGGTGCTTCCAGTTGAGGGACGGTTTTACCCTCCTGTACAGGCATGGCTTGGGTAGAGCTGGAAAGCTGTGTCCCAGTTTCACTCCCTCTCTCCGTAGTTGTTAGGAAGGACCTCCCACCTCTCTGAAATGATGCCGAAGCACCAAACAGTAAAGAATTATCACTGTTTTTAATTAGTTCAAGTAACTAATGATGATATCATAGCTAACATTTATGATAGTTTACCACATCCACTTCACATTCATTATCTCTTTTAATTTTCTCAAAAAATTTACAAGACGTGTACTGTTTCTCTCCCCCCTTACGGCTGAGACAAAAAGAAGCTAAGCAACTTGTTCAACAAGTGGTCAAGCTGATGCTCTAGACCAGGCAACCTGACTCATAACCATGTTAGTAGCCACTTACTGGCTTTTTGATCCCACCAGAGAGAGCTATCTTTCTTTTGGTTAAAAGTCCTTCTTTCTGACATTTGCTGAATCTACTGTAAACAAATATCCCTATTTGTATCATCACAAATTTGAAAGCAAAGTTTAACTATATATATAGGCAGTGTGCCTTTGGGAAATAGAATTACCTAAATAGGTTTGTTTGTAAGATTAGTTTAATTAATTATAGGCTCATGTATGAATTTAACACACATATATATTTATATAACCTCAGACACAATCAGGATGCAGAATAGTTGTAATCACCCCCCCCCCAAACTTTCCCTGTGTTGTGCTATTCCTTTGAAGCGATGCCCTCCCCACCCCTACTTCTGGTAATGGATCATCTGTTCTCTATCACTATAGGTTTGTCTTTTCAAGAATGTTACGTAAATGGGATTATACCATATGTAACATTTTGAGATTAGGTCCTTTCTCTCAGCATTAATGCCTATGAGAGTTCATGTAAGTTGTTGCACGTATCAATGGTTTGTTCCTTCCTATTGCCAAATAATCACTGCTTAGGTACACACTACAGTGTTCTTTTTAAAAACCTGTTGAAGAACATTTGGGTTGTTTTCAGATTTTGTCAGTTACAAATAGAGCTGCTATATATGTTCATGTATATTAATATTTTTGTGTGGGTAAAGCTTTACTTTTTCTAGGGCAAATAACTAGAAGGGTAGGCATTCTGGGGTAGGTGGTAAGTGTATATTTAATTTGTCCAGAGCGGCTGTACCATTTTGTAGTTCCACTAGCAATGTGTATGAGCTCTAGTGTCTTGTCATTCTTTCCAGCACTTGCTATTGTCAGTTTAAAATTTTTTTAGCCAGTTCTTGTAGATGTGTAGTGGTAATCTCATCATGGCTTTAGTTTGCATTTCCCTAATGGCTGAAGATATTGAACATCTTATCATATGCTTATTTCCTTTTCATATATTCTTGGTAAGGTTTCTCTTCTAAGCTTTGCCCAGTTTTTAATTATGTTCTTTCTTTCCTTAGCACATTTTGAGAATTCTTTATATATGCTATATTCAAGACCTTTGTTTGGATATGTGATTTGCAAATATTTTCTCTCAGCTTAACTTTTGATTCCATTTTAAGTTAAAATTTATCTTTCAATTACAGTTTACATTCAATATTATCTCGTCTTAGTTTCAGGTATATGGCATAGTGATTAGGCACTTACATACTTTACAAATTGTCCCTCCTAATATTTCTAATACCCATCTGACGCCACATAATTATTATAGTATTATTGACTATATTCCCTATGCTGTACTTTACATCCCCATGATTATTTTGTAACTACCAATTTGTAGTTCTTCACCTTTTTCATCCAGCTACCCAGCCCCTCTCCCTTCTGGCATTCATCAGGCTATTCTATGTATCTATGATTCATTTTCTGTTTTATTTGTTTATTTTGTTCTTCAGATTCCACTTGTAAGTGAAACCCTTCACTTGCCTCCAGTCTCTTAAAATTGTGTTTTTTCAGAACAAATTTTTCTATTTCTATGAAGTCTTTTATATCAAAAATTTTATGTATTATATTTTTGGGTTTTTTGTATTATGTTTTCAATATCGGATTTAAGAAACATCTCCATCCCCAAGTCATAAATATTTTCTCCTGTGTTTTCACCTAAAAACTTTACAGTATCAAGTTTAGATCTGTGATCAATTTTGAGTTGATTTTTGGATGAGGTGTAGGCATAAGTAGAAGTTTATTTTTAGGGCATATAAATGTTCAGTGGTCCCATCGCTATGTGTTGAAAGACTAATCTTTCTCTATTAAAATGCCATTACAGCTTTGTCAGAATCAACTGGCCACATTGACCACATTTTTTGAGTCTATTTCTAAACTCAGTTCTGTTGATTTATATGTGTACCCCTTTGCCATCACCACACTGTCGTGATTTTAAGTCAGAGAGGTAACAGGAAGCCAAGCCAAGTAGGTAGGACCTTATAGACCATTGGAAGAATGTTGGCTTTTACTTTTCATGAAGTGGGAGCTGTTGGAAGCTGTTGAGCCTAGGAGAACATGAATTTCATGAGACAAGGATAAGAGTAGGAGGTTAACACAGTCACCCAGATATGAGAAAATGTTGATTTGGGCCAGGATAGCAGGAGAAGCAAAAGTTGCTTTAATCAAGGACTGAAGTCCTCAGCCTGGGGGACCTCACTCAACCTTTGGTGGGGCAGAGGGGGTTGAATATATTTTGAGAGTAGAGCCAACATGACTTTTCAGTAGGTTGGATATAGAGAATATGAGATAAAGAGGAGAAAAGAAACCTTGAAGTCCAAGGTTCTTAGTTTGACCAAGTTGAAAATTGAGCTAGGGAAGGCTTCCGATGAAACAAGTTTTAGAAGAGAAGATCAGAAGTTTTAGACATATTAAGTTTTAAATTTCAGTTAGATTTCCAAATGTAGGTGTTGAATGGGTAGTGGGAGATGAGAGCCTAAAGTTTGGGAGAGCAATCTGGGGAAAGAAATAGAAATTTTGGAATGATCAGCAGTAGATGCTATTGAAGGCTTGTCACTGAGATCATAAGGCAAGATGTGTAAATAGGAAAGGGAAGGGTCCCAAGCACTGAGCCTCAGCACTGAGATGTTGAAAACCAGAAAGGAAACTAAAAATAAGGTGAAGTGGAAAGAAAATAAACAGAGAATGTCTCGAGAAACCAAGTGAAGAAAGTGATGTCTACAGAGGAAATAGTGATCAGTCATGAAAATGCTGCTAATAGTCCAATTAGACAAGGAAACTGAATTGACCACTGGATTTAGCAAGATAGGGTCATTGGTCACCTCAGAGAAGTTTCTCTGGAGTGATGGGAGCAGAAGCTTGATTAGAGTATGTTTTAGACAGAATAAAAGGAGAAGAATTGAAGACAGAATAGAGACCCACTTTTCCAGGAGATGGTTTTGTTTGCAAAGAGGATTAAAGAAAGAAGGAGGTAGCTAGTGGGCTCAAGAGAAATTTTTTTATTTTTATTTTTTTAAGATGAAAGAAACACTTGCACCTGTAAATGCTGATTACTGATGATTACGACTCATTGGAGAGGGAATTTTAATGCTGTAAGGGTTAAGTGCCTAGAGCACTTGATCTTCTTGTGCGAAGAAGAGAGGAGTGGGATCTGGTGGGAAAGTGGAGGGATTGCCTTTCAAAATCATTGGTAATGCCTGCACATGCAGAGCAGGCAGATGCAGATGTGAATGAGGAGGGGGTCTGAAAGCCCTCTCTGCTGCTTCAGTTTCCTCAGGGAAGCAGGAAGCAAGGGAAGCTGGGAGGAGGGGTTGGGGATTGAGGAGACAGAGAGACAAGTGGTGGGATGGTCACAAGGGAAGAGCCAGTCACGAAGGTGTGAGCATGGGAGTGAGTGGCAGAGGCTGGAGAAGAAGTTTCCTAGGATCTGAGATCACGCGTGTGAAAATTGAGAATCCAAATGTGGACCAGAAGTTCTGGAGATGGAGATGTTGACCATGAGCCAAGAGCTAAAGCCTTAAAGAAATGAGGGGGTGTGAGTTGACGTTTGGTAGGTGACAGGAACAGTGCTGGGAGAGGAGAGGACACAGTGACTGTGCCTGCCCTGCCACTACCTCATCCCAGTGGAAGCTGCTGTTAATTTGCTTCCCCCCCAAAATGTACATGTTCCAGTTTTTAAAAAAAACATCTCACGAAGAAATAAAATTTAAAGCAGAGGAGTTTTCGGGAAGGAGGGAGGAAGAATGCACCAAAAGCAGCTGTGCGGTGCAAAAGGAGGCATTGTCCCACCTCCAGGCCAGCACTGGAGAGGGTTGCAGGGCAAACATGTGCCTGGGGAGAGCCAGGTCTCCTACAGCAGGAATGCACATCATACACACCTGTAAAATCATCCTGATGCCTGCAGTAGCCTCACATGCCCACGGAGGCAGTGACTATCCCTTAAACTGCGTGCATTGTTGTAAGGAGCACATACACTTCATTCTTTCTTTTTGTTTTTTTAAGATTTTATTTATTATTTTTAGAGGGAGGCCAAGGGAGAGAGGCAGAGAGGGAGAGAGACATCAATGTATGGTTGCCTTTCACCTGCCTCAATCCACAGACCTGGCTGGAGACCTGGCATGAAACCTTGTTATGTGCCCTGGCTGGGAATCAAACCAGCAACCTTTGGGTTTGCAGGCTGGTGCCTTATCCACTGTGCCACCAGCCAGGGCTCGTTCTCTTTTTAATGATTGAAAGTATTTTTTTCCCATGATTTGGAAAGTTGGGTTATTGTATTTGTCAATGAGAAACAATCCAACAGCTTTTGAATAGTTCCCAAAATAATGCCAATTGATCTTTATTAAAAAATATCTTGAGCCTTTTTGATGTTACTTTTCGAAGGTCATAAGGACCTACATCTCCATAATCCTGAACATTTGAGGGGAAACATCAAAAATGAAAATGTATGTAAATATTTCCAACATCAAGATGTTGGGCATCGTTTGGACACAGCTTCAAAATAGTAGCATTTTGGTTTGTGCCTTTCTTCTGCATTAGGCGATAAGAAGGGGGATACAATTCTGGCCTGACAGGAGACAGTTACATCAACTTCTTTTGGAATAACCAGTCATAAAACTCGTGCCAAGTGAAAAATTAAATGGGAAACTGCAGGGAAGGTCAAGCTAAAGTTAGAAATGGTGAGAGAGCATTCATTGCTCAGGGCTTATTGCAGAAATGGCAACCCTGCGGCTGGCATTGGTAAAATAAAAAGCATTTCCCTGATTGGTGTGGCTCAGGTGGTTGGGTATTGTCCTGCTAAGTGCAAGGTCACTGGTTTGATTCCTGGTCAGGGCACATGCCTGGGTTGTGGGGTTGAGTTCCTGGTTGGGGCACATTTCAGAAGCAACTGATCTGTGTTTCCCTTTCATATCAATGCTTCTCTCCTTCTTTTTCTCCCTCCCTTTTCCTCTCTCAAAAAATAAATATTGCAATAAATAAACATTTTAGAAAAAAAAAAACATGTTTTTAGAGTAATCTTGCATAGTCTCTTTACTTTTTTTTAAGGGTAATAAAAGTTTTATCAGCCCTGGCTAGTGGCTCAGTGAATAGGCACCAGCTTTCGAACCCAAAGGTCACTGGTTCGATTCCCAGTCAGGGCACATAACCAGGTTGCAAGCCAGGTCTCCAGCCAGGTACATAGCTGGAGGCAGGTGAAAGGCAACCAAACACTGATGCTTCTCTCCCTTTCTTCTTCCCTCCCTGCCCTGCTCTCGGAAAATAATGAGTAAAAAAATATTTTTAAGTGTTATCAGTTATCATTTAAAAATAATAAACAGTGAAAGGCAGGCTACTTTTTAAAATGTAGAATATTAGCATATACAGATTTCGTTTTTTATTCCCTCCTTTCTTTCCTTCAGCCTTCCCCTTACCTTCCCTCCTTTCCTTTCTCATCTCATGAATAGGGCCAAACACCAGTTTTCTACATCTTGGAATATAAGAATAAAAAACTGTGCACAAAACATTTCGTACGTATTGATTCCTGGACTAAAAATAACTTGATTCAGTTCCAGACTTTTTTCCCACCCAAGCTCAGGTTCTGCTCCCTGTGCAGACGGGGCAGAAGGAATAGTAATGCACACTTAGCAGTTCAGCTGGAATGCTTAGCAGGCAATTTTAATCTTCTTTTTTTACGTCTTGACCTCTATTTCCAAAGAACATTCTGGTTGGCAGATCCAATCTGATTAAGATTTTGTTCAGGCATTTAATTCTCCTAGGGGAATTTATAGCTTTATCTAATAATCAAGCTACCCCAGTTTACTCAAAACTGAATTTCTTGAAGGTTACAGGAAACTTAAACTAGAGTAAGACAGACTAAGTTGATGAGTGAGCTTAGTAATATAATGAAGTTTCATATATCTTGAATTATACTTTTTAATGCTTAACACAGATATTTTAAAAATAAATATTGTAGACCAATTATGCTACATTAATAGACCCAAGCTTCAACTTTCAATTTGACCAAGTAGAATACTGTGCCTCCTACACGAAAGGCTATATATTGATTACTTCCTTACCAGGCTTCCTCATCATCACTAGTTCGATAATATTAAAAATCTTTAGGTTTAGAAATAGTAGTTTGATAGAGTTTTGGTTTCACTAGACCATTTTTTCAAAAAGCAGAATTGTAACTAAGCATCTCTTCTGAGCCCTTCACAGTGTACAAAAACCTCACAGCCTGCATTACATTAAAGAAATATAGGATATGAAAATGTATTACCAGGTGGGCTTTGGTACATAATATAGCCCTGCAATTGTTTTTAAACCATGAGATAAGATTTGGCCACCTGTATAAAGAAGAGGCCAGCAAAGCTCTTTCTGGGTGGCACAACAGTCTTTCTTAGAATGAGGGATATGGAAGAACCTATCAGAATAACACCCCTGTTGCTCCCAAGTATTAGCGGTAATGAAACTAGGCCTTGAGAGTCATAAAAATCTTGCATCATTATTTAAATCAATCTTTCATTGGTATTACTTGTAATGAAATACTATTTCAAACTTTTATTTTCCTTATCTCCTTAAGGAGCTTTGATAGACATTTTCCCCAAATGCTGCAAAACTAAATACTGAGATTTTTTGCAGGTTAGGGCTGTATTAATTTTCTATGGCTGCTGTAACAATGTACTTCAAATTTTGTGGCTTCAAACAACACAGATGGATTCTTTTACAGGTCTGGAGGCCAGAAGTCTGCAGACCATGGGCTAAAGTCAAGGTGTTGGCAGACTGAACTCCCTCTTGGAGGCACAAGCGTAGTGTCCGTTTCCTCTCCCAGATTCCACCTTTTTCCAGCTTCTAGAACAGCATTCCCTTTCATTTGGCTGCTGGCCTCCACCCTCCATCTTTCAGAGCTAGCAGCTCAGCACCTTGTTTCAGGACTGCATTGCCTTTTTCAGTGTCAGATCTTCTGCTTCCCTCTTTTAAAGACACTGTAATTACACATAGGGCCTATCCAGATAATCCAGGATAATCTCTCCATCTCAAAACCCGTAATTGCAACAAAAAAAATATCCATAATTGCATCTGCAAAGTCTCTGTTGCCATGTAAAGTAGCATTCACAGGCTCTAGGGACCAGGACCTGGCTGTCTTGGGATGCCAGTATTCAGCCTAGCACAGGAGTGAATCTTCCCCTTATTGGAAATGCATGCTCTAGACCTTTAAGAAAGAAAGATGCGCTCTGGCTGGTGGCACAGTGGATAGGCACAAGCCTGCAAACCCAAAGGTTGCTGGTTTGATTCCCAGCTGGGACACACATAACCAGGTTGCAAGCCAGGTCTCCAGCCAGGTCCCCAGCTGGAGGCAAGTGAAAGGCACCCTTACATTGATATCTCTCTCCCTCTCTGCCTCTCTCCCTTCCCCTCTCTCTAAAAATAATAAATAAAATCTTTAAAAAAAAGAAAGAAATAAAGATGAATGAAAGATAATAAATATGTAAGTTTGGCTAGTAATCAAGTGTTTATTATATCTTAATTTATTTGGGATACTTGCTATTAGAACAGAGAGAGAAGATATGTTTAAAATTTATAGGATTCAGAAGAGGAGAGTTGGTGATGACCATCTTATCGGTGTGTATTCACCCATTTGTTTATTTTACATCATCTTTTCAGCAGAGGCCAGTCAGCAGAGAAGGTCAGTGAGTCACTCCAAGGTCAGACAGTTTTGTTACCTAACTCGAATTGTGATGGGCAAATCCACCATTAAGCTTGAGATTTTGCCAACTGTTGAGTTGGCAAATGCATTTGATAGGTACAGATAATCACACACAACCACAATTTCTCAGACGTGGGCCTAAAGAGAAATGGGAATTCTGTGCCACATTTTAATTGGCTGCAGAATTTATCCTTCAGGGATGACCATTCCATTAAGCACCTACCCTGTGCAAATGCTGTGCCAAACACTGCTGGAAATGTGTGTTAGACAGTGCCTGCCTTTATTACACTGTTGAGAGGGATAAAATGAATATATAATTAATTCTAGTTCTGGACGGCCCTTCTCTGCCCCTCAACTGTTCTTGTCAGGTAAGTGGCCTGAATCAAAGCAGGAAATATACCTGCCTGACATCCACCGAAAACACAAATTGATCAGTATCCTCTTGAAAACATCCAGTGGATACCCCTTGGCTGATAAGCCTAAGGGAAGTATTAATGACTTAATGCCAGGTTCCTCTTTGTTTATGTAATGAATATTTTAGATGGCCTTGAAATGGATCAATTCTTGATTAACAATCTGTGAGTTGTACTTCTATCTGAAATGAGGACTCAGCTCAGGATTGTGGATTATGCAGCTGCTTTTGGAAACAGACTTTCCCCAGCACACCTGAAAACAGTTGTTGTTCTTGGGAATATAGGATCTAGACATCTTAATTAAACTAAATCAAAACAAAACAAAACGGAATTGCCAGGAAATTTTGTTGAAGCCTAGCAATATAATATTTTATGTTGGGTAAGGCAGATGCACAAAAGAAAATTTATATTAGGTAAAATCCTATACAGGTTGATAAATTAGCACTTTGCAAATAATTGGAGTTAGATTGGGATTTCATTTTTAGAGCTAAGTGCAGATTTTGCAGGTGTATCAATCTTCATGTTTGCCAGGGTTTAACACTGGTTATGCACAGATTGGTTGAGTAACCTTAGGCAAGTGAATTATCTTGTTCAGGCCTCAATATTGTTGTCTCTTAAGTGAGAATTATGACAGTACCTACTTCCTGAAGGCTGTTAAGCATTAAGCCATATAATACTCTCAGGTTGTTTATTTAGTAGTGAATCATGACATTTCAGTATTAATTTATGAAGTCCTGGAGGTATAGAGAGAGACACAGTTTGTCTTGTTAATCAGTACATCCCAGAACTCTATGTGAGATTCAGTTTGGTTTGTGCAACCATATGAGAGATTAAATTTAAAATCTTCCCCTAACTACCTACATGTCCCAGCATCATTTCAGCATGGTACCCTCTTTTTATAAGAATGTTATATTTTCACCTATATGTTTTATTGAATTGTATCAAAAGTAGTTTAATCACCAAAGAACATATATGCATGGCTCATGAACATGGAAAATGATGTGGAGGTTGCCTGAGGGGTGGAGGTGAGCACAGGGGGAAAAGGAAAACTGTAATAGGATAAACAATAAAATACAATAAAAATAACAGTTTAATTGGTATAGTTACAAACTCAAAAATAGGAGAATCAGAGTAATTAAAATCTCAAAAATAAAACTACTCAGGATATTTTTTATAATGTTGGAGAGTAAAAGAAATGAAAAGGAATTGTTAGTAAAGCTTTTTATTTTTTTTTTTCAAGATTTTATTTATAATTTTCAGAGAGAGGGGAAGGGAGAGAGGCAGAGAGGGAGAGAGACATCCATGTATAGTTGCCTTTCACCTGCCTCCAGCTACAGATCTGGCTTGCAATCTGGTTATGTGCCCTGGAGACCTGGAGACCTTTGGGTTTGCAGGCCGGCGGCTTAATTCACTGTGCCACCAGCAGGGCAGTAAAGCTATTTTTAATTTAAGTGAAGAAAAATAAAGATATTTAGTACATTATTATAATTTTCTACAATATACAGCTCTTATGGTTTGACGGTTTTTAAAGACATGCCTTACAAGCTTTTAGAATTGGCTTAAGTCCTGGTGTATATTTATGATGAAAGGCTCAATACTTTTACTTTGGACATCAGGAAAACTCAAGAATATAGTCAAATTTAAGTCTTATCTCCCCTAGTCAAAATATTCAGTAGTCTTTAGATTTCTCATCAGGTCTGACAAGATTATTGCATACATAGTTTTTGTATAGAGTATTTTGGTCTGAGTAATTTTCATCATAATTTCCCTTTAATATTTTAATTAAAGAAGTCAATTTTATGACTTCTTTTGTGGGGATTGACTGTGGGAGTAGGGGTGGCAGTGGAGAGCAATGGGGGACAAATTGGGACAACTATAATGGAACAATAATAAAAAAAGAAATTTTTAAAAATTGATTTCTTTCTTAAAGACACATTTTTTTCCACAAGGACATTTACATTATTCTATGTTCATTGTATGGTGTTCTTCTATACATTTGTCCTAACTCTGTCTGTTTTGTTTCCTGTTCTGTTATTCTCTCTACCTATCCTTATTTCAGGTTTTCTCTTTGTTATTATTGCCATGTAGCAGTGTGTTTAAAGTTTACTAGTACTGTCTTTTTCTTTTTTCCTTCTATTTCAATTAGTTTAATGGGCCTTTTATTTCATTTTTGACTCATATCTAAGTGGTCTGATTCAGTTAGATTTTAGATTATCAGTGTGCCTGTATTCTTAATCAATAGAACAGTTTGGAAGACAGACTGAGGCTTCCTTCTTTTCCCTTTTTTAAACTTTGCTGATTTAGTATTCTTATATGGGTGGCTTTAGGATATAATTAACTCAGTTGTCCACAGGTAAGAATCCTTTTATGTCAACCTTTCCAAAATTAAAACTGTTGCTTTTACATGTATTCTTTAAAATGAAATATGGAAACTAATGAGATTTACAACCAGACATTGCAAGGATCTATACTAAGGTTCTGTTGTATTGGAACTAGAGAACAAATAGTACCTACTTAAAGAGAATTTTTCAATCTAGTTTTTGTTCTGCTAATAAGTGCTCAGTATGACAGAGCTCTTCTTAAGGACCATTTGACTCTGTGTTCCTCTGTGTCCTTCCCCCTTATGCAAATAAGGTGACCCCTACACCCAATCAAATCATCAGAGCAGGCTTTTTATCATTTTTAATGGAATGTCAGCCTGGCCACCTGCTTGCCTGGTACCCAAAGCAAATGCGTCTCCCTTCAGTCTGCAACCCAGAATATTCCTCACAGGCTGTCATCAGAGAGAGTTACCCTCAGTTGCCTACTTGTTGTTCTGTTCCTGTCAAAAAGCCAGCTGACAGATATTCAAGGGCATAACCTAAGTGACATGCAACTCACCAGTTCCTCCATCATTTCTTAAGTTGTTTCTCCTCTTGACAGGGATACTAGAAGGCTGTACACTCATATCAGTAGGATATTGTGCTGCTTAAAAATATAGACTCAGAAGTCAGATGAGAGTTGGATTTCAATTCATATCCCACCACTTACTCTCAATGGAATCTTGTCTAAATATCATAACCTTTCTAAGCCTCCATTTCTTCATCTGTATAGTGGGGATAAAAAATAGTAGTGCATAAATGTGTTTCTCTTGAATATCTAATGGTATTTTTAAAAATCAGAGAACTAGAATTATGTGACTACTTTCTTTCACACTTGTTTCCTGGGAATCGGAGAGCTCTGTTTAAGCTTAATTAGAGTGACTCCCTGAGACCTGTCAAGATGTTGCTGTTGGGTGTGAGCCTTTTGCCCATGTGAGCAGTCTGTTGTCATTTGACTTTCCTAAAGCAAACAGTGAATTGAATTCCCAGCTTACAGTCTTAACGGCTGTGGGTAACATTTTCCTGGAGCAGACAACTGAGTCATGCGGACCCAAGGGATCTCAGTCCTTAGTCCTCATAACTGCATCATGTTTGTGCTGTGGCCATACTTCTCAAGGATATGTGCTCGTTTTTGTAAATTTTTTAAAATTCCATGTTTTATCTTAGCGCCTTTATTATGTATGCATATTTTATTATAAATGGCCTCAAAACATTTAAGCAGAGGTATTAATAATGCTAATAGAAGTGATAATACAGTCCGAACCATTAGAAGAGATAAAGAAAGCCTAAGAGGCTATATGGTGTAGCAGTAAAAGCAGGAGATCTGGAGAGAGACAGACATGGGTTTGAATCGCAGCCCTGAGCGAGTCATTTACCTCTCATTGCCTCTGTTTCTCGATCTGTTAGATGAACGTAATACGGATATACAGGGTTACTTTGAGGATTAAATAAAATAGTGCCAAGCTCTAGGAAGTTACTGGAATAAATGCCTGATAAACAGTAGTTTAAGAAAGAGCATACTCTGGCTGGTGACACAGTGGATAAGGGGCCGGCCTGCGAACCCAAAGGTCGCTGGTTCGATTCCCCAGCCAGGGTACATAACCAGGTTGCAAACCAGGTCTCCAGGTCTATAGCTGGAGGCAGGTGAAAGGCAACCCATACGCTGATGTTTCTCTCCCTCTCTGCCACTCTTCCTTCCCCTCTCTCTAAAAATAATAAATAATTTTTTAAAAAAGAGGATAGATTTTATCTTCCCTGGGCTTCAGCTTCCTCAAGTGTAAAGTAATAGGTTGCTGTAGATTCTACCCAAGATTCCTAAAAGTCTATAATTCTTTGAGAGGCTGTATATTATTACTTCCTATCAGAACTAGTTCAACAATGAAATATATTTTAACTCTGGAAATAACATTTCCTGCTTTTCTATTGAATACTACTATAGATTGCACCAAAGATGAACAGAGCCAAGAAGGTCTAAGCAGAATATTTTCCACAGGAAATGATTTAATTGGAGTTGGGGAGGGAGAATAACTAGAAAAAGGAGGAATGATAGAGGGAAAGAGAAATTTGTCTGTTAGGGAGACTTTGGTATAAATCCTTGGGTGTCTAATAAATTGCTCAAATTATGGTGCAAATTAAACTTCTGGATTAAAAAAAAAAAAAAGAAAGCATAAAATCATGACTTGGCCCCATGTTGATTTTTAAGGACTTGATTACTGGTTGAAGCAAGGTTGACATCTGGAAGGAAAAAGCACCAAGCTTTTCTTACCAAGAAACTGAACTACTGTAGCTAACAAGGGCCTGACTTGTACTTGGCTCCTGTTAAGTGTAAGAATTCTTTAAAGAATATCACCAATCCCACGTTGGTTAAACTCTCTGAAAAGGTCTCATTTCAAATTGCAGAGCTGGAGATGGATAGGGTGCTCACAGGACTGTAGTCTCAGAATCCGGGCATGTCTAGAAGCAGCCAGCATGGCTTGCAGTTCTCTGTCCAACTAATGTAAAGACTTTTGCTGGCTGGTGGGAAGTGTGTAAAGGAAGTGAAGCCTTGGCTGGTAGCACAGTGGATAAGGCACCAGCCTGCAAACCCAAAGGTTGCTGGTTCGATTCCCAGCCAGGGCACATAACCAGGTTGCAAGCCAGGTCACCAGCCAGGTCCGTAGCTGGAGGCAGGTGAAAGGCAACCATACATTGATGCCTCTCTCCTGCTCTGCCTCTTTCCCTTCCCCTCTCTCTAAAAACTAATAAAATTTAAAAATCTTAAAAAAAAGGAAATATTGAAACTACCCAGTGCAGTAGTCTGATCGGAGTCTTTGTGCAGGAAAGATTTCACAACATGAGTCCAGGTGATTTTGGGAGTATGTTTATTAAAGCTGGGACACTGAAACAAAGGAAGGACTTAGGGTAGAAGAAGCACCAGGAGAGACCCTAGGTGGTTCTGGGCTATGGCTCCCTAGAAACATTAGAGCAAGAAGTGAGCCAAGGCGGAACTGTTCTTAGCTCACTGGAAGTGAAAGTCACAGTGATAGAAGTGAGCCGGGGCAAGGCTGCTCTTAGCTCACTAGGGAGTCAGAGATAAAGGGGGGCCATGGAGACAGAATCAGGGTAAGCCCGGGGCAAGCTGCTCCTGTCCACTGCTTCCTTAGTTGCAAATCTTAATGGCACCCTTAGAGTTTATATGGAAGTAAAAATGTTCATGCCGAAGAAAGGCATGGGCGTGCTTCACAGTGAGTGTGGGCTGGCATCCTTTGTCTTTTGAGGTTTTTATCTCTCTTCTGCAGGTGAGAATCTCAAGGGAGGGTTTCAACAGAATATTCATCAGCTTTCCAGGTATGTTTTTAATATGCTGATGCATCAAAATGAGCATATAGGAGAGTTTTGGATTATTCTCTGGTCAGCTACATTGCTTACTTTTATCTTGGGCCTGTCTGGCTCTAATTGGGTTTTTATTATTTGTTCACCAACTTAAGCCAACCTTGGATCTGGCTGGCACAAATGGTGTTAATTGGGTCTCTGTCCTCTACCTCCCTGAGCAGGGTGATTTTAAGCTGTGTACCTGTGGTCTGGGAGGAGAGCTATAAACCATTTGCTTTCAAGTGTCCTTGGTTAGGGAAGATAAGATATTGTGATTTATTGGCTGGCTATAAGTTATTCAAGTTGGTTATGCTTGTTTAATTTTCTTGTCTCAGTTTCCCCATTCTTACTTGCCCTGGAATTTTTTTTTTTAACTTCTTACTATCTGCCTCAGAATGTTTATATTGAAAAAACTACTGTGTTGGTAAAGAATGTAAGGATGTAAATAATATCTGTGAGGCTAGGGAAAAAGTTGAATGGCCTGTTAGTTCATACTTATATCTCTTCCTCCCCTTACGTCACCTAAACTAGGAGAATGATGGAAGGGACTTGTCACTAAAGGGAAAAAGCATCAATTATCTCTACCTCCAGAAATAATTCTATAATAACATAGCAGATTTCCACCAAACCATTAAAATAAATTTTTTTTCACTCTTCTACTGAACAGGATTAACTATTAAGAATGCATTCTTTTATTTATTTTTATTTTAAAAGATTTTATTTATTATTTTCAGAAATAGAGGAAGGGAGAGAAACAGAGAAACATCAATGTTTGGTTGCCTTTCACCTGACTCCAGCTACAGACCCAGCTGGAGACCTGGCTTGCAACCTGGCCATGTGCCCTGGCAGGAGAACCAAACCAGTGACCCCCAGGTTTGCAGGCCGGCACCTTATCCACTGTGCTACCAGCCAGGGCAAGAATGCATTCTTATAATTATTTGTTTTCCAGTGTTTGTTTTTACTTTCCCACTATTCTACATTCATCAGATATTTATTTAACTCCTTCTATTTGCCTGATATTGGCGTAGGCACTAGAAATACAGCAACAAATTAGACAAAATCCTTGTTCTCATTAAACTTATATTCAAGTAAGTGAGATGGACAGTGAGCATAATTTTAATACCTAATCATGTAAAATAGGAAATCCTTGAGAGACCGGGTTGTTGTGTTTCGGGTGTGACATCAAAAGTTCTGTAGTGACCATTGGTTTGAGATGGCTAAGAGGGCTCAGTGAAGACAATAGGACGAAGGCAATTAGATACACAGTCTGGAGCTCAGGGCAGAGAATGAGGCTAGAGAAAGAAATTTAGGAATTATTAGTGAATAGATGACATTTAAGCCACGGTCCATATATGGTCACCTATCAAGTGACAAGGAAGATGTCCAAGGATCTGACCTTGGAAACTCCAATATACTGACTTCGGAGAAGAAAAGGATGATCCATTAAAGGAAACCAAATCCTAGAGATAGATGTGTTTCCAAGAGAAAGAAATGGATAGAACGGAGAAGAGGTGGGGGTGGTTGGCTGGAACTGGAAGCTGGAGAGCCTGTATGTTACTTAGTACCAGCCTTCAGGGTGGGGAACTCCAGGCAGTGGAGTGGAATATGGTAACATGGTAAAAAAGAAAAAAGGGTTTGAACAAGCAAACTTCCTGGTACCCTGGGAAGCAGACCTGGGCTGGAAAAGGGAGCCTGGGTTTAACTGGCAAAAAGCCTAACGTGTATAGAGATCTCTCGAAACAAAATGTGTTTTGTTTTTATATATATTAGTTCTTTGAAATAATTTAATTGACCTTATACTTTGGTTAACCATTAAATCAATTTTAAAGCAAAAAGGTAATTATCAGGAGTTTTAAGGCAAAACTCTGAAGGAGTTTTAAAAATATGAAACTCCAATAGAATATTCTTACCCCACCCATCCACATCCACATACATACACTGAGAGTTCATTTGGCTAATAGTGATTCTTAATACATATTTTATAGTACTTTCTTGGCCTTGGTCCACAGCCTAACCACAGACATTTTTTAATTAGTCTTTGTTGCCTAAGATACTAATTGAAATTCAGGGCAGGGAAAAATACATCACTGGCCTTTGTGTATCTAAGAAAGGCCTACTTATGAAACTGGATTTGCTGTAAAAGCTTCTTTCCTCTGTGCACTGAGAGGGACCCTGTGTGTGAAGTGTGGTCAGCAGGGTCTTCCAGAACAACATAGACACCAGTTGCTCACCAGCCGGAAGCCGGCCTGCTTTCCCAGCAGCTCCACTCTGGCTGCAGGAGCCTCTGACCAGCAGGTGCCAAAAGAAGACACTGACTGTCACTTTCCAAAATTTTTTCCCAGGGTTGTGGGGAGGGAGCCCTCCTTTAAGCTCCTGTGTGGCCCTTGCAGTCTCCAAGGAGGTATGCAGCCCGTTCTCAGCCCCCTAAGCACTCCATTTTTCTTTGAATTAGTGTCCTTCCTTTGAGCTAAATGAGTCTGTACTCAGAGCGTTAGGCTACGACCTCTTCTCTCTCTGTTTTCATAGTATGTACTCCTTGCCTCCTCTTGAGTGTGGAGACCCAGAAAATGAGGAGTTCCATTTTGCAGAGAACTCCTCATTTTCTCTTTGGTTAATTTTACTCTTCTCCTTTCAGTCTGTTTTCTTTGGCTTTCTGCCTGAGTGCCTAATCAGAGTCTAATGGTATCTAGTAGCTCAGACTTAGAGAAGTGGGGGCCTGGCCCAAACCAGGAGCTGTCGTTTCCTTCCTCTGCACCCTCGCCTTGCTGCCTTCACCTCTCTGGGTCTCAGTTCACTCCCTACTGCAGTAAAATATACAGTACAAATGCTTTTTCTTTAATGTGCATGTCGTATGTTTAATTACCAAGTACTAATACATATTAATTCACATATGGCTGAATCAAAACATGTTCTGTTGAGAATATTCTTCCCTGTGTCTGATAGTCATATGCCTGTAGTTAAAACAAATTTTAGTCCTGGCTATTGTGGCTCAGTGGATAGTCTCCAGCCTGCTAACCCAAAGGTTGCTGGTTCAATTCAGAGCCAGGGCCACATAACCAGGTTGTAAGCCAGGTCTCCAGCCAGGTCTGTAGCTGGAGGCAGGTGAAAGGCAACCATGTGCATTGATGCTTCTCTCCCTTTCATCCTCCCTCGCTGACCTTCTCTCTGAAAACAAGGAATAAAATCTTTTTTGAAAAGTCACTTTAATGCAAACCATTACTTCCATTTTTGTTCACTCTTTTTCCTTTTATGATGTCTCTTAATAAAAATATATATAATGTGTTCTCATAATAATAGGAACTAAAATTACTTATTATAATCAATGATTTTTGTTCTGCAGCTATTTTCTCTTGGGTTAGATCATTTTTTTAAGGCAAGGTTGCAATAAAGCCTGAAGCTGGGGTGAAAAGCCATTTGCTAGAGATAAAATTATTCCTGGAATACTGGTGAACTGAGCCTTCATGTATTACCTAAATTTTCCTTTTTCTATTTAATAAAGTATTAACAGTAATTGTATAATCAGGGCAACATGTATGTTCATAGTTATAAGGAGATACTATAGAAAACTCTCATACCATCATTCATTACAGTGTTTAGCATCTTTATCAGATGAGAAGTGGAAGAAAAGAAAAATCAAACAAGAACCAACTAGACTATTTTGGGAAATGATCTTGGTTTCCTGACTTCAAGGTTGATTATAGAAAAGCTGAAAATTCCAGTATTTTATATCTGTAAAAGCTCAATCCAAAATACATCAGTATTTTATTCCCATTACAATAGCAGGTCACAAAGCCACATTTTTATTAATAAAAAATAACTTGCCGTCCATTGAATAAAATTTAAATGCTCACACTTGAGAAACATAGTATTGCAATTGCTGGATCGGGCATATACTGGATATACACTAGAACATTGCAGTGCTTGCTGATATAATGTGAAATATGTTTCTTGCTGCAATGAAGCTGCCTATAGACTTCATAAACAAAGATGTTTTGTCAGCAGTAACCAAACTGTGTGAAATCTTACAGTTTCAAAAGACCATATATTATATAATTCCATTTATACGAAGTGACCAGTATAGGCAAGTAGAAAGTAGATTAGTGGTTGTCCAGGGCTGGAGGGGATGAGGGTGTGGGGATGGGGGCAATAGCTAAATGTGTTTTCCTACATGTTAAAAATGTTTTAAAATTTATTATGCTGATAGTCACAACTCTGACATATATTAAAAACCATTGAACTATGCACTTTAAATGGGTGAATCATAAGTATGTGAATTATATCTTAATAAAGTTGATACCCCAAAAAATCTTACACAAGGAGCTTTTCTGCTAAACACACATTCCACCCAACTCAGATGCAATGTAAATGTTTATTAAACTCTTCTATTTTTTTACTTAGAATAATATCTGATATCCTTTTATATAAGTAAAAGAAGTAAAAAACTACAAATCAGGGTATGAGAAAATCAGTCATGTATTATTTATTTTGTGCCATTTATTTCAAATGTGAGCATACAGTAAAAGGGCAGATTTTATGCAGCTGTTAAGATTTTGCTTATGATAAATGTTTGAAATGAGGCATTGAAATGTGAACTGCTTGTGAAATGGACTGGTCCTTGACTTCTAATGGAGGCAGCACTCCCTTGGGAATGATGCCTGTATTGCTTCAGATTCAGTCTGGGATAGTTAACCATTTGTTGTGCCACCTTTTCAGAGCAAAATCTGCAAATACCTCTTAGAACTATGGAGCCTTGGTTTCATTATAGCTTTATTACTCTTGTGTGGTCACTTGCTCATTGCCAATCAGAACCTGATCACCTTGTCTCACCTTATTAATATTATTATTTTTATACTATCTAGTCACTCTTCTGCTTTAATTTTATGCCTTTTCTTAAATCTGATGGTCCATTCAGCCCTGGGCAGTTGAAAGGAATCTGCAGTTGGGCTGTAAGAAGCTTGGTGGTTTACCTTACCTTCTGGACAAATACTGTCATTTTGTGTTATGTGAGAATAATGTTTTCTAATGGTTTCGTTTGGGGATTATTCAGAAGGCTCCTTTAAAAAGGCAGAGGTCTTGTGCTGAAAGACATTGAGCACACACTGCACACTATGTCTTGCTCTTACATGGTCTCAGTGCCCACTAGCTTATTAGGGGTCTGAGAACAACATAAAATATGTAACTTTTTAAAACCTGCTGTTTCCCAAACATGTTTGAGTGACTCTCAGTAACCCTGCACAGAACTCCCCTACTTCAGAACTCACTATGGAAAATGCGGTCCCAAATCATCACTCTCTCCTTCTCTCCTCTATGTTTCCAGCCAAAGCAAATCTCTTTCCTCTTTCCTTCCTTCCTCTTCTCTTCTTTCTCTTCTCTTCTCTTCTTTTCTTTCTTTCCTGAGCATGTTTATTTTAAGCCACACTTCAAACTTACCCTGTTTGTTTTTCTAGTGATTGCCCAGTTATTAAGCCTGGATTGCATTTGGAAATGCTGACTATAGTGCTCTGGATATCTTGGTTCTTCATTGATAGCTCTCCCAAAGACTTGTGAAGCCCTCAGTACTGCCTGATGGAGCAGTAGGTCTTGCTTGTTCATGACTGAAGGTCAAGCTTTCTTGGCCTCTGTGCAGAGAATTCCTGGTTGGGGAGGGGCAGGGGGAATTATTGTCCACTCCTCTCTTCAACAAGAGAAGTGTTCATTTTTGGCTAATGGAGTAAATGTTACGGTGTTGAACTGCCTAAATTCCCTGGTAGTGGCAACTTTCAGGGAGAGAAGTGAAAAAGCCAGTTCCATAACCCCATCCTTTCCTCTGTCCAGCTTTCTCTGCTTGGACCAGAGTAGCTGTCTTTATTCACTCACAGGTCCAGAAATTCCTGGTTTGACTATCCAAGTTAATATTACTTAACATGGACAACAGGTGGGATTGACTTTGGGGGGAATGGGTGGGTGGGTGGGGGGACAGAGGGGAGCAAAAAGGGGATGGATGTAATACAACAACAATAAAATTAAAAAATATATATTACTTATATTTATTTACAAAGATATCATTAACTCTCACATTCACTTCCATGGAAATTTTCTTTTTCTTACCACTCTATCCAGGCACTTTTATCTATATTAAGGCCATTGTTTTTACTCTTCTCTTTTGGTTTGCTTGTTTAATACCAGCAATCAGTGACCAAGTCCGGTTCATTCTAACTGAGATGTTCCTCAGCATTCTTCACCTAGCTTGTTCTCTGTGACTTCTTTTTCTTATGGCTACCCCCTCCCAGCCCTCAGCAGATTCACTTGCCAGAACATAGGTTTGATCACAGGGCTGCTTTGCTTAACTGACTTTCCTGCTTCCCCAGATTCCTTTGTCCAACATAAAATTTCCTGCAAAATCTGTCTCAAGTTACTTTGTTCCAACCACATGAGACTGCATAGTGCCTCAGCCATAGCCAAGTTAGGAACAGTACCAGTTCCAACTCCCGGGAACATTTTGGCTCCTCCCACTGTCACATGGTTTAACAATGCTCATCTGTAATTTAACGTTTTATTGCATGAAACCATACCAAATTTAGGCATCAGCTGAAAATAATTTGCATTTCCAAAGATTTTTTTGGACTTTCTCTCTCTGTTTTCTATCAGTGCTTCAGCTTTGTTGGTGTTCTCAGGAAGCGCTCAGTCTGAGGATGGGGTGTGTTTGCACCGCCCTCGATGCAAAGAGGACTGCTTCTGTGCAGAAGTTGACCTCTGGCAGGAGAGTCTGTCCTCCTCCTCATCCTTTTAGTTAACTCTGCTTGCCCTTCAAGGCTCTGCTCCAATGTCACTCCCTCTATAAAGCTTTCCCTGGATTGCTCAACCTTTTGGTATGAGCCTTTGTAACAGCACTTGTTCTGTTACAGTGCATTGTCTGTGCCTGGCATCCCTGCTCATTTCCCCATGTATTATTTTTTTTGTCATTGAATTCTTACAATGGCTATATAATATTAACAATCTTTTACAGATGAATAAACTGGAATGTCTGTCACCCACCTCACACAAGCTATTACAGTATTAAGATCTAATGTGGCAATGAATATAATTTATAAAAGACTAAGAGTCATGTAAGGTGTTAATAGTTTTATACATTACTCTGTGTGTGGTAACAAGTGTTCATGTTTGTATTTCCTTCTTGACAATAGAGGGAATTTTTTATTCCTACATAAAGAAATCCTTTTGAGCCCTGGCTGGTAGCACAGTGGATAAGGCGCTGACCTGTGAACCCAAAGATTGCAGGTTCGATTCCCCAGCCAGGGTACATAACAAGGTTGCAAGCCAGGTCTCCAGTCAGGTCTGTGGCTGGAGGCAGGTGAAAAGCAACCATACATTGATGTCTGTCTCCCTCTCTATCTCTCTCTTTTCCCCTCTTTCTAAAAATAATTAAATAAAATCTTAAAAAAAAAAAGAAATCCTTTTGATGTTAATGAAACTAAAATTTTAAGAATGCTGCTATACCTGCATGCAATGCAAATAATGAGGATAGCCTGTCCTTAATTTCAGGTTAATTCCCACTATACTGAGGAGGGGCCGGGGCTCAGGTCCCCAGAGGTGATAGGCAAAGGCTAAAGTTGTCCTTGGTTGTACCATTTTCTCTGCCTTCTCCCATACTTTATTTTTCTCATTGTCATTGTTCTTTTTTAAAATATTTTATTTATTATTTTTAGAGAGAGGCAGAGAGGGAGTGAGACATCAACCTATGGTTGCCTTTCACCTGCCTCCAGCCACAGACCTGGCTTGCAACCTGGTTATGTACCCTGACTGGGAATCGAACCAGCAATGTTTGGGTTTACAGGCCGGCGTCTTATTCACCGTGCCACCCACCAGCCGGGGTTTTGTTGTCATTATTCTTGATAGAAGTTGTTAGTAGAGCTCAGTGCCACCTTATCCTAGGAAGAAAAAAATTGTGGGATATAAATGTCTGATGAGTGGTGCAAACAACATCAGGAGGAATCATCAAAGTTCATTATACAAGCAAAGAACATTGCGTGTAGAGTTTAATCTGTGACAGTTCAAAACAAGGATTTCTAGCGAAATAAACGAGTCCTGTTTTTCTTTTTCTGGGTTGTTAGATCCGTTTTATTGTTAGCAAGCCTTTCAACTTAACCAGTTTCACAGACAAGCTTTTCCTTCGTTAGCATCAGGGGTTTTCATGAGCTATTTTATTATTTATTAGCGATCTTCATTTGCTTTGCTGTGGTCTTAAAATTACCTTGACATTTACTATCTCATTGTGTAAAACTTGATGGTTAATTCTCAGTGTATATTAGCTAGGTTTCTGGTCATTACATTTTTTTACAAAGTATGTACATTTTACAAAATACTTGTAATTTAACATTTTATTTATCATTTTATATAAATTACTGGCATCCAATTTATCGGCTTTTGTCATATCTTTATACATATAAAAGGAAAACTATATATATGTATATCACACAGTTATGGTAGATCTTTGAAGAAGTAGAAATATATTAAGGTTTCATGTCTCTGCAAAATAAAAGAATTTAATGGATTTTTGTAATTTGGCTTTATTGTCAGCATCTACCATTTTTAAATTTTATGCTTTTTGAGCATATAGTGCTCAAAGTATTGTCAAAGGAGAAGGGAATAAGGTAATATTTCTGCCTCCAAGTCACTGAACTATGTAGTGAAGAAGAATTGAACATCTAGTGATTTTGCAGATTTAAACATGTTTTATTTTTAAGTGTGTTATTCTCCCTTTTGATACCCACTCTAAAATAACACAAGACAAAAAGCCACCATCCGTGCAATAATATTCTTGTTAAAATTTGCTTAACCATTTGTATTACACTGTTTTGCTCATCTTTCCATGGTTATGAGGGCTTAAAATATGCCAGAAATTAGAACACATCAATGAACTTCACAGAAAGTTTTAGGTTTATGATATTTAGAGGACAAAGAAAACTTAGTAAATGTGAAATATATGAAAGGTAAGTACATTGTCAGTTTTAAGTAATGATTATTACTGTTCCTTTAACAGTTATTTTTTTAGCATCTACTCAATGTTAGATGCTAAGGTATAAAATAAATCGTAGGGTGATTGTGAGTAACAGGGAAATTACCTCGTATCAGCTGTTTCGGAAAGGTCTCTGAGGAGATGACATTTGGACTGAGACCTAAAAGACAAGCAGAAGCAGAGAGTTTTCTAATCTGAACCTATGGATAGAATTCAGGATGGGAAACTTGGATGGGGAAAATAATGACATCTCTGTTGTCACTCAACTTAGACTGAAATTCAGCATTTTCCTCCATTTGAATGTAAGCAGCAAACCTTAGTAGGATTAGTAGCATCTATGACTTTGTGATCCATGTTCTCATACCACATCTTAGTTCTGGCAAGTATTTTGAAATATCATCATTGCTTTGAAATTATGATACAGTCATGCACCGTACAGCAACATTGTAGTCAGCGATGGACCATGTATGTGACAGTGGTTCTATAAGATTATAATAGAGCTGAAAAATTCCTATCGCCTAGTGACATCAGAGCTGTCCTAACATAGGAGGACAACACATTACTCATGTTTTAGTGGTGATGCTGGTGTAACCTGCTACATGGCGAATCATGTAAAAGTATAGCACATACAATATATGTACAGTACATATTTAATCATTATTTTAGAGTGTACTCTTCCTACTTATTAAAAAAATGATGGTGGTAAGACAATATGCCATACTATACAGGCAGCAGCCTCATGCATGTTGTATTTACTGTCTCTCTCGATTGCATCATTTTCTCTTGTGCTTAGTTTAATTGCACATTGTTTTTGTGCAGACTTGTAGCCTAGGAGCACTAGGCTACACCGTACAGCCTCGGTGTGTAGTAGGCTAGACCATCTAGGCTTGTGTAAGCGTACTCTACCGTGTTCATGCAATGAAGAAATCACCTAAAGCCCTGACTGGTAGCACAGTGGATAAGGCGCTGGCCAGTGAACTCAAAGGTCGCAGGTTCGATTCCCCAGCCAGGGCACATAACAAGGTTGCAAACCAGGTCTCCAGTCGGGTCTGTGGCTGGAGGCAGGTGAAAAGCAACCATACATTGATAAAAAAATTTAAAAATAAAAATAAAAAGAAAGAAAAAAAAGAAATCACCTAAAGACTCATTTCTTATGATGTATCACTATTGTTAAGTGGCACATGACTTTTTAACTAACCAGACTTTTTCTACACTTCATAGTATCTAGAATAAGAAAGTTTTGTATTAATGGTTTCTTACATTGTTTCAGAACAATGAAATGGTGGAGCTACAGAGAATACGGATGAAAGATGAAATTCGAGAATATAAATTCCGTGAGGCCCGCCTCCTTCAGGATTATACTGAGCTGGAAGAAGAAAATATCACGTTGCAGAAACTTGTGTCCACGTTAAAGCAAAATCAGGTAAGGTTAAAGAAGTTATTTGGTTACACTCCAGATCAGACCGTATCTTCTGATCACTAAGGTTAAATCTTCTCCTTATTTCTCAGGAAGGATCCTGTTGAAATTTGCCTTATACTCCCTACAATGTTTATGTGCTGAAATTTTCCAGCCCTTTTATATTAGCTAACACTTAGGAGGCAAACCTAGAAGTAATATAACTTACAATAATGCTTTACTGGATAAGAAAAATTTTAATTTATGCATTAGCTCTATGTTCATTTATTTCAGGAACAAGCCTTAGGTATTGTAATCAACTTAACCTGACAACATAGTAAAAGCTTGGATCTATAAGTGTGTTTTGTACTGGAAGCTTAAGGTCTCCCTGCAATCGCTTTCTCTTTCCTTCTCTTTCTCTCTAAGTTGCTTTTGCATCATATAAGGAAAGGAATTATGAAATATAAATCGATAAGAACAAAATTATAAGGAAAAAATACCTGATTTCTTTTTTGGCTAAAGCCTGACTACATAGATTGCAAGTGTACATTTTAGTGATTTTTCAGTAGTGAGGGTTAGTTTAATTGCTTAATTGTCCTGATTGATTTGCATTTGATTTGTTATAGTTACTAGTTATAGCATTCTTGAATCTGTAATTTTAGAAGAATTTATACATGAATACAGTTGTATCAAGTAGTGAACCAAAGGTGAATTGTATGTTCAAGATCTTTTCAAGATATTTCCTCAACCACAGCCTCTCCTGTGGTTGAAACGCTGTTACAACCTCTCAGGTCATGTCACCAAACACTGTGCCAGGCACTGTGCTAGTCTAGAAAGACTTCAGGTCTATAGGATAGGCTTCTTGCCCTCAGTAAACCTAAAGACCAGCCTAGATGTACGCTTCTACTTTCTTTTCAAGTTGGTAGCTCTATCCAAAACTATTATTGGTTTTGATAGCTATAGGGGCTAAGAGGGGAAAGGAAATATCCAGGTATTGATACAATTGAAATTTGATTTCTGATCATTGCCATTTTCCCCCATCTTTGGAGTGTGGGGAGAAACAAGATGTCTTCCAAGGAGTGCCAGTGTGGCTTCAGAGCATGGAGAAGGGGTTACGAAATACCGTGTATTTTTACCTCGTTCCCTCCCATTAAGCCCTGAATCCTGTGTGTGTAGAGGGCTCTCAGGGCCATGGGCGTTCCAGCTCTTGATTTGACTGTAGTCAAAATATGCTCAGAAACTTCTTAAAATAGGAAGATATTTTTTATGGGTTCTTTTTTTTTTTTTAGAGCTAATGAAGTATGTAAAGGACTTGAAGCAAATATCCTTGGTGTGCAGATATTTAAAGCGACCATTACTCATGATTCCTAAAAGTCCTTACTACTCTTTACACAGGCAGGAGTGCGACCAGATGGCCTCACTGTAGAATCTCTAGTCACTGCATGTGGCAGACTAATTTACTCAGGAGCTTAATTTAGGCTGATATTACGTGTTCTTGAAAGATTGCCAAGGTATCATCCTGTGAATATTCATTAGCCCAGAGGCAGTTTCTGTGGAAATTTGTACTATCAGTCTGGCAGATGACTGTTTACAGTCTACCTGTGCACTCTACTGGTCATTGAAACATGGGAATCAAGTGATTAACTCAGAAGTTTGGGGGGAAAAATAGGAAAATCTCTTTAATTTATTTTCTAGATGCAATATAGTGATTTCCCAATTAAATGTCTAATAATTCATTTGAAATCACTTTCTATACGAAGGGCCATTTATGTATTCGCTGGCAAATTTGTGCACTGTAGTTGTCACCAGTCTCTCCCAATGAAGGAAATGCTGGTTTGGGTTTTCTTTTTTCCTTCCACTTTATGTAGTATAGGAGTTAGCATCTATCAAAACCTTTCTTTCTAATTGATGTAGTATTAAGTACAATAATTTACCCCAGAGATGCTTTTTTCCAAACAGATGATGATGGCTTTCAGTCTCAAAACTGGTCTGCATGTTGCTGTGTACCGAAGTTCCCTGTACAAAGTACACTTTCCAGCCTGGTTGGAGGTTTCTCTCCACAGCAAAGCTATTAGCATTGTGAAATATTTGACTTAAAGAACTAGAAGATTCTTTCCTTCTGAAGTTCCATTTTCCTTGTTGATTATTTTCTAAATAATTGTTGTTTAAACAGCACTTCTTACTTCTGTTATAGTCTGTGTATTTTGGTTTGTGCATTTTCCATCTCGCTCCACTCTGATATAGCACCTGGAAGGGAGCCTGGCCCGTAGAAGGCATTAAATTAATACTTTGTTGAAATAAGGAATAAATTGTTTTGTTTTGTTTAATTTTTCTTACATTCCCTCTTCAATTTAGAGAAGAAACTAAAACTTCAAATAATTACAATTAACCAAACCAATTTTCTATGTGGTCCTAAATATGAAATATAGGGGGACATCAGAGTGTTGACTGAAAACTTCAGCCACACCCTTCTGTGTGCTGATGTGGTTCTGTGTCCCAAATGAAAGTGTAGGAAGAAGCAGCAGTCATGACGAAGAGGCTGAGTTGGCAGTAGTCTGTTCCCCAGCAGACCACCAGAAAAATCCGCTGATGAAGCAGAGCTGTTTACTAGAGTCTTGCATAAATAACCAACTCCACAAAACCTTAGCAAAGTCTCAAAATGGGAGGCTTAGAGAAGGGCGGGCTTTTCCTGGGGGCAAACTGATTGGGATAAAACTGAGTTTACGACACAGCTTTTAGTTGGGAAGTACAACAAAGGGAGGCTCTTGACATGAGTCTTTTTATTTTATTTTATTTTATTGTTGTTATATTACATCCGTCCCCTTTTTACTCCCCTCTGTCCCCCTCCCCACCCACCCATTCCCCCTAAAGTCAATCCCACCTGTTGCCCATGTCCATGGTTCCTTTATACTAGGTTCTTTTCTAAACTGCTCCCCTTCCTTGCCTCTTCCTCCCCCCTCCCCCCAACCCCCTTCTCCCTGACCACTGAAGGCCTATTCACTGTATTCATATATTTGGTTCTGTTTTGCTTGTTGTTAGTTTTGTTCATTATTGTCCTGTAATGGGTGAGATCATATAGCATTTGTCCTTCACTGACAGGCTTATTTCACTAAGCATAATACTCTCCAGTTCCATCCATGTTGTTGCAAAGGGTAGGAGTTCCTTCTTTCTTTCTGCTTTGACATGAATCTTAAGGAAGCTCTTTTTGTTTGGAGCAAGTTTTCCCTGCAAGCAGTTATGTTAGCTTTAATTTTTAGAGTTGTGATGGTGGGAGGAAGAAGAAATCATAAATTACATTTCCTTGTTATCTCACATATTGAACTAAAGCACTCAGATATTTGGATTGAATACCCTTGTTAAAATAAATTCAGTTATGCTTCTATTATGCAAAACATTTCCTCAAGGGATATATTTCTATATCAGGTAATGCTATCGTAAGAGACCAAGGGAATGTATTTAGTTCAATTTTATTTCATTGAACCAGTATTTCCAGGGTATTTTTCTATGAGGCCATGTATTTCTTTACAAAGAGCTTGTAGTCCCGTAGGGAAGGCAGGTAATAAGCTCATAGCCATCCATGTAATTGCATATGAGAACTATTTGTTAGGTTTGCAAAACAGGGTCATACTAAGATCGTTAGAGCTTGTAACTATGAAAAGATTATGTTACCTATTCCCAACCTTCATGTAGTCAGAAATGAAAAGAGCTACTAAACTATGAAGTTAAAGAATCCCAAAAATGTGCTGATTTTTTTTTTATGGTAACTACTTCGATGCTCTTTTAAAAACATCAAACACCAGTTTTTAAGTGTCTTTTCACTCTATCTCTTGGTTCATCCCATTTGCTGGGGTTCCAATCACGTATGATGTGTCCTTACAAGGATGACACTCCCAGTTGGCCTGAGTGGGTCAGCAAAGACTTTGGAGTCAGGATTCAATTCTTGACTTGGGTCTTGAAGGATGAATTCATCTTCCAGATATCAGCCTTTGCCTAAGCAGAGAAAGACAAAACATCTGGGTGAATATTAGGAACTTAAACCAGCAAGTGGAGCTACCTAAATTAGAGATAGCATCTTATAAGGGGAGTCTATCATCAATTGAATAAAAATCACAGAATTAAAAAACTTGAAAAGCATGCTAAATATCATCAAGTGTAGCCCAGGAGTCAACATACCTTTTCTTTAAAAGTCAGAGAGTAAATGTATTGGGTTTTGCAGGCCACACACTCTCTTGCACCTAGTACACTGATGTAGTTATATAAAAAGCAGCCATAGATAATTTGTAAACAAAAGAGTATGCCTGTGTTTCAGTAAAACTTTATTTACAAAAATACGCAGTGGTCTAAATTTAAAGCCTCTGGTCTAAGCTATCAATTTTAACAGGGATTAAAAAAATAAAATGTTTATAATGCAAACTAAATTAATGCCTACAAATGTAAGCTATCACGCAATCTGGGGACATTCAGAGGGATGGTTGAAATATTAGCAAAGGTCTACAAGCAGGTGTTCTGAATTGTCCAGGGAAAGAAAAGGAGAAGGAAAGGATGAAGATGACTTTATATTATATAAGCAGGCCTGGGAGAAACTATGATACAAGACTCTGTTATCCCAAACAATTTCTATGACTTGACTCTTTTGAATGATTTTATTACAGACTTATAAAACTCTATTGACCCTGTACAGCAGTAAGTGTTGGTTGTCTCTCCGTATACATTGCTCCCTTCTCCCAATGTTGTACCCAGTTTTTAAATGGACACAAGCCTACCCAGAGTGAAGACTATGTTTTTCACCTCCCTTCCAGCCTAGTGTCATATGGATAGTATGAGCCCATGAGATATGGGGGGTGATATGGGCAGCATTTGAGACATGTCCTCAAAGGGAGAAGGTATGCCCCTTCTCTTATTCCATTACTTGGAACATGGTCACCATGGCAAGCCACTTTAGACCATACAGACCCAAAACAGGAGGCAGTACAGTTAGAAAGAGCCTGGTTTCTGGATGACCTCATGGAACAGAGATATCTACGGAATCTTGGGGTGACTACCTCCATATGGATACATGATAGAGAAATAAACTTCTCTCTCAACTAAGTTGCTCTTATTTAGGTTTATGTTACATCAGCCAAACCTACAACCTAAGTAAAGCTATACAGAAAACTGTTATCCTAACCTTTGCAAGACAAGCCATTGCACTGAGATTATGTGAGGAAAGATGTTGGGGGTGGGGGACTGGGGGTGGAAGAGAACGAGAAACATATGAAAATGATAATGGTCTATGATCACTATCTTTTAGCTTTAAAAAATGTTTTAAATACAAGTTTAAACTAAAAACATTAAAATAAATTTAAAACTAAACACATAGCAATATTAGTATCTCATAGCATAATGACTTTATTATATTATTTTTTCTACTTTCCTTTTTTTCACAACAGTTTATTCAGCAGAGCAGAATTCTGTTGAAATACCGTGAAGAAACATTAAAGCACTAGGAAGGACTTTTGGGGCATGAAAAGTATTTCCTCTATTTATGGCAATTATAGTATAATTGTGGAGGTCAAATATTTGTTGAAAAGTGGCCTGCGATGCTGCCCATGGAAAAGGCCCCAAGGAAGGCATGATGGTTGCGAGTAGAAATCTCTTTTTCCTGTGGGTTTTCTGAAGCAGACTCTTACTTGATAGCATTCAAAAGAATATTACATTAATAGCAATAGAGTGGAATGATTGGTATTGTTATTCCAGACTTTTTCTTTGCTTCCTTGTCTTACTCTTAAATATATTTATTGAGATTATGTTCTTACTGTGATCTTTTAACTATCTCTGGGTATAAAAATGTTATTATTAATAATTAAACAAATTATTAGTCATGATAAAATGTTAGTTGTGAAGCCATAAAGAAAAAAATCCCTGTTAGGTCAACAGTGCCCCCTTTTGACCATTGAACCCCATAAAAGAAATTCTAAAACAAACACATTTTCATCTCTGCTAAGAATTGAATTTATATTTATATAGAATTTCTTTAAAATAAAAAACCATCTTGTGTTACCATAAGGGTCTGTATATACTGTACACTTTTTATTTTGTAGACTGATGTTTTGATTTTTTTAATGATTAGGCCCCAATGGCAGTTTTGCAAGACCCAAATTTTAGTGTTCTGAACTTTCTCTGTCCTACCTGATCCAGGTGGAATACGAAGGCTTAAAGCATGAGATTAAGCGATTTGAAGAGGAGACAGTGCTGCTGAACAGCCAGCTGGAAGATGCCATCCGGCTGAAAGAGATCGCTGAGCACCAACTGGAAGAAGCCCTAGAGACCTTGAAAAATGAAAGGGAACAAAAGAACAACCTTCGGAAGGAGCTTTCCCAGTACATCACCCTCAACGACAACCATATCAGCATCTCAGTGGACGGACTCAAGTTTGCTGAGGATGGGAGTGAGCCAAACAACGATGATAAGGTGAATGGGCACATCCATGGGCCCCTTGTGAAACTGAATGGGGACTATCGGACTCCCACTTTAAGGAAAGGAGAGTCTCTACACCCCGTTTCGGACTTATTCAGTGAGCTGAACATTTCAGAAATACAGAAATTGAAGCAGCAGCTTATGCAGGTAAGAACTTTCTACAGGGCTGTTAGAGTGGACTTCTTACAGGTTGCATAGCCGTTGTGGGATTTTTTTTTTTTTTTAAGATTTTAATTATTATTTTCAGAGAGAGGGGAAGAGAGAGAGGCATAAGAGGGGGAGTGAAAGAGAGAGTTGTCAATGTCAATGTATGGTTGCCTTTCACCTGCCTCCAGCTGCAGATCTGGCTGGAGACCTGGCTTGCAACCTGGTTATGTATCCTGGCTGGGAATCGAACCAGCAACCTTTTGGTTCGCAGGCTGGTGCCTTATCCACTGTGCTATCAGCCAGGGCCTGTTGTGGGATTTCTTACTCTTACATTTTAGCTCCAGATTTTTTTTTAAATATTGCTTCTTCAACTAGCAACTTTGAAAGTTCAGTTTTTAAGAAAGACACACCAGAAGAGGTATTCAGAAATCTCATTTGCATCACTTTAAGAAATTTCTCTCTTAGAGCCCCAAATTAGATAGCAATCAGAAGGCAGAGAGCAAACATCTTGATTCATGTCTAACAAAAGAATTCAAAAACTTAATATACAAGTAAAATGACATAAAATGAACTTTTCCATCATGAGCAACTATCTACATATATAGCTTCAAGAATAGTGGTTACACTTCACAGCAATGTTTTAAGCTTTAAAAGACACAAATGACTTGCTATATGCTAACTAGCCAGGATATCGTATGACTAAGAATACAGATTTATACAGAACAGGTATAAATTAAAACCAAAAAGTTCTTTTTTTTTTTAAAGTATATTTGATTGATTATGCTGTTACAGTTGTCCCAATTTCTTTCCCCTTTGCTCCTCTCCTCCAAGGAGCCCCCTTCCCTCCAGCCATTCCACCCCGCTTAGTTCATGTCTATGGGTTGTGCATATAAGTTCCCTGGCTTCACCCTTTCCTCTGTTATTCTTAACTTCCCCTGTCTGTTTTGTACCCACCAATTATGTTTCCTAATTGCTGCACAATTTCCCCAGTTTTCCCCTTCCCCCTACCAGCTGGTAATTCTACAAATGAACCCCATACCAATGATTCTGATCTTATTCTGGTTGTTTGCTTAGTTTTTTAAAGGTTAAGTTGTTGATAGTTATGAATCTGTTGTCATTTTAATATTCATAGTTTTGATCTTTTCGTTTTTTAAAAAAATTATTGTTGTTGTTTTACATGATCTTCTTTTTCTTAAATAAGTCCCTTTATTTCTTTTTCCTTTTTTTTTAATTTTATTGTTGTTGTATTACATCCATCCCCTTTTTGCTCCCCTCTGTCCCCCTCCCCACCCACCCATTCCCCCCAAAGCCAATCCCACCTGTCCTTTATTTATTTCTTGAATAAGTCCATTATTTCATACAATAATGGCTTGGTGATGATGAACTCTTTGAGCTTTATCTTGTCTGGGAAGTACTTTATCTGCCCTCCCATTCTAAATGAGAGCTTTGCTGGATAGAGTAATCTTGGTTATTGGTCCTTGCTTTTCATCACTTTGAATATTTCTTGGCAGGCCCTTTTTGCTTGCAAAGTTTCTTTTGAGAAATTAGTTTATAGTCTCATGGGAACTCCTCTGTAGATAACTTTTCTCTTGCTACTTTTAGGATTCTCTCTTTATCTTTAGCTTTTGGCATTTCAATTATGTGTCTTGGTGTGGTCCTCTTTGGATCTAGCTTATTTGGGACACTGTGCTTTGTAGACTTGTATGTCTGTTTCCTTCACCAAATTAGAGAAGTTTTCCTTCCTTATTTTATCACACAAGTTTTCGATTTCTTGCTCTTCCTCTTCTCTTTCTGGCACCCCTGTGATTCAGATGTTTGCATATTGAAAGTTGTTCCAGAAGCTCCTAAGCCTCTCCTCATTGTTTTCAATTCTTATCTCCTCATTCTGTACTGGTTGACTGTTTATTTCTTCCTTATGTTCTAAATCATTGATTTGAACCCCAGTTTCCTTTTCTTCAACATTGGTTTTGTGAGGATTTTCCTTCACTTCACTTCTTCCCTTCTGCATTTGCTGTGCTCAGACATATCTTTCAAGTCTGTGAGCATCTTTATCATTAGTGTTTTGAACTCTGTATCTGTTAGGTTGTCTATCTCCTTGTCACTTAGTTCTCCCACTGGCACTTTGATCTGTTCCCTATTTTGGGCCATACTTCTGTCTCCTCAACTTGACAGGCTCTTGTGTTTGCCTCTGTGCTTAAGGTAGAGCTGTTGCACCTGTTACATTGTATGGGACTGAGCTTTAGTTATTCATCAGTTCGGGCTGACCCATTTCACCACACTGTGGTGCTGTAGGTGGGGGAGGGTTTGAGAGGGAACAATGCTGCTTGCCCAGTACCTGCCCCCTTTTCAGGCACTTCTGAAACCAAGGAGTTCTCATTCCACCATAAGCTAGGCCTTACATTTTAGCATCTTCAAATCCAATGTCCTGTGTAGATTCCCATGTTTAAGCTTTCCTCATTGTAAAACGGCTGTCTAGTTTTGTGTCTTGCCTCTCTGTCGTACCTTAATCCAGAGCTAACGGAAGCTTTGTCTGAGGAACATCACCATTACCTGGGGGCTTCTTATAACTACAAATTTTTGGGCTCCACACAAATCTGCTGAACCATGAAACTGGTTCTACCAGGTTGCTGGGTGATTAAATTTGAGGCTTCATCTTGTCTGTTAGCCCTCCAAGGTTCTTTGTAGATAGCTGATAATTACAGGCTGCAAAGACTCTGGTAATCATTTATTTTTATAGCAAACAACACTGATCATTTTCTACCTCTACACAAACAATGAGTAAAAAATGAAATTAGCAGAAATAAGAGGCTAAAGAACGAATAAAATTAGTTTATTATAAGGCTTATTTTTAAGATTACAACAAATGTCAACATACCTTGCAGTTCACTTGCTCTGTACTTTGGGCTGCTAAAAGAGAATTTGTTTTCACAATGATGAATTTGAATCAAGATAAGAAAGCATGGCCCCTGGAAGAAGATGAATTTCATATAGACTTTTATCAGACTACAAAGTCCAGTTCCATGTAGGTAATATTTTCATGTCTTTTTTAAAATTTAATTTTATTGTTGTTGTATTACATCCATCCCCTTTTGCTCCCCTCTGTCCTCTTCCCCACCCACCCACTCACCCACAAAGTCAGTTCCATTTGTTGTCAATGTCCATGGTTCTTCCATACTAGGTTCTTGTCTAAACTGCTCCCCTTCTTTGCTTCTTCCTCATTTTCGTATGTCTTTTTGCTCAGTTTACACTAATATAAGTAGGTTGAGACTGTGGGAAAAGGGGAAATTTCCCTGCTTTTCCCTCTTAGTTTTTCTGACTGGTCTAAGAACTAAATTGACAGGAGAGAGATTAATAGGAGAAAATAACCAAATTTCTTACATATGTACAGATGGGGGTTTCATAAGAATGTGAGGCCTGAGGACAAATGAGGCAGTTGAGGGTTCTATGTTATTCTGGGCTAAGGAGGTGAAGGCAGAGGTCTGGGAGGTCAAGGGGAAGGTAAGCAATTCATAGGCAGATGGGAACTAGTAAGCATTTGGTCAATAAATTCTTGCTGGGCCTCAGAGGGTCCTGTAGGAAACCAGCTTTGCTTGGTTCCTCCCTGTCTGTCACACTTGCATATTAAGTAAGGTGATCGTGTCCTTCCGAGATTCCTTTAGGCAGGTAAGGGGGAAGTGAAAGGCTCTTCTCGAGTCTTTGTTTCTTAAAAACAACCAGCTTGAAATAATATCAGAAAAAAGCATACTTTAGGGTGGCATATTCTGTTTCCCTTAGTGGGGTCAGGTGCAGCACTGGAAGATTTAGTCATATGAATATTTCTGCAGTGAAACATGGGTATTCACACTGAGGGAAAAAATAACAGAGGACCCCAGGAGGCCTCCCACCAAAAGCTTAGGGAATTTGGGGCTGTCTGAATGCTGCCCCCAGGTGAGGTAGGATAAAACTTTTATTTAAAGGATTTTGAGTTTGTGGCTGCTATTGATACAGCAATTGCTGTAGTATTAGGCAGCGCTGAGTTTTGTTTATCTCAGCTTTTGTTAGCGTACTTTGGATGTGAGAATTTGTATTTTCATAGTTCTCTTTTTCTCTTAGGATTTCTTTTGGCCAGGGGCCAAAGCACTACATTTGAGGAAAAGCTGTGGGCCTTCAAATTCAACACCTGCACCTAGTTAATGTTGACAGCTTGTGAAGATGTCAGGGGCACAGGCAGGGATGTAACAAACACCTGCATATGCTGGGAGTATGCAGCTTTTAAGAATTTCTTCCTTTGTGTTAAAAGAACCCTTTGAAAAGAGCATACCCAGGCCAAAGCCTGTTTTTATCTTACAAGATTTCATCTATGCATATGAATTATCTTTTCCCATCTATGGGTATTTCCTTAATCTGGTCTTGATATGGGGAAAAACCATCTCTATTTCTGCCTTGGGTCTCAGGAATGTTGGGTGAGTTGCTTTACTTCTCTGAGACACAGTAATGAAGGGAATGGAAATAAATTAGCCCTACTCTAGTCTCTGTGATGCCTTTGTTGGAATTGGGGGTGGGAGGCTGGGGCCCTTTCCTCAAGGTATCATACCGCCATCTGCTGGGGAATGGTAATAAGATAAAATCTGCAACAACTATAATTTATTATAAATAGTGCCCCCTAGCGTTGTGTGGTGTACAACCTGCAGATAATGACAAAGAAGCCTTGGTGAGTACCCCTTCATAGAGTTGCTGTGAAGACTAAATAGGATGGTAAATCTGAAACTATGTCAACGTCACAAAGTTGACTACACTTCAACCATTCATCAGTTTGTGAGATCAAGAAAATTGCCACCAAGCCCTGGCTGGTGGCACAGTTGATAAGGCGCCAGCCTGTGAACCCAAAGGTCGCTGGTTCAATTCCTAATCAGGGCACATAACCAGGTTGCAAGCCAGGTCTGTAGCTGGAGGCAGGTGAAAGGCAACCATACGTTGATGTCTTTTTCCCTCTCTTCCTCTCTCCTTCCCCTCTCTCTGAAAAATAATAAATGAAATCTTTTAAAAAATTGCCACCTTCACTTTATATAAACAGTTAATACATAAAGCCTGGAAAGTATAGGAAAAGGCAAGGGATGGTCCTATATTGATATTTGAGGGTGCTTTTCTTCAGAGCAGATTGGAGTGAATATTGTATTGAACTCTATTTCTTCTTAGGGTATGCAATAAACTATAGGAATATTTTAAATTTAGTCAGCCATGCTAACTCACATAACATAAATTCACATGAATTAAAAAATATATGTAAGAAAATAATATATTTTAGCCCTGGCTGGTGACATAATGGATAAGGCATTGGCCTGCAAACCCAAAGGTCGCTGGTTTGATTCCCAGCCAGGGCACATAACCAGGTTGCAAGCCAGGTCTCCAGCCAGGTCCATAGCTGGAGACAGGTGAAAAGCAACCATACATTGATGTCTCTCTCCCTGTCTGCCTCTCTCCCTTCCCCTCTCTTTGAAAAATAATAAATAAAATAATTTAAAAATAAATAATAATATAATAAATTTAAATTTTTAAAATTTATTTTCAGAGAGAGGGGAAGGGAGAGAGAATGAGGAGAGAAACATCAATGTGTGGCTGCCTCTCACATGCCCCCAACTGAGGACCTGGCCCAAAACCTAGGCATGTGCCCTGACTGAGAATTGAACCAGCGATCTTTTGGTTCACAGGTCAGCGTTCAACCCACTGAGCCACATTAGCCAGGGCTAGAAAATAGTTTTTGAAAAGAACTTTACACTTTATTTTAAAATTACAGTTTACACGCAATATTGTTTTGTGTCGGTGTCAAGTGTATAGCATAGTGGTTAGACATTTACATACTTTACAAAGTGTTCCCCCAATATTTTCAGTACCCACCTGGCACCAAACATAGTTATTAACAATATTATTGACTGTATTCCCTGTCCTGCACTTTACATCCCTGTGATTATTTTGTAACTACCAATTTGTCCTTCTCAATCCCTTTACCTTTTTTACTCAGTATCCCAAGAAAACATATTTTTTTCATCTGAGAGTCCCAATAAGGTTGACAATAGACCATGGTAGCAAACAGCTCAATTAGTGTCATTCTTTATTCACTCAGAGACATTTTTCAGGGTATTATTGCACAAATTATTTTGGCTCCTTTGGTGCCCTCAAAACTCAGTTATTTCCAATATATTATAATTGACATTTTCCAGTAATGGTAAAGTACCTTAATTAGTTTTATGAGAATGAAAAGAAGTAGATTCTGTCTGGAAAAGCTAAATTATCTAATCTATTTAAAGGATTCTTTATGTTTCTGCTGAAATTTTTATTTATTTTTAAAAGATTTTATTCATTATTTTTAGATAGAGGGGAAGGGAGGGAGGAAGAAAGGGAGAGAAACATCAATGTGCGGTTGCCTTTCATCTGCCTCTAGCTGGGGACCCGACTGGAGACCTGGCTTGCAATCTGGGTATGTACTTTGACTAGGAAATGAACCAGACACTTGGGTTCACAGGCTGGTACTTGATCTACTGAGCCACACCAGCCAGGGCTGTCTGCTGAAATTTTTTACCTTTGATAAATAACCTGATTAATTTCACATCAGAGAGAAGCAAACAAAGCAGAAGAAAAGTTTGAATTTTTTTTCAGTATCAAACTAGATACACTATTTCACATGTAATGTAAGAAAACAGTAATGTTTCTGTAAAGCTGAAATGTATCTTTTGTTATATCCTCATTGATGTGGAAGCAGTACAATATTGTGTTTAGATTTCTGTTAAAGGTAATTTTAAGTAGTTTGCTATACAACCTGTAAGAGTTCAAAGCAGTTTATTTGTATTTGCCTAATTGGTTGATGCTTATAGCAACTCTATGGAGTAGATAGCCTTCTATCACCAGTTTATAGATTGGGAAACTGAGGCATAAATGTTATGTCATTTGCTCAAAGTAAAAAATCTAGTAAGTGGATTTGCTACATAGAGTCAGAGATATCAAGTCTTAGTTCTGCTTAACGAAGACTTGGAATATTTATTGGGTAAAATTAATGAAAACAAGATTGGTCAGTTACTTATTTTTAAAACGTAGAGTGATAAATACAATTTCCTAGTACAAAGTTGTTACATAGTTAAAATACTACTGACTTTATATTTTAAGGTAACACTTAAAGCTTTATAACCAAACATGTTTCCTGGAAACCTTACTTTTCTACTTTATATTAGTAAATATAAAATGAGTATCTGTAAACGTAACAGATTAGGGGAACAGTCTGTAGACTTTCTTAAAAAGAGCTTTATGGAGATATAATTCATATTACATACAACCCACCTATTTAAAGGGTAGAATCCAGTGGTTTGCAGTCTATTGAGTTGTGCAACCATTACCACAGTCAATTTTAGAACATTTTGTCACCCCAAAAAGAAACAACTTACCCATAAGCAGCCACTTTTTATTTCCCAGAACGTCCAGCCCAAAGCAACCACTAATTTACTTTGATAGATTTGCACATTCTGAACATTTTATATAAGTGAAATTATTCAATATGTGATCTTTTTCAGATAGCGTAACATGTTTAAGGTTCATCTGTGTGGTAGCATGTATTAGAACTTCATTTCTTTTTATTGACAAATAATATTTCATATTTTATTTATCAGAGGTGGACATTTGAGTTGTTCCACTTTTTGGCCATTATGAATAATTCTTCAGTGAACATTCATATACAAGTTTTTGTATGCACATATTTTAATTCTCTTGTATATATACCAGGAGTGGAATTGCTGGACCATATGATAACTGCTTTATCTTCTGAGAAACTGCCAGAACATTTCCAAAGCAGCTGCACCATTTTACCTCTCTACCAGCAGCATATGAAAGTTCTAATTTCTCTGCTATTGCTTGTTATTATTTGCCTTTTTATCATAGTCTAGTTCAGTATAATGCTGCATTAAAGTAGCAAGAGAATTATTCTTTGTCTTGTTTTTGATCTCAGGAGGAAAGCATTCACCTTCACCTTTAAGTATGTTATCAGGTTGAGGACATTCTCTTCCATTTCTACATTTATTGACTATTTTCATCATAAAGAGGTATTGAATTTTGTCAAATGCTTCTTCTGCATATATTGAGACAATTATGTGGTTTTTGTCCTGTATTCTACTAATATTGAGTACAGTGTACTATATTTATTAATTTTGGATGTTGCATTCCTAAGATAAATCCCACTTTGTTGTGAAATTCTTCTGATATGCTGCTAGATTCAGTGTGCTATCATTTCGTTGAGGACTTTTGTGTCTGTATGTACATACATGAAGTCAATAATACTGGCTTCAGAGTAAGTTCAAAGCGTCCCTCTCCATATATATGTAATCTTTGTCCAGCTCACTGACTTTTGCATATGTGTATGAGCATGAGAAAAAGAGAAAAAAGGAGTTTTCCTTTCCTCACACTTGCCAGAATATATTCCCATCTGTTCCAGCTGCTGTATTCTCTCCCTAGTGTTTCTTAGTTCTATGTTCAGCTTTTCTCGTAGTTCTCTTGTGTCAGAGCACAGGTATGTGTTGCCAGAGATGCTTCACTTCAAGCATAGAAGGATATATTATTTGTTTCTAAATCCTATTTGTGTACATTGATACTACGCATGCCATTACTAGAATCACACCAATCATTCAGTTGTCAGATAGAGAGTAACATGACCAGGATGACACCACTATGGAAAGTAATAGCTTAAAAACAGCTTTGATTTTTTTCCTATAGAGGTTGCAATATGAATTTGCAAATTTTGAATATCCTTTTGTGGTTGTTATTGTTGTTCCTTCACACACAAAATGTCTAAGAGTTCTTAATGTGTGTAAATGTGTTTATTGAAAAGGTAAATACTCAATGAAATTAAATATAATTCCCATGGGACGTAATAATAACAATAATCATACTTAAGATATATTGTATACTTATACTGGCTAAATAGTTTACAAATTCAGCAATCAGATATCCTGGCAAAATGACCAGTCCTATGATGAAAACTAAAATTCTTAGTTCCAGATCAAAGATAAAGAATGTTGAAAAAGAATTAAGGCAACTATTCTTAGTCACTGTAAAAGATTATAATTAATTCAGCAAGTCGCTCTTGGATAAATTCACAAAAGGAGATTAAAATAGCACAGTTAAAATGTTTAGTAATTTTAATCTTTCAAGTGCTTGGCATTTATTAATTCAAAGCACAGTATATCTAAAATATTTTAAGCACTGCTCTCTAAAATCCAAATACAATTAAGATACTTTAAGCCTCAATACTGAGAGAAAATATAATGCTGGAGTTTTATCGAATTATCCTTTTTGGGGAGATTAAACCAACCTTCATTGTGCAGAAAACGTGTGTGTATGTGTGTGTGTGTGAGAAGTTTGGATACCATTGCATTTCAAGTGATTTCACCAGAAATCTATTTATTATGGAAGTTAGGCCTGTATGTGGAGCATGTAGTCACACAAAAGAGACAATGTTCTATTTGTTTTCTGGAGGTGTTGTTATGAAGGAACTGATAGACTTACCCTTTTATAGTTAGAAAATGTTTATGTTGAAGCTGAATTGGCAGAGTATAGATCAAAACTCTCCTAAAGGTGTTATCTCATTCATTATAACACTTTTGCCTCAAAAACAAGCTTAAGATGCATTCAGTACATTTTGTTCTGGTCCAATTTTTATTTTATTTTATTTTATTTTATCCTCTTATTCAAGGGCTTTTCCTATTAAAGGGCTTTTTGGAAGTAGCTTTATCTTTTGCAATTATGTTTACTAATCAAATGATATTTCAACTTTTCAGAGCAAATTTACTTAATTTTCAAGAGAAAAAGAAAACAAAACTCTTGAAATAATCCATTTACATTGAGATTCTATACAATACCAATAATAGCATATTGAGGAGATTTTTCTATCCTTTTTATCAAAAATTCAAATAACTTGGCTTTTCATCTAATACCACATTACATAATTACCTGGGTTTTTCACTTAAAATTATTGCCCAATAGTCAGGATAAGTCAATTTGTCTTTAGCTACAGAGATACAATCTTGTAGAACTAATGAAACCCAGTTAAGCGGACTTGTGTTCAACTGTATCCTGACTCTGAAATGAAAGAGTTGCTTTTGCACACAGTTTCACATTTGTGAAAACAGATGGTTTGCTATGTAGGATCATTTTGGTCATGGGAAGTGCACCACAGTTACCCAAACACTAACAATAGCTAACATAATACTTTGAGCATTAAATTCAGTATCTTAGTCAGCAAAATATCTATGACATTTTGTGCTCCTTTTACAGATGAGGAAACTGAAGCTTGGCTGGAGTCACACAGCCAAGTAAATGTTGGTTCCAAGCTTTGACTCAAGTCCTCTGATGCTACAGACTCAATTTTGTTTCGTTTTACTTTTACCTATTATGTTATTCTTTTGGAGTACCTTGGTTCCTGTGGCCATAATACATAACTTGTGGACTATGTTCCTGTCGTAGATATGGGCAGGCACTATGTCATAAAGCCAAAGCTACAACTTAGGAGCCTGTAAACAAAAATTTTAAATAGCAAAACTATATTTTAAGTTCCAATATACATGACCACACTATACAGGTAGTTCCTGCTTTGCATGATATTATGGAAACATAAATATCATCAAGCAAGTTGAAACTGTGCAAAACAAGTTTATTAATGAGATTACATTAAAACATTGGTTATAAATGTATAGAGAAATGAAAAATAGTAAAACTACTCAGTACACTAAAATCTAAAAATTAGAAACAAGTTATTTCTTTGTAAAAAACTTACCTCTGAAATAAAAATTTAACCCCTCCCAAAAAAAACTTACCACAAGTTGTTCAAACTAGTTTTCTTCTAATGCTATAACTTATAACACTGAGCAAGAATCTTTTTTATGCCTTAACAAAGTTTAGATCAGCTTCTAGCATTTTATCCTTTGCACTTGCAGTGTCTGAAAATGTCTCTGAGAGTATCTTTAGTGTGCTGGTGTCACTTCCTTTAGGATATTTTCATCCTTTTTTATAACAACTCCTTTTTTCATTTTTGATACATTCTTTGCCAAATTGCTTTGGCTGCATATCTAAAATCCTTCAAACATCATCAGTGTCCACATTCCCACATTCAGCTATTTCTTCTATAACTTCATTTGTGTTGGATTCAAATTTCACTTCCAGCATTTTCACTCCCATGTTCTTTGTGCCTGCCTGCCTTCCTTCCTTCCTTCCTTCCTTCCTTCCTTCCTTCCTTCCTTCCTTCCTCCCTTCCTTGGATTATTTCCCTCTTTGGATTATCTATTTTTTATAAAACATTTTGTGTGTTTACTACTGTGAGGCAAGAAAACAAAACAACTATAGAATTTGCTGACTTATGAGTGAACTGCATACCAGATACACAATGACCAATCACTGAAAGTGTTTATATGAAGTCCTATGATTGGCCACTGGTCATGGTGTTACTATGTGGTGATTTTATAGAGGGAAGAAGCAAAGTTTGTACTTTACATTTGCTTACAGTTAATATATTGGTCTTTGAAATCTAAACTGTATTTTATGTTTTAATTAAACCAAGTTCCATGAAATTCATATATATTAGAACCTTGCCAAGTGAGGACTGTGTGGTAATTATATGAAGGATATCAAGCACCACAAAGGATCATAAAAATACTATATTATTAATTGATAGACAGTATCTAAAGTAACATGCTGGTTAAAATAAATATTATATTTTAATAAATGATATTTATTATGCATTGATAATTTCCTTGCCTCCTAGAAGTTTAGAAAAGTTTGGAAAGATATAATGTACGATCCAGAAAAGTTTGGAAGTTTGAATTGATGACTGTCTCTAGATATAAAGATAGTCATATCAACCTTTAAAGAAGGTTGCCTGATGGTTTAGTTTAAAAAAGAAAAAAGGAAGCAAATGCAGAAGGATAATACTTCTTACATAATGCCTTAAAGTGTCAATACTATTATATTTTAAAATGTAAATATTTGCTTATCGATAAATATGTTTACATTAGAAACATGTAAATATTTTAATTGGTAATAGTGATTATCTGTGTGGAGGGACAGAAAATGGTTCTAAAAATTCTCAGATTATAATTTCTTACATACTTACATTTAATGAGACCATTTATATTGAGACCTGAGTATTTTTCAATATATAATAATACCTACCTAACCTATAGGATACTAAAATTGTCATGTTACTATCATTAGTTACCAATTTAAAAAATTCCTGGCTTGGAGGGAAAGAATTGAAATTATGTGTAAATTATGTTTTTAGCCCTATAACTGTATTCTCTGGCTTTCCTATTAAAAGCTCTCAGATTTAGTTTATGTATCTTTTTTAGGATTAAATGCATTATTTTAAGGAAATGTTTAAAGTTCTCAGTAGTATTTAGTAAGTTCAAGCCTTAGATTTTAAACCCGATTTTGGGTTAAGCTTTGGGAAGGAAAGGATGATTCATAGGCACCTTGAGACAGCCACCTCCCATGGGCAGTACATGGGAAGCAGACACAGTGGAAGGCTCTCGGAACAAAGACAATGGCAAGCCCCGTCTCTTGAGGTCATGGTGTGTTTTCTGTCAAGTGTCAAAGATCAAAGTAAGACTGTTTGAACAACATTCAAGTTTTATGAGTTGATGTGTATAGAGTGTGAGAATTTGGATGGGTAAATGTGCACAGCATCATTCTTTTAGAATAATGTACTTAGAGGGAGTGACTTACCAGAACTGCTGAAGTAAGAAATCACACTCCAATTGAATTTGAAATAATGGGGACGTTGGCTCTGTTGTAGTTATTTTACATGTACAGATGCCCGACGGGGAGTGGATTCGGCTCATCAGTGGCATTGCATCCAAGTCACTCAGGGACTTTCTTTTGCTGTTGCAGGTAGAGCGGGAAAAGGCCATCCTTCTGGCCAATCTGCAGGAGTCGCAGACGCAGCTGGAACACACCAAGGGGGCGCTGACGGAGCAGCACGAACGGGTGCACCGGCTCACGGAGCACGTTAATGCCATGAGGGGCCTGCAGAGCAGCAAGGAGCTCAAGCCCGAGCTAGACGGGGAGAAGGGCCGGGACACGGGGGACGAGGCGCACGACTATGAGGTGGACATCAATGGCTTAGAGATCCTCGAGTGCAAGTACAGGGTGGCTGTAACGGAGGTGATTGATTTGAAAGCTGAAATTAAGGCCTTAAAGGAGAAGTACAACAAATCTGTGGAAAACTATACAGAAGAGAAGACCAAGTATGAGAGTAAGATCCAAATGTACGATGAGCAGGTGACAAGCCTTGAGAAGGCCACCAAGGAGAGTGGAGAGAAGATGGCCCACATGGAGAAGGAATTGCAAAAGATGACCAGCATAGCCAACGAAAATCACAACACCCTGAATACAGCCCAGGATGAGTTGGTGACATTCAGCGAGGAGCTAGCTCAGCTTTACCACCATGTATGTCTGTGTAATAATGAAACCCCCAACAGGGTCATGCTGGACTACTATAGGCAGAGCAGAGTTACCCGTAGTGGCAGCCTGAAAGGGCCTGATGATCCCAGGGGACTTTTGTCTCCTCGGCTAGCCAGGCGGGGTGCGTCCTCCCCGGTAGAAACAAGGACCTCCTCTGAACCGGTTCCAAAAGAAAGCACAGAGGTCAGCAAAGAACCAAGTCCAACCAAGACCCCCACTATCTCTCCTGTTATTACTGCCCCTCCATCATCTCCTGTATTAGATACAAGCGACATCCGCAAAGAGCCAATGAATATCTACAACCTTAATGCCATTATCCGGGACCAAATCAAGCATCTGCAGAAAGCTGTGGACCGGTCCCTGCAACTGTCCCGTCAAAGGGCGGCGGCACGGGAGCTGGCCCCCATGATCGATAAAGACAAGGAAGGCTCAATGGAAGAGATCCTCAAGCTCAAGTCCCTGCTGAGCACCAAACGGGAGCAGATTGCCACGCTGAGGGCAGTGCTGAAAGCCAACAAGCAGGTGATCTCATTCTATTGACCACACATGCTTAGCCAATGCTTGCTTCCCTGACTCTTTTATTCCTAAGTATTTTCAAGTGTCTGCTATAATCAGGATGAGAGTTCAGGTTCCTGGTGAGTGGAAAAATAGAAACTTAAATCCCAGTACCAGATCAGAATATAATAATGTTTAATTCGGTGAATGGATGAAGTAGGAGAGTAATTATGCTCCATTAGGTGAAGGAGGTAGTGTTGAGGCTAGAAAGGCAATTCAGGTGGAGTATGAAAATGGGAAATGGAGGGATGGCATAGTCTGGCTGGGCAGCTTATACCAGGGAGAGACAGCCTGGCAGGCCACTGGAGCAAACAAAAGGCAGAAAGAGAGAGAGGGAGGGAGAGAGAGAGAGACAGAAGGAAAGAGAAACAGAGGAAGAAAGTGAGGTAGAATATGCAGTAGCTCTGCCAGTGACCACATATCTGAAATTCATGTTCATTTGGGATGTTAACACACCCGGGTCAGAGCTTAAGCAGTAGGGGATTTTTCCTAACCATAGATCCTGCCTTCAGGAATAAATAAAAGCGCTACCGCAAGATGCTACCTAATTCCTAGATCTTTTTGGTGACTGAATTTGTTTTCTCTCCTTCACCTTTACCTGGGTGGTAGTGCTATGAGATATAGACATGAAAATGTTTATAACCTTCATTTCATTTCTCTGGAAAATGAACCTGGAAAGATACATTTGAGAAGGTGCTGAAAAAGAGTGTTGATAAAGAGGAGCACCGAAGTATCAGATACCTTCTTACAAATGTAAGCAGGGCTAGTGTTAGAAAAGCAGGGTTCATTTCAGAATCAGAGCTCCTTCTTTTGCCTTTTTCTGTGGGAAACCACGATATTATGTTGTCATCTGTAGTGCAGCTTTCTAGCATCTTTTTCTTCAGTTCCCATAAATCCGTTGATATACTTTGGAGGTTTATACCACAGACAATTTAACATCTGCACTATAAACATGTTTTAGATAAATCTAAGGGCAAAATAGGATCTTGTTTTGTGCCATCACTTCAGAGAAGTAGAAAAGATTAGGGTAATTGAAGAATTTGTGAGAGATCTGACTCCAATTTGAGGTCAGAATGAAGGAACTTATTACCATAAACTCAGCTACAATCCAAAGACCCAGTGATTTAAAATGGTCATAAATAACCAATACCATATTAGGTAAGACTTAGCCATTCTCAAGGACATATGCCAGGCATTCTGGGTCAGAACCTTCAGATAACTTCTCAGACTTCTTCCTGAAAATTGAACATTAAAACCTAGGAACATAGATCTATAAGAATGTCAAGGTGCATAACTGACACAGAGGTTAGATAATAGGTGTGGTTTATCAGCTAAGAGAGACTAACTTGTGAGCCAACATTCATTGGTTACATATTTCATACCCCGCAGTAAATGGGATTAAAAAAAAAAAAAAGTGACTAGTAACCTAGTTCAACAGTGCCCATAACTTGTTTACAAAACAGTACATATAATCACTTTAGAATGATATAAACGGTGCCATAGGAATCAGCAGAACAAAGCATTCCTGGCTGTGGTACCATTTGCATCCTATCCTTTATGGCTCAGTAGGTTAAATGAAAACACATTTCTAACCATGCATTTAGTTTACATTTTAGTTACGCTGGGCCTATTGCTGTGATGCTTATGCTCCATAAATACCTTCACATGTCTACAGATGATACCCATTATGCTTATACATTGTGGAATGTTAATTATTAAAGTTAAGATGAAAATTCTGTGATACAGGCAAAAAAAGAAAATTTCTATTTTAAAATAGTTTTCTGTATTCTCTATGACCCTTGTACTGTGCTCTAGGATTTTTTATTTTTAAGGACTGTGTTTTCTGATATATAAACAAATGTTTATGAAGTACCATCTGTGTACTAAACTATGCCAAATCCTAAAGATTCAAAGAAGACTAATCAACCCATGGTCCCTGCCCTCCTGAAGAGAACTCACAGATCAGTGAGGATGTCAAAACAGAAACAGATAATTACAGGTTGATGTTACACATGCTGTAATTGAGTTATGGGGACATTGCAGAAGGGAAATAACTAATGTCTTTTAGGGGAGCTGGAAAAAATTTCACGGAAGGGATTATTCTTATATCTGTTCTTAAAGGATAAGGAGCTATTTTCTAGAAGAGGAGGAAATAATTCCAGAGAGAAAGAATAGTGGGCAGCAGAGGCACAGAATAAAAAGATATATCCAAGGAATGATTTTGAAGGTTTCTGTTGCTAGACAACGAGATTTTTTATTTAGAAAGTAGATTTCAGGATTTGAAGAATACGGCAAATGCAGACACCAGGAAATCTGCTAATGAGCTGCAGACACTTAAAATTATTTAATTCTGAAAAAGCTCTGAACGGCCTATGGACAAACACATCTACAGAACTGAGTCCATTGTGGGCATTTCTCACAAATAATAAATAACTTTGTACTTCTGTTTCAGATCTTGTTTTTCTGTCAATTCCCTCTACCCCACCCACCCCGTCCTGCTCTCCTTAGGTAAATAAATGACCATATGGCTGCGTGGGCTTACAAATTTGTTACACCTACATAGTCACAAAAATTACTATGTGTGTGGGTTTTTTTTTTTTTTAATTTTAAAACAGCCATTTTTCCCCAGGTAAACTTGAGCATTCTGAATAATTTCCTGAATTTATAATATTTCTGAAGATTCCATTCTGAACTATTTTATAAGTAATTTCTCATTTTAATTTGAATTTAAATTCAATCATAAGTAATGCAAAACTACTTTGGATCAAAGTATGAACAAACTACCCCATCGCAACATTGCTTTAATTTAAAAAGAATCCATTTACCTATGTAGAAGTTGGCACTTTGCTTAAGAAAATTGAAGCTGTCCATTTCAAACACAAAAAGAAATGTTAAAAAAAACAGGGTGGTCTTCCTGGGAAATCCTAGTAATAATGGGTTTTTTCATTAGTAAGGGACTTTTTAAAAAATAGCATTGAATAGTTTTACACAGCCTGAAAAACTGTGGTTAATAGTTTGTGAAAACGGTGTGTTTCTGGTTTGGTTTTAGTATCTACACCATGTGCTGGGCATTAAACACATGGTCCCTAAATATGTATTCATTTCATGCCTTAGTACAGCCATCAATTTTCGTTTTACTTCCTGCTATGTGTCAGCCTTGTTCTCAGTGTAGAATGCTATTTATTCCAACAACTTTTGACATGCTCATATCCCAAATTTGAATAAATATTTCAATTTATTCAACATTTTGGAATTTTTGCTTCCATGGAGCTTGTGAAGAATTGAATTTGACTGTTAAAATTTGATTATCTGATTAAAATTTGTTAAATTTGACTACAACTCAGTTTTGAAGAAGTTGTATGAAAAGACATAGAAAATCATTGGTTTTTTTTCTTTTTTCCCCTTAAAATATGGATTATAGCTTGTCATATACACGTGGCATAAATGCAATGGCCTATGCCTTTCACCCTGTTTGTTTCACGCCCCCGGAGCCCGGGAGACACCAGAATATTTGATTTCTGTTATATTCATCTAGAAGCAGTGACTAACTTCTTCCTGATAAAATTCTTCTTATATACAGTTTCATTTTTGACTCCCTGAATTCATGTGTGAAGATTCCATACTCTCAACAATCTGCATTAAATATTTTCTGACCAGTCACTGCCTTAGGTCCTAATGCAGCCTCTGTTCATAGCTGGCTTTTAGGGTAACTCAGCCACATTATGGATTCGCAGCACATTTTGACATTAAGAAAAAAACTGCCTTATGTGCAAATTACATACCTGTGTTTATATAAAATTTAACCAAATCCATTCCACTTTATTAGAGAAAGTTATAGAACCCGCATGAAAAACTGTATGACAGGTGTTCCTGATACGAAAGTTGTAAACATTGTGATTTTTCTGCTTCAGACAGCTGAGGTGGCACTAGCTAATCTCAAGAACAAATATGAAAATGAGAAAGCAATGGTGACAGAAACGATGACAAAACTCAGAAATGAACTGAAGGCTTTGAAAGAAGATGCAGCAACCTTCTCATCCCTGAGAGCAATGTTTGCAACAAGGTAATTGTTTTCCTTCCGAGGGTAGTGTGTGGTACATGGGAAAAGACTTTAAAATTCACATGTGTATCTTCATGCTTCTTGAGGGTATAAGTTTTGAAGAAAATGGAAGAGATTCATTCCACTCTGACAACTCTAAAATAAGGCCATTTATGCTGTTTTCCAGAGCCCTCTACTGGACACATTGGATCAAGCAATTCTTTTACATAGAAGTATTTAAAAATTAATACATTTTTTTCTATATTCACAATAGAGCTTATGTACCCATAGAGTGAGAACAATAACTAAAAAGCATCCAACAAGGGAAAAAGCCCTACTTGCTGAAGTAGCTAAATATTACCACCATTGAAATGGATTATGACCAAAGTACATAAAAGTGCTTATCATTAGTAAATATTAATGAGAAATACCATCATAGTGAAGATTAATATTCATTGTATAATACACTAATGTAAATTTCATTTATAAAATGTAATTATTTCACCAAATTTTTCACATCGCCCAAGTAATTAGATACATATTAATTACTACCTCCTCCTACCAGTTTCATTACAAGGTGTCACCATATTTTGTTTTTAAACTTGAAATTATTAAGAATGTATTGATTTAATATGTGACTGTTTGATTCAAGACATTCAAAATGCTGAGATTTTCAATATGTGACCATTTTTGCTGTCACAATTATTGCCAAAATATAAAATTATGTGTATTTAATATGATGCAAAGTCAGTACAAAGTTCATAAAGCATAACTTTGCCTTTATTTGTAGATCCAATAAATAAGTACATGTAGCTGATACAAGTGTAAATCAAAATCTTACCTTATACAGGAACCTAGGAATCTGTGTAGCTATCTTTGGGTGTCAGGAGAGAAAGGCTCAAGCTTATACTTGGTGATTGACTCAGTGAGAAGGCTGAGAGCCTGAGGGGTCCCCAGGGGTGTGAGGGATCTGGGGGAAACTGACTTCTGGGTCTCTCAGCCTGCTGAGAGTTTGGGGAGAATATGTAAGCTTCTAGCCCCTATGGGGGAGGTAGGACAGAGAATGAGGATGGTACCCATACCCCTCACTAATGAAAGAAATCAGCCAGGATTATATATGTAGAATTAAGAAAACAAATTTTTTCTCCACAAAGGAAATCAAAATATTTTTAAAGGGACATTTAAAGTATTATTCTGGTTTACATAAGAATTCTTTTCTCCAGATAGTACATTTTCATAGAAATTTGAGAATTTTTTGGAGGGGGTCTAGTAATTGCCATGCTCCATAGTATTTTTTTAAATATTGTTATCTGACCAATTAAAATAAATCCAGAATCACGAAATTAACATTGTATTTTACTAAGCCCTGAATTTTCTTATATCCCTACTATGCTTCTTGACATTCAGGGTAAAAGAACATGGGAAACCACCCAGATCTCAAGTTCTTTCACTACAGGGTCTGTTTTTTCTTTAAAATGTCACAAGGCCCCATGCTGATTTCAGAGTGTATACAAGACATTTTGGATAGCTCCACAAAGTCATGAACTATCTGTTGGTACATGAAGAATATTTGTTATCTCAGTGGGTAAATAAACTCAGAATGAACTCTGCCTAATTTACCTTTGATGGGACAACAGATCACTGAATTTAACCTTCCTGTATCCCACCTAAATAAAGATGTCTGACAGCCTTCTTTGTCCATATCAAGTCCGAGGCAGATCTTGGTTTTCTTTGACACCTATTGCTTAATCATCTGGTTGAGAAAACATAGAAAATACTCAGGCTTCCAATTCAGACAAATCTGCCACATTGAAAGCAGTGACAGCTGCAATCTGTATGCAATTAAAACCTATAAATGAAGAGAAAGAAGGAACTGTTTTCTTTATAAACATTAACATTCTTTTGCAGGCTACAGACAGAGCCTATAACAAACTTGTCACAGTCCTCCAAAGAACACGTTAAACAGTAGAAAAAGCCACAGTAACACATCTAAGGTGCTGGGCCCACTACCTGAGGCTTACTGCCTATTCCTTTGCCACCACACGGCAGTCCTCACAATCACTATCCTTTAGATTTAAGACATCACCTATAAAGAATATATATATGTGTGTGTGTGTGTGTGTGTGTGTGTGTGTGTAGTACTCCATGGTACAGATGAGTGATCAATTGTTGCACCTGCTCGACTAGCTAATTTTCTCCCATGGTAGGATACCTCATTTCTGCTCTAAGAAGACCAGTGTCCTAATTATCTATATTCCAGTACAATTGATTACTTTTCCATTTAACTCCCAAGTTCAGTTTTGCCATGATTTTCTTGTGACCACATTTCTGTTTTGGCTCCAGATGTGATGAATACGTCACGCAGTTGGATGAGATGCAGAGGCAGTTAGCAGCCGCAGAGGATGAGAAGAAGACTCTAAATACTTTGTTACGAATGGCTATCCAGCAAAAACTCGCCCTGACCCAGCGGCTGGAGGACTTAGAGTTTGACCATGAGCAGTCCCGACGCAGCAAAGGCAAATTTGGAAAGAGCAAGATCGGCAGCCCTAAAGTAAGTGGGGAGGCATCGGCCACCATGCCCACCATAGACACTTACCTCCTGCGTAGGCAGGGCCCACAGACCCCCGACATTCGGGTCAGCAGTGGCACTCAGAGGAAAAGGTATGCATGCAGCGATCTTCACAGTGTGGTGCGGTGGCCAGATGTTAGTTAACTGCAAACGTTAATGTGTTCTCATTGTGGAGGATGGAAGAACGGAAGGGAGAGTTATAACTGGGAGGGTGTGTGTAAATGGGCCTTGCTAAAGTTGGTTTCTTCTCATCAAAACCTCTTGATAATTGTGTTTATGACCTCCTTTCAGTCCCCCAGCCTGATGTCTTAATGAACCATGATATAACTTTCAAGTGTCTGTCACCATTTTTGCTGTGCCTTACATGCATAAATGTACCTCTCCCTTACCTCCAGCCTGAAAATTGGTAGATAAAAGGTGGATGTTAAGGATGAAGCTTTGCTTTACATGGGTGATCATTTCAAAAGCCATAGTACGTTTGCAAATGGGTCTTTCACCAGCTTCTCTTGAATGAGGCAACGGTGTGAATCTGTTCTCTTAGGGGAACTTTTGTTTATGTTACTGAAACTGAGGATTGACTAAAGGAGACATCAATATTTAGGTAAAATGGGATGGAATATGTATAGTCTTTTTGTTAAAAGCAGGTTTTTCTGCATTTTCATTCAGTATGTGAATATTGCTCAAAGAAATCACTTGTAAGGGTTTTAGTAGCTTGATTTTTCTGACTTTTTCCAGAGTTATAGATGTTAAATCACTTACTCTATATTTTAGTTAATGGTAAATTTTTTATTTTAGATTTCGGTACGAAATCAAATAATACAAATATTTTCTATTTGTGGTTCAAACTAACAATAATAAATCTCTCTTTCAGTATCCAATACATTTTCCAAATGGGGTAGTATCCTGGTATGGAAACTAAACAATTAGCAAAAATCTTGACTTACGTGTTAAAAAAAATAAATGCCAATATAAATAATGTTGTCACTGGTGAGGCTTTGAAAGGTAATTAAAGTAAAACTTTTTTGTTTCCTATATGTATTTTCTTGGATCTCCTGCAAGACAATTTTCACCTTCCCTTTGTGATCAGAGCCGTCCCAGGACTTCAGGGGCTTCCTACCTACAGACTTTATTAAGAGTTCCCCCTGATCCCACCTCCACAGAATCATTTCTTCTGAAGGGCCCCCCTTCCATGAGTGAATTCATCCAAGGGCACCGGCTCAGCAAGGAAAAAAGGTTAACCGTGGCTCCACCAGGTAAACATTTTTTCCTTGGGTGCATGTGACGCAAATGATTAGCTGGATAGACAGCTCTCCCCTCCCTTCCAACCACTCATGCCACCCCATCTGCAGAGCCTTACTTTGATGAAGGGTTAATTCCTACAGTTTAGTGAAAAACACCTGTACACTTAGCCTCCTGTTTCCTTCTTGACTCAGCTACACCATCATCCTTAGGAATCTCCAGGGAGAGGTTAAGGGTAACTAGGAATAGGCAAGCACAACGCAGGGCACAGAACCTGGATCCTATTTGCAATTTGGTGGCTCATAGCAATTCCATCTTGGTCAGATTTTGTCATTTCATTCTGATCATTTTTAATAGAAAGCCTTTGAGGCTAATCTTTTGTAGTGACTCAGAATGTTTCCTCAATCATTATAAACAAATAAAAGTAAAATCCTCTAGGGTCTTTCTCCTCAGGAGCATTCAGGTGTTATTATAATGTTCTTGTAGTTGGCAAGCCCTTTCTGATTTACACTTACCTGTATGCTCACCATTTACTTAAGGTTCACTGTTTGGCATTTTTCTTTTTCCTGTGAAGGGCCTCTATTGAAAACCTGACTTCTGGCAAATAAAGATGATCCTTTCAAGAAGGGCACACAGGAAGCTATGAAATAAAATAAGCCCAAGGGCATTGCTTGCTTGGCTCTTCCAGGGAATGAAAAATTAAAACTAATTAAGTTAGTTGTCAACAGTTAGAAGCTCAGAGATTCCACATGGGCGTCAATATTTCTGACCTCCTTGAACAATTCTGATTGTCTGGAAGCCCTAGGTCTGCATTCATACATGTCAAAAAGCTGTTAGGCCTGCATTCATACATGTCAGTGACCAGCTAGAACTGTGTGCTGATTGCTACTTTTTAAATAGGGTGATCTTTGCCCTGGGCACAGCCCCCTGGCTCCCATGTTACTCCATGCCCAGCTTGCAACCCTCGTTTCTGTTATCTTCCGGTGCCTAGTATAGCCCTTGAGTTTTTCACGTTTGCCACAGATTTTATTTTATTTACTTAGATTTTACCTCCTACCTAATTTACTCAGATTTTACCTTAATTCCTTTTTGGAAACCTCAGCCTTTGAATCACTAATACATACAATACATACTTTCCTGATCTGATTCATGACTTGGCCTACCGATAGAAGTTAAAAGATGTATGGAAATTTATAGCACATGTTCAACATTCTAAGATGTTTGAATAAATCAATAGTGATGATGAATTGGAAGGACCTAGCAGTAAAAATGTATACCTTAAAAAAATAGCAACAACTTTGCTGGTGTTTCTGTTTTCATAGCTCATTTCTTAACTATTTTAGACCCCACTGGTAAGTATTTATGATTTGCCACAGTAGTAGTAATTCATTAGGACACATAATGAGAATAAAACCCCATGAGTCTTTTTAGTGTTCCAGATAGATTTAAGTAGCACTATCTACTAGAACTTATTAGAAAAGAAATTGTATAGGTAATGAGGAACTCTAGTATTTTCATTGAAAAGGAATCATATTAATGTGATTAAAATTAATAAATACAAATAATTTAATTTTGCATATATTTGGTCATTGTTTTCATAGATATGTATTTTACATTGTCATACATTATGAAAACCATTCATGTTGTATTCATAAACTTTTCTGTGTTGCTACCTACTCATGTTTTTATTTTTAAAAGTTGTATCATAAATTTTATCTTAGCTGTTATCACATTAACCACAACTTCCTCTCTTGTTAACCACTGAGATAGTTTTCCATTATTTGTTACATCACAGAATGCTGTTAAGAATATCATCATGCATTCAACTTCTCATCTATTCAATTTTTTCTCAAGAGTGAGATCACTGGTTAATAGTATAAACATCTTTATGTTTTTGTTGCATTTTGATACTGCTGTCAAAAGGGTATATCAATGTACTAAAATCCTACAAAGTATTTTTCCCCTTTGTACACATTCCAAACCTTTCTACTACTTTATGCACACTTTTACACCTCTAAGGTTAGTTAAGATAGATGAATGAAAGTACTATTATGTTGTCTTAAATTGTTTAGTTTTGAATAACCAGAAAATAACATTAGACTTCTAAATTTTTATTATATACAAGATTAAATATATAAAATATGTGGAATTCAGAGTCATCCTTGGGCCAGAGAACCACTTTTATGACAGCACTATGATCATATTGATAAAGCTTATTTTTAATCATGTATTTAAAGTCAAAATAATCAAAGAGGAAGTGAAACTGTTGTTATATCCCAAGGAATATTAAATTGTATATCATGAAATCAACCACATTAGTCCTTATTAAATCCTTAGCTTAATCCAACAGCATTTTCTGAAAGTTTCCAGTTAAATGAGTTAGTATAGAAACTTGAGTAGTCATCTATATTAAATTGTAATTTCTAAAGATATTTGCATTATTTACTATATATTATTTTAGGCTAAACTATATTGGGTAGGATGTAGTAAACATTATTTATAATGTTTTTACTATATAAAATGTTTTAATTAACCTAAGAAAGAAAAAATTTGCCATATATAACTAACCCTAGGATTTATGCAAGAAATATCTTAAACCCATGAAAAGTATTGAATCTTATGGGTTTTTTAATTCATGGGTTCATAAGTTATTGATTATTATAAAAGTTAATGGCTGGTAACAATATATATTCATCACTTTAAAAATACAATTCACAATTTATCAGAATATTTATTGATAAACTTTGTTTTCTAAAATATATTAAAAAATATCTTTATAGGTAATTTTAATTATTTTAATAAGCACATATAAGGGTTGTTTTTCTTTTGAGGATCATTGAAGTAATTAAATCAATACCATGAAGATAGGGAGTCAAGATCAATCTAAGAAGCAGAAACAAACAAGAAGAGTCTAAAATGTGGAGACAAAGAAACAACCCCAAATCACAAGGAAAGGAGGAGTCCCCAGAAAGAATGCTAAATGAAATAGATACAAGCAAATGATCAGACACTGAATTCAAAATAATGGTTATAAGGATGTTCAATGAGCTCAGTGAGAACTACAAAGAACTCCAGGGGAACTACAAGGAACTTACTATGAACTACACCAGCATGAAAAAAGATATAGAAACTATTGATGAGAGTCAGGAGGAAATAAAGAATACAATTTATAAAATGAAGAACACAATAGAAGGAAATAAAAGCAGGGTAGGTGAAGCAGAGGATCAAATTAGTGAGCTGGAGGGCAAGATAGAAAAAAATTCCCAGACAGAACAACAAAACAAAAAAAGACTCAAAAAGAATGAAGAGGGTTTAAGGGAGCTAGCTCCAGGACAACATGAAACATAATAATATCCATATCATAGTGATTTTAGAAGGAGAAAAAGATGAGTAAGGGATAGAAAATCTGTTTGAAAAAGTAACGACAGAAAACTTCTCTAACTTGAGGAGAGAAAAAGTCACACAAGTCCAGGAAGCATGGAGGGTCCCAATGAAGATGAACCAAGAGGCGCACTCCAAGACACATCATAATTAAAATAGCAAAATGTAATGACAAAGAGAGAATCTTAAAGGCAGCAAAGGAGAAACAGCTAGTAACATACAAGGGTGTTCCAATGAAGCTATCAGCTGATTACTCAACAGAAACACTATAAGCCAGAAGGGAATGGCAAGAAATATTCCAAGTAATGAAAAGCAAAGGCCTGCAACCCAGATTACTCTACCCAGCAAGGCTCTCATTTAATGGAAAGCGAATTAAGAAGTTTCACAGATAAAGAAACAAAAACCAAAACAAACAACAACAAAAAAACCCTGAAAGAATACATCTCCACCAAATCAGCATTGTAAGAGATGCTACAGGGACTGCTTTAAGAAGATGGGGGTGGGACACAGGTACAAAGGGAAAAAATGGCAATGAATAAGTTTCTATCAATAATAACCCTAAATGTGAATGGACTAAATGCTCTAGTCAAAAGACCTAGGGAACCTGAATGGTTAAGAAAACAGGACGTGAATATATGCTGTCTACAAAAGGCCCATCTCAGAATAAAAGATCTACACAGACTGCAAGTGAAGGGATGAAAAAAATTCCAAGCAAATGAACATCAAAAGAGAACTGGGGTAGCAATACTTATATCAGACAAAATAGATTTTAAAACAAAGGTGATAAAAAGAGACAAAGAAGGACACTACATAATACTAAGGAAATAATCCATCAAGAAGATATAACCCTTTTAAACATATATGCACCCAATATAGGAGCTCCCAAATATATAAGGAAAATCTTGGAGGACTTTAAGAAAGATGTCAACAAAAACACACTCATAATAGAGGATTTTAACACCCCATTGTCAACAATGGTTAGATCTTCCAAGCAAAGAATCAATAAGGATATTTTGGCCTTGAACAACACTGTATATCAAATGAGCTTAATTAATATGTACAGAACATTTCACCCCAAAGAAGCAAAATACACATTCTTATAAATGCACATGGAATATTTCAAAGATAGGCCACATTGTAGGACACAAAACAAGCCTCAACAAATTCAAGAAAATTTAAATCATCAAGCATCTTCTCAGTTCTAGTTTTAAGATGTCTTGAAATTAGAAACCAGTCTCAAAGAAAAAAATTTAAAACATTCAAATTCATGGAGACTAACATGCTATTAAATAATGAATGGGTTGATGATGAGATCAAGCAAGAAATCAAATGTTTCTGGAAACAAATGACAATTAACACATAATAGCCCAAAACCTATAGGACACAGCAAAGGCAATCCTGAGAAATTTATAGCAATACAAAATATAGAAAAATCTCAAACACAGCCTGACCATAAAGCCACAAGAACCTGCGTAACAATGACAAAGCCCAGAGTGAGTAGAAGAAAGAAAATAATCAAGATTGGAGCAGAATTAAATGACAGGACTAAAAGAACAATCCAAAGGATCAATAAATTCAGGAGCTGGTTCTTTGAAAAGATAAAATTAACAAGCATTTAATCAGACTCATCAAGAAAAGAAGGATAAGACCCAAACAAATAATATCAGAAATGAAAGAGAAGTTACAACCAATACCACAGAAATATAAAGGATTGTAAGAAATTACCACAAACTATAAGCCAAGAAATTTTACAACCTGCATGAGATGAACAAATTTCTAGAAACATATAATCTTCCAAAATTTAAACAAGAAGCAGCAGAAAACCTGAATAGATGGATAACAACTAGTTAAATTGAAGTAGTAATGAAAAAAAACTCCCAGAACACAAAAATCTTGTGTTTTTGACCCAATGGCTTCCATGTGAATTTACCAAGCATTTGGAGAAGAGCTAACTCCAATCCTTCTCAAACTAAGCCAAAAATTTCAAGAAGAAGGAAGACTCCCAAACTCTTTTTATGAGGCCAGTAATATCTGAATTCCAAAACCAGGTAAGGACACAACAAAGGAAGAAAACTACAGGCTGATATCTCTGATGAATATAGATGCTAAAATCCTCAGCAGAATATTGGCAATCCAGATTCAGAAATACACTAAAAAGATTATATGCCATGATCAAGTGGGATTCATCCTAGGGATGCAAGGATGGTACGATATTTTCAAATCAATAAATAACATACATCACATAAATAAAATGAAAAAAATCACATGATCATGTCAAAAAATGCAGAAAAAGCACTTGATAAAATTGAGCTCACATTTATGATGAAACACTCAGCAAAGTGGGAATAGAGGGAGCATAGCTCAACATAATAAAGGCCAAAAAAGAGAAACCTATAGCCAACATCATACTCAGCTTGAAAAACTAAGAGCTTTCTCCCCTCAAAGATCTGGAACAAGAGAAGGGTGTCTGCTTTCACTACTTTTATTCAACATAGTATTGGTAGTTCTAGCCACAGCAATCAGATAAGAAAATGAAATAAATGGCATCCAAATTAGAAATGAGGAAGTAAAGCTCATTATTCGCAGATGGCTTGATAGTGTACATAGAAAACCCTATAGGCCCCACCAAAAAACTACTTGGTGTAATAAGTGAATTTGGCAAAATAGCGGGATACAAAGATATAATTCAGAAATATTATACACAAAAAATGAAATATCAGAAACAGAAACTAGGGGGAAAAACCCATTTATTATAGCAATAAGAAAAATAAATTACCTAGAAATAAACTCAGCCAAGGAGGTAAAAGACCTATACTCAGAAAACTACTGAACACTGAAGAAAGAAATTAAGGAAGATACAAATAAATGGAAGCATATACCAGGTTCATGGATTAGAAGAATTAATATCATTAAAATATCCATACTTCCCAAAGTAATCAATTGATCCAATGCAACCCCTATTAAAATACCAATGACATATTTAGAGATTTAGAACAAAATACTCAGAAATTTATAGGGAACCAAAAATTACACTAAATAGCCTCAGCAATCTTGGGAAAGAACAAAGTAGAAAGGATCACAGTACCAGATATCAAAGTATATTATTACAAGGCCACTCTCCAAGAGTCTGGTACTGACATAAAACAGACACATAGATCAATGGAACAGAATAGAGATCCCAGAAATAAACCCAGGTCTCTGTGGTCAATTAATATTTGACAAAGGGGGAAGGAACATAAAATGGAGTAAAAATAGCCTCTTCAATAAACAGTGTTGGGAGAACTGGACATGTGCATGTAAAAAAATGAAACTAGGCCACCAGCTTATATCATACACTAGAATGAACTCAAGATAGATAGATGACTTAACTATAAGTTGTGACACCATAATAGCCCTAGAGAAAACATAGCAATATTTTCACCACTATATCCTCTGGGGTAAGGTAAGTAAAAGGAAAGAAGAAACAAATGGGACTATGTCAAATTAAAAGGCTTCTGCTCAGCTAAAGAAAACATCAGCAAAATGAAAAGGGAACCAACTATATGGGAAAACATATTTGCCAATGACACCTCAGACAAAGGTTTGATCTCCAAAATACATAAAGAACTCATAAGACTCAACACCAGAAAGAGGAACAAGCCAATCAAAAAATGGGCAAAGGACCTGAAATAGACACTTCTCTGAGGAGGACATACAGAGGTCCCATAAGCATATGAAAGAATGCTCAACATCACTAGTCATCAGAGAGATGCAGATTAAAACCACAATAAGATATCACTTCAAACCTGTCACAGTAGCCATCAGTAACAAATCAACAAACAAGTGCTGGCAAGCATGTGGAGAAAAGGGAACCCTAGTGCACTGTTGGTGGGAATGTAGACTGGTACAGCCACTATGGAAAACAGTATGGAATTTCCTCAAAAAATTAAAAATGGAACTGCCTTTTGATGTAGCAATTCCACTGTTGGGATTATACCCTAAGCACCCAGAAACACCAGTTCAAAAGAACCTATGCATCCCTCTGTTCATAGCAGTGGTATTTACAATAGCCAAGTGCTGGAAATAGCCAAAGTGCCCATTAGTAAATGAGTGGATCAAAGAACTGTGGTACATTTAAGAAGGAATCCCTACCTTTTGCGACAGCATAGATGGAACTACAAAGTGTTTTGCTTAGTGAAATAAGCCAGATGGTGAAAGACAAATACCATATTATCTCACCTATAAGAGGAACCTAATGGACAAATCTAACAAATGAGCAAAATAGAACCAGAGGCATAGAAACAAGGAACAGACTGACAGTGACCAGAGCAGAGGGAAGAAGGGGAAAGGGAGGAAGGAAAAGGAAGGGTCTAGTCTAGAAACATGTATACATGACCCATGGACATGGACAACAGGGTAGAGATTATTGTGGGGTTGGGGAGTGGTATGGGAGAGTCAGGGGAGAGGAATGGGGAAATACTGGGACAACTGTAATAAAACACTTTAAAAAACCTCTACCCATGTTATTCAAGAAATGTGTTATCTGGTATGGGAGCTAAATAGGCAGACACGTAATGATGTTAATAAGACATTCCTGGAAAAGTAGAGGAGTGGGGGTGGTGAGGAGACTCCTTCCAGTGGGGCACTAGACATGAAAGGTGAGCAGAACCTAACAGGGTGCAGGCGTAGGTCATGAGAAGAGCCCTACAGGAAAGCAGGTCAACTTGTGCAAAGGCCATGAGCTTGGGGCTAGAAATTGGGGCAGGACTTGGGAGTAATAGGAGATGAGACTGGAAAGGTGGGCAGGGCCAGTTTAGTGAGAGCAGAGTTTATTGTAGGCATAGTTAACATTTTTAAGAATAGGACCAGATTTTCATTATATAAGGTCACCCTGACAGCAAGGTGGGAATGGGTTAGATGTGGGTAACACCTAAGCTAAAGAAGTACTTACGGAGACTAGTGAAAATGCAGATGGAAATTTGGAATCACAGCTGTGAGGAATATGAACGTTGACATGAATCTGAAGTGAGAGAAGCCCATCTATATAGTACAAAAGCCAGCCTGTTCCGTATACACACAACCTATTCTAACTGCCTTTGCTTCTTCAGACCCCTGTTGTATGTAGAAGGAGCCCATTGAATACTCTTTGAACTTACTTTTTGAACTGACTACCTCAGTGGGGTTTTTTCCTAAAGTATTTTCCTATCAATGCATTTACATTTATGTGTGTTCTACTTCCCCATATCACTGTACTTTGTTTTTCCACAGGATTCAATTTTTTTTTTTTAAAGATTTTATTTATTACTTTTAGAGGGGAAGGGAGAGAGGCTGAGAGGGAGAAAGACATCAATGTATGGATGCCTTTCACCTGCCTCCAGCTACAGATCTGGCTGGAGACCTGGCTTGCAACCTGGTTATGTGCCCTGGCTGGGGAATTGAACCAGTGACCTTTGGGTTTGCAGGCTGGTGCCTTATCCACTGTGCCTGTATTTTCTTTTACATAGATTCCATGGTGCTATTCCCTGGGCATTTACTGGTATGAGAGCACGTGGCCCTGAGTTTGGGATCTTCCAAAACAAAAGTTAATTCAAAAGCCCTAATTCAGAAAATTACCAACCACATGTTGAAAAATACATTTTTTCTATCTTGCCTCAATGGAATATGCCATTAGAAATGGCATCATGGCCTTGGCTGGTGGCACAGTGGATAAGGCACCAGCCTGCAACCCAAAGGTCACTGGTTCAATTCCCCAGCCAGGGAACATAACCAGGTTGCAAGCCAGGTCTCCAGCCAAGTCTGTAGCTGGAGGCAGGTGAAAGGAGACCATATATTGATGTCTCTCTCCCTATCTGCCTCTTTCTTTTCCCCTCTCTCTGAAAATAATTTAAAAATCTTTTTAAAAATGCAAAACAAAAAAATGTCATTAAATTTCCAAATTTTAGGGAACCAGGCTTGCTGCAAAAATGTTTTCCTTACTTGGTCTGGGTTAGCCATGACTCGTTTTACAGTAGAAACAGAAGTCAATTTGTTGTTCCACTTATTTATGCACATATTGGTTGACTCATATGTTTCCTGACTGCAGACTGAACCTACAACCGTGGCATATTGGGAGGATGCGCTAACCAACTAAACTACCTGGCCAGAGCTCAGATGTCAGATGTGTTCTTTTTTTTTCTTCTTCTTCTTTTTTAAAGATTTTTATTTATTATTTTTAGAGAGAAGGGAAGGGAGAGAGACAGAGAGGGAGAGAGACATCAATGTAGGTTGCCTTTCACCTGCCTCCAGCTACAGACCTGGCTGGAGACCTGACTTGCAACCCGTTTTTTAAATATTTTTTACAATTTTTTTTCAGTTCCTAAATGTTTTCAATTACAGTTGACATTTAATATTATATTAGTTTCAGGCGTACAGCATAGCGATTAGACACTTCTATGCATTACAAAGAGGTCCTCCCAATAAGTCTAGTACTCACTTGGCACAATACAATTATTAAAATATTATTGACTATATTCCTTAGCCTGTGCTTTACAGGTTATACAGTTTAATATCGGTGATTAATAAAATCTACATAACAATTGCATTTGTCAGTTATTCACTTTCCTTATTATTTAATCCAGGCAGTATATATCATTTTGAAGCTTCCGTATTTGTTTGTTTTAATATATACATGCCCCCAAGTCTAGTTGTCCCCAAGTGCAATGATAAGAAAATCCCCATTTTAGAGGGCAAAATGTATGAATAATAGAATATAAAGTGTTCTATAGAAATGTATAGGCTTTATTTTTTCTCTAATTCCTTTTTATATGTTTTTTATAGTTTTTAAGTATGTTTCAGTAGATGATGGTTCAAAATTCAAAAGGTACAAAAGGGAAAGTAGTTCTCTCTGCTATAACTGTGTTTAGCCAAACTTATGCATCCTTTCAGAAACATTCTCTACATATACACACAAATTTATGTAAATATATACATATATGCTCCCAAATATCTATTTTATATATGTATTACTGACACAACCACCAACATTGTGCATAGTTTTTTTTCTTACTGTATCTTATCTTTTTATTCATATCATTACTCATCTTTTTGTTTATTTTTAAGCAGAATTTATAGAGGAGAAGGAAAATAAGCTTGAACCCTTTAAGAAAGATTGAAATGTTTCCATGTGTTGAAGTATTTCTTGCCAAATAATAAAATGACAGCTATAAAAATGTTTCACCTTCTAGATCAGAGCTATTCAACAGAAAGATAATGTGATAATTATGTACATAATTTATACTTGAGTAGCTACTTGAGAAAAAAATGAAAAGAAACAGGTGAACTTAATTTTAACATTTTATTTAACACATTATATCCATAATATTACCATTACAAAATGCAATCAGTGGAAGCAATTAAGATATTTTACATGTTGTTCTTCTTAGTCTTTGAAATTCAGTATGTATTTTGCACTACAGAATATCTCGGTTTGAATTAGCCGTATTTCTAGTGCTCAATGGCCAGAATTCACTAGTAGCTACTGTATTGGACAGTGCAATTCTAAAACTTACCAGTGCTTTTAACTGGCTAAATCTGGGGAGATATTGGAGAAGCACAGGTCAGTTGAGACACATGGAAGGCTCAAGACATTCTAAGTAGCAACTACTTTCCTTACCTGATTCTGCCCAAATGACACTTTCTGGCTCACTGTAAAATACTGACAGGCGTGGAAAACCCAAAGAGCAAGACACCTTTAGAGTTGGTTCCTGAGTCATTGTTCCTGCTTCATACTCATCAAAGAGGCCAACCTCTGCCCCCAAGTGACAAACTAGCCCAAATTCTAAATTTAAAAATTATGCATCATCCTCCACCTTCTGCCTTTGCAAAACCCCCTCTTAAGTCATAGAACAGCCTTTTTCTACCATCCTGCAATCAGTTATTTACAGAACTAAATCTTAGTTTCTTTGATATCCTTTGTGACAGGGAATTAGGTTTTACAATTGTTTAGCGTTGGGATGGCATTGCCTTCATATCCCAAAGCACCCCATTCAAAGAAAGTTCTAGCTCTCTGTTCCAGTGGGCAGCCGGGGTTTCTGCCTCATTACATTCCAGGCCAAAATGGCTATCAGCACCTTGCAGCAATTTTCAACTGGTATACTGCAAGAAATTTTAAAGCATGCAATACCTAACTATTTAGTCAGGGGCACTGACCTCTTTTTCCTTTGCTTGTCAAATAAAAAAGTGACAACCACCAACACATAGCTGTCCAGCATGAATGAAGCAAAATTATACCTGTTTTATTTTTGTCAGATTTTTGTGTGTGCTGCAGAATTTAGTAATTAGCTTGTGTGTGCTGTGAGATGAAAAAGGTTGAAAATGGACGTTCTTTGCTGTACTCACACTATTTAATCCAACCTGCTGGCACTAGTCTACTGTATTGTGCTTGTCCTCACTGTAACTACATAACAACTTCTATTACAACCTCTGATTGTAAGCATTTCCTAGATTCTTATATTCAGACTGCATCTTTGAATGAGGCTTTTCTGTCTACAAAGAATACTAAGAAAAACATAATAAGAAAAAGCCACCATAGGTACTCAGTGAAGCCAATCTTGGGTTAATAGCTGTCTTCCCTCCTTTATATGGATAAGGCTAGATGGACAGCTATAGTGAAGAAATACTGAAGGACCTCCCAACTGTGAGACTCTCTAAGTCTATGAATACAGATTTTCTCTCCGTGATCAGGACTAGAGCTTATTGTACACAATCCATGTTTCTAAATAGAGCTATATTAAAATATTTTATCATCATATAGTATACTTTCCATCAAGGGGAAAATAATTCCTGTCATACAGCTTTTTGGGGGCAATTTAAAATATGTGTGTGTTATGAACTGACTATATAAGGCAGGAGGAAAAGGCAGTCTTTAGAGTTAACACTGAATTCTCAGCGTTCTAACTCACTCTTTGGAAAACAGATGGGCTCAACAGTTTTTAAACCTATACCCATTTTGTGGCACTGGATATGGGGCCATTGATTTAATTCAGAAATGCTTCTCTGGTACCCTTCAACATGGCAGTCAAACAAATGCTTCTGAACATTCATAGACAGCTCGGAGAATGGACCCATCCGCATGCTGGGCCTGCTTCGCAGCTCTCCTGAGCTCTGGGCAGGCTGGGCAGGCTGGGCAGGGCGGCAGGTTCCAGCTGCGAAGCAGTGCAAATGACAGGCAGTGCTGCTGCTCATGGAGAGCCTACACCTGCTGCTAACTATTCGTTTATTCTAAAAGATGTAGTGGAAATGTAGTTCCACAGCACTTACACCTACTTCAAGTGGCCTAGTCATTAAACACGGACAGTTAATCAACTAGAAAAGATTCACAGGGCAGTCACTGTATTTATCCCACCATGATGAAGCATCCTCCCACCCTCTGTTTCCTGTGGCACAGCTGCGTGTCCCTTCTTCCACACGCCCCTCTCTTTAGTCACTTATTAATGCTTGTTTGGCTTTCTTGGCAGTTTCCTCCCTCTATTTATTATGCCTGCAAGGTCTGAGAGGAAAAGCACAACTCAAAATGGTTGACTTGACTCCTTTCTATTGATTATGGGGGGAAAGAAGGTAAAGCCATAAAGATGCCATATAACCATTAATTTTGTTGTCCTTTAAGCCAAAAAGAAACAGCCATTGATATGCTCTTAGTATTACAAATTTAAAGTTTTTGTGAACTGTACATGTCAGAGCCAACTTTATTTGGCTCTACTCATTACTGGACCCCCAAGATTTTTTCTGTTATGGTGCTTAGGTTACTTAGGTCACTTGCGTGTGTCCAGTCTACAAATCAGGTTTTCAGATGGACCGCTTGCTTCCTCATCTAACCTCTCACATAATTGCATGAGCCAGTGAATGTTCTGGAAAGGTAGACTAGATTAGACTGTTGCACTTGTTTCTTTTTACTTAAAAGAAACTTCTGTCATTTCAAATATTTGATTTAGAGATTTATGTGAAAATATGTACATTTGTTTTACAGGATAATGATTTAGAACAGGACTGTCATTTCAACCTAACCTACGTTGAGTAGTTAGGAAATTCATCCTTTTTTTAGTTGAAGGGGATATCCTTTGCTAATGTTAACAACTTTCTGCTGCCCTGATGCTGTTCATCTAACCCATTTTTTGTTCTAAACTGAGCCTTACCTCTTAATTCTGCATTGCATTTAAGATGATGTCGTACTAAAAGTTGACAAATGAGTCAATCAGCCTGGATCATAAGGAGTGAAATTAGAAATCTGGGGTTGAAAGGAGCAACATTTGCTCTGGCTAGATGTTACCTGAGTCCCTGGCACCGACATCCCGGTGAGGATGTTGATTAGTTCATCTGAAGTATGAATTTCTGACTTTCCATGTAGTTCCAGTGTCCCTTCTATTCATAGGATCCTTAAGAAAAACAAGTACAGAATAGTCTTTCAGCCTGAGCAGGTATTTTATAGAATAAGCCATTATGTGATGATAGTAGAATCAGTTAAACATACATTTTTTTCTCTTTTTATGCACTACTTGACATCAAGCAAAAAGAGGTAAGTTGGCTATAAACCTGTAGGTGAATCTTACTTTCTTTAATAAATTTAATAAATTTATTAAAGAAATAGCACTGCTTCAATTAAATTTCTACAAGTCAAATACTTTTACATTAGGAAGCTTATCATTATAAATCCATATTCTTTTCTTTGAAAAATGAATAAGCACCTTCTGTAAATGTGGATTTTAAAAAATATTTAATATTTAAACATACTGCTTTTTCTTTAACTGAGTTATACTTATGGTTTAATTTGCTTATGAGGACATAGTACATTTCAAACACTTGGTTTAGTTTGGGGGTTTCTGAGAAGCCACTGACATTGGTGAAAACCTGTAATTTCAGATCTATTGTTTTATAGAAGAAGGGTGCCCTGAACCTATCAGAATATTTTCTAGCATTGATTTTTTTTTGAAAATGATAAAAAATAATGAAAAAATATTAAATACGAAAATCAAACACATTTCACTGAGTGGTGTCTCATATATTTTTCTTGATTAGAATGTACCTTTGCAGTTGATTTCCTTAATGGGTTTTTGTTTGCAGTTTGTTTAACTTATCTTTCATTTCTTTTTGATGATTAATTAATTCTGACCTTTCATGGTATAGGCTGGTCTTTATCTGATATATGATATTATTGACTTTGCTTAATTGAGAACAGACTACCATACCACCTTGCTTTAACTCTGATGTATTTCTTGGGAAGGATATTCCTGAACAAAAGGTTATTTTCTATAAGTGTCTAATTGGTGTAAAAATCTGGCAGCAAAATACATATACTTTTACCTCTTGGTGCCACTGTATTTAATTATCCTCTTCCTTTTCACCTTCCATGTCTTTCCTACCATAAGCTGTTGATTACACACATGCTCATGGTTTACTTGTAAGTTGTTCAGAAACAGAATGTTGACTTTACTGCCCGACATTTTTATATTTCTCTTTTACAAGGTTTGAAATACAAACAGATTATGAATATTGCTTTGTTTTATCAGCTAGCCATATGATATTCATCAGGACAGCAAATGGAAAGCTGAATGTAAGGTTTTGTCTGATCTGTAATCCCTGAGAAGTCTTAAAAATACTCCCTCTTTAGCAAATGATGCTTCGATACTACACTGTTGAAGACAATTTTAATGCCTATCACCAAAGTGTGATAACCTATACCCAGATGTCATTATATAAAGGCAGAGCCAGAATACTTAAAGATTTGTCAGTCATATTTTTGCATTGTCTATACTGAGAGTTTTTAATGTTTCAACATTTCTGTCTTTATTGTTCTTTAATGATATTAAATGAATAATGATTGATTCTGACCATCAAGGGTATAAACATATAATGGGATTTGCTATTTTAAACACTGATGTAAAGTTAAGGCTGAAGTGTCTGGTGATATATATTAGTAGATTACACCCCTGAGTATTTGGAAATTATGCTGTTATCTGTGAGTACTTTCTGAAAAACTAACATATTTGTAGGATATGTGATATGTTTGGCAAAAGGGGATAAGAGAGCCAACTCTATGTGTTTGATTATAAAATGCTAAAAGTTGTTCACAGCTATCCATATTTATTCATCAATGCACTATTAATCATTAGATTTTTAAAACTATTTTAACTTTTCCTAACTGCTGTTTATGTTTATATAAATGTTTTTAGTTCATGCTCTCCTTAGTATTTTTCTTTATATAATGTTTCTACTTTAAATTTGTTTTATTTTTCCTAAAGTTTCTACTTTCTATGTTTGTTTTTCCAACATATTTATGGGTGTCAATAGGATTATTTAAATGTCCCTACTAGGAGAATGTATTTTGATGCTTCTTTCTATTAACTTTTCTGTTAACTCACTAACACTATTAAGCATTTTGTAGATTTAGTGAGGAATAATTTAGGATTGATGTAATGTGACACACTTTCAATAATGGCAATTAAATTTGTTTTTAGGATGTATATATCAAAGTTTTACTATTATCCAATAATAATAATTATTACCTGATATCATTGTTAGCTTTAAAATCTTTATCATACATTATTTATGGTTTTAAATTCCTTTTGTTAGAAAGATATAGTTATGATGACAGGAATGTCTTAACATGTAAACCCTCCCTTTTTCAAGTGGATCCATCGGATAATGGCATTAATAAAGTACTAATAAAGAAGAAAATCCAAAGATTTTTAGGGGACTGAAGTCAGTATATTGGCAAGTACATGCACATTCTCCAAGCAAACTACTTGGGGAAACATAGAATTATAGGAAGTGTAAGTCAAGATCCTCTCTGCCCTTAGCCCTGTAGTCTAGCTGAGGAAATGAGGTTTACTGCACAGAAAGCAGTGGTCACAAGCTGCGCACAAGAAATGCTGAAGGAAAAGAAATTGAGTCCTACAGAAGTTTAGAGGAAACAGACACTTCCTTCTGGAGTGATCAAGAATAAAGACTGAAACTTATTGGTTCTAAAGAGAGAGAAGAGAGAGCATTTCAAATGAACAAAATGTCAGGAGCTGAGGCTTATTAATATGATTTCATCATAGAGTCTATTTGGAGCCTTTTAAATTTTCATTGTTGTTAATGGTACAATATTTAACTTTGTTTCCTGAAGCTAAAACATCAAGGGCATCTGACTCCTCCCTCTGGTCCCTCTTGTCTAAGTGATGACCAGTTCCTGTCAGTGGACCCTGGGCTACCTGCTTTCACAAATGCTCTTTCACCTATTACCTGCAAGACTGGTATTTAATGTCATCCCCTCTTCACAGATGGAAAAACTGAGGCTCAGAATGTTTGTTACATCCTCAGTGCCCCTCAGCTAGCTCAGCTGAAGTCTCTGATGAATTCTAAATCTCAGCTGAAATGGAGGAAAGTTGAGCAACACTGAGGAGAGAGACTAAAGAGGAAAGCCAAGAGGCATAGAGCATTCTGCAGAAGCATCACTGGCCAACAGAAGGAAATTATTGAGATGCACCTGTTATCCATTCCCGTAGGTGGTTGTGTAAAAACCCTCACTGAATAAGTATGTCAGTAACTGGGGTTTACATGGGGAGCACCTTTGTGCTATTCTCCACAAATATTCCCAATTTCTGAGTTTGGGAGGCTTTTTAAAAAGATAATTATGAAATCTTTCTGTCTTCAGTGCACAGTGCCAAAAAATTTATACTTTTCTTCTAACAGAATTGCTGAAATTTTACATCCTATTATCGATTTTGTTTTCCCTAGTACCACTGATTTGACCACTTTCACATCTTTCTAAAATGCTTTTTGCTGAAATTCAAGCACAGATTTTCATTTAGAATTTGTGCTGTGGCCTTCTGCATATATCTTTCCTTTGAGTTTCTTTGAATTAAAATATGTATTTCAACCCATGGACTGCTTAGGTTTTATAATAATTCAAGAGAAATTTAGCTATTCTTGGTGTATAGAGACAACAAAGGTACTCTTGACAGAGGAATAGAGAGTAATCCCTGCTTTCACTTTAGATCAAGTACAAAGGGTCTGTATTTGTTAAGACTGAGGGGCTCAAACAATAAACGTTTTTCTCCCAGTTCTGCAGGCTAGAAGGCCAAGGTCAAGGTGTGGGCTAGTCTGGTCTGACCTGGGGCCTCTCCTTGACCTGCACCTGGGGCTGCCTTCCATCTATGTGATTGTATCCCTGGGTCCCTCTGTGTGTCCTAAATCTCCAAAACTCCTCTGCTGATAAGAACATTAGTCAAATTAGAGTAGGGTTCACCCTACCTTAATTATGTCTTGAATAATCTTATCTCCAAATATGGGCATATCTTTAGGTACTGGGTTAGTGTTTCAACTTTCAACACATGAATTTGGGGGGTGTGCATAGTCAGTCTGTAACAGGCCCAGGTCATGGCATGGACAGTCAGAAACCGAGGCTCAAGTTCTCACTCTATTCCTGTCTCTATGGGCCCTCAGAAGATCACTTAATTCTTCTGATCCTCAGTGTTCTAATCTGTAAAATGGATATTTTGACAACCAAACTCAGTTGACTATTCTGAGCCCTAAAACACTTTTGTTCATTACAAAAGTCATATGGAAAGTGATCATAGATACATGCCTTAACCTCCCTAGGCCTCAATGTCTCATTCATAAAATAAAAACAAAACCTATTTCTTTGACTTTATATAAGGATGAAAGAGCTATTGCATGCAAAGTGCTTAGCCTACTGTTTGCACATAGGTAGCACTTGAGAAATATTACATGCTACCATTGTTTTTCATCCTTTCCTTTTCCTCCCATATTCCTTCTGCATGCTCTTCCTTTTTCTGTATTTGCCAAAATCTCAATTGAGGAATAGCTTTGAAGAGCAAGGCCAGGTTTGCAGAAAGAGGAGAGAAGGCTATGCTATGAATATGAAAGAGGATGTCTGTATGCTGTGATCATTAACTATGGAGTTATCTTAGAAGAATTCATAACTTTCCCTATCAGTTCTTAATGTAGTGGCTTTCATGATTAAACATTCTTGCTTTTCTACTGTTAGTCATCTGTCCTTATTGAAAAGTCCTTAAGGAATAGCGAGTTTACTCCAAGTAAGTAAGAGTTTTGTTCTAACGAGACATCTATTTGAAAATAATAGTGATGTCTTGTTCTATAATAGCCATTGTTCAAATGGAAAGATTTAATTATCAAACCTATCTTTAACAGTCTTGGAAACAGTACACCAAGTTATCAGAGGTATTAACTGGCTCACAGCAAGGCATAAACGTACCCTTCGTATATCATGAATTTGCCTTTTACCTGCCAATATTTGAGTTAATGAGTTGCCGTTTTCAAAATGAGAAAGGAAAGAAAGGAAAGCACATATCTCTTTCCTTCTTGTTTTTCTTGAAGGAAAGATGATGAAAAATCATGGAGAAGAGGTCTCAGGGAGAAATAGAACACAGAAGTGACAAGGTGAATTCCTGTGTGTACCTGAAGAAGAAATTTTTATACAACATAAAAGATGGTAGTTTCTCTAACCTAGAGACCTACAACTTTAAGGCTGATCCTCAGCAGATTTCTGGAAGTTAGTGGATTTCATACACTCAATATTAAGTAGAGATTACTAAAAGCCAGCATGAATTTGTCAAGAATGACTTAAGCCTCATTCTCTAGCTCATAAAACCAGGGAAAGTAATAATGTAATTAAATTTTGGCAAACACCTAATCAGGTGTTTTATAATAATATTTTAGACAAATAGAGAAATTCCAGATGACAATATAATTGTTTGAATTTATAACTGGTTGAATGGACATGTTCAAAGGATCCAAATTGAAAGATTGATGTTTATGAAATATGTGAACTGAGTCTGGTCTTATTAGTTGCTAATCTTAACAGATAAAGATACCAAGGTCATCGTTATCACAATTTCTGATTTGCAAGGCAAATAAAATGGAGAGGAAGTTAAAATGCTAGAAGCTAAATGACAAAATCGGGTTTAAAAGGTGTTCCAGGTAGGAAAGGCGAAATGCTTATTGGAGATGAACAGAAAGCTAAAAGTATATGAAATATTCCATTGGCATCCCAGACACCATTAGTACAGGATGGACGAAGCATGACTTGAGAGCACCCTATGTAAGCAAAGCAAGTTCGTGGGAAACAGTGTGATGTGGCTGCCAAAATAATGCCATGCAGGCTTCTGCCCTTCCCATGGAATGGAGAGCTCCCAGATAAGGCAAGACTGCCCGTGCACTCTGCCTGTCACATCTTATCCACACATGATTTCCTCCTGAACACCTCATTTTTTGAGGGTTGTGCACCAATTGGGACATGGTCAGGAAGCAAGGAGGAGTGTGAGGAAGCTGAAATTGTGTCTTATGAGTGAGAACTTGAGCTAAGGAAAACTCAGGGGACAGACCGTTTCCAGGGGAAAGTGTGTCACACCTGGGAGAGTTTTATGGTCATGAGGGCAGGAGATGTGGTATGGAAAATAAGATCTCATGAAATGGTAGCAGTGCATCAGTTCTCAAGTCAGGAAATCAGTTCTCAAGCCATTCTGTAGGAGACTTTGCTTCAAAGAGCTGCTGCTTAGCCTCTCATCAAGCATCTGGGCACCAAGGACGCCATCCCTGCAGTGACATGTCTGTAAGTTTAATTCAGCCCTTGGATCATACATCCTAGATTTACATCTCAGCTCCACCTCTTAGTGGACTTTGGCAAGATACCTGACCAACTCCCTCTTTCCTTATCCATAAATTAGGAATAATAAAGTATGGTTAAAGGAGAGCATGCATGTTCGGTGCCTGCACAGCACCAGACATGTGGTAATCAATGTGTGGGCTTATCATTAGTATCATCACCATCGTCACCGTCCTCATCACCAATTACCATCATCATCATCACCATTGTCATTGTCATGATACATGATTATAATTGCTTGTTGAATATACTTGTCTTCCTCAGTTGACCGAGGACCATATTGTCTGTTTTCCATTTATCCTCACCTCCAACATAGCATTAGACACGTAATAGGACTTCAGTAACCTGACTGTCAAATGGTTGAGACAAATTTTGGTGACTGTTGTGGTTCCGCTGTGCCTTCTTCATAAGACACATAATGCTCATCTTTGATGCCCCCCAAAGCAGCGAGGTGAGGCCTAGTTCCTTCAGGAGTGAGATTACCAGCTCCTAGACAGAGCAGGTGAGATCATGTAAAGCCCTCAGTGCTGGAAGGGATTTCCTCAGTCTCCTCTCTCACCCCTTTCACTTTACAAAATACATGTTAATGCACACACCAGCTGCTCAGCTAGGTTAGACATACATGTGATTGGAGGGCCACAGACTTGAGAAGAATTTAGAAGATCATTGAGTTGGAACAATACAGCTATTTCTAAGTCTCTTTTTTTTCTCTCCATCTATCACCATCTTACTTATGGATTTTACTTTTTATTCTTTGAGGATAGCACTTAGCTAAGTACTTATAAATAATAAATGCAAACAATAATAACTCGCCAGATGTGATGTTACTTCTAAAGAAGAAAAAACTGATATTCACTACAAGTGTAAGGAATATCCACCTATACTAAACAATTCACTAAGGTACACATTTTAGTCCTGCTCACCTGCTTTCTAAATTTCAACACAGCCCTGGCTGGTAGCACAGTGGTTAAGGTGCCGGCCTGTGAACCCAAAGGTCACAGGTTCGATTCCCCAGCCAGGGCACATAATCAGGTTGCAAACCAGGTCTCCAGTGAGATCTGTGGCTGGAGGCAGGTGAAACGCAACCATACATTGATGTTTCTCTCCCTCTCTGCCTTTCTCCCTTCCCCTCTTTCTAAAAATAATGAAATAAAATCTTTAAAAAAATAATAAATTTCAACACAAAGCCCATTTCAAATGAATCATCTGTGACTGCATTGGCAAAGAAAATATTTATAAGTGAGATATGAAAAATGATTTAAACTATTTGATTCTGGGGTTTTCCGTTTTACAGAGGCCAAAACTTTGCTATAGAAGAGTTTTATTTACACTTTCCCTGCAATGTTAAGATAGAAGGCCAGATTCCCGTGTGCTTTTTTCTAAGAGTTCCTGTCCATCTGCATCCATTGCATTTACCCAAATACACCGCACGAGGGCAGCACACGCCTGGCTGCTTCAGAAGCCTTATCTAAATTCGTCCAAAATGTTACTAAATTATCACTGAAATAGAAAAGCCATTAGAAGAAATCAAAGGAGCACAAAGGGATTCATCCTTTAAGACTCTGAGTTTCTACAAAAGGGAATCATTGAGCTAATCAAGCTGCAAAATGGGAAAACAGTTTTGTTTTTTTTAATTCCTCACAGCTGAGAAAACTAGTATTTGTTATATTTGAGGAACTTCTACTGTGTGTAGAATATCAGGCAGTAAATGAGAATCAGACCTTGTTCCTGTTAATAAGCAATAATTAATAAATTATTCTCCAATAAAGACCACCTCATAAAGAGCCCCTTCAAAATGATGTTCTCTTAAATGAACCCAAATCAAGCTTGACTTCTGTTGTGTTCCACTTTGCACCGTAGACAACTTTAGTGTGTTTTCAGTATCTTCTACAGAAGCATCAGCACTCTTCATGAATTTTGGTTCTGAAGTTACGGAGTCAGATTGTGTTATAAAAGAGAGTAAGTGATACATAGACATAATCTTTGGAATATAGATTTGTATACAACTTTTTTCAAGGCTGTAAATCCAGGGGTTGTGATAATTTGGCTTAAATATTATCTACATAACATAGGGAAGGAAATGCGCTTGGCCAATACATGGTCTAAGCAGTTAGCAAGAGAAGATTTTGCAATAGTTTAAAAATAATTGAACTTTTAAGTCTAATTGTAACTTCTTTGCCACATCTTTCTACAGAAATATAATCTCTGAATTTATAATCAGCTTCCTGGTGATTCTAGCACAGCTAGCTTAGTACCAGTAAATAGACTATTCCTTGATAATTTTGGGATACCCCGCACGTGGTCTTTCTTGGAGTGGATCATTAACACAACTGATCAACTGAAGCATGGACATTTACTAGTTAGCCCTTGGTTAGCCTCTTGTGAGTTATATACACGTACTATATGACTTTAAAATGGTGAAAATAAAAGTGGATTTCCTATTCAGGTTCGCTTTCCCCATCAGTCCAAGTTACTAATAATTTACTACTATATAGTAAACAGTCTAAGTTTTCTACTAACAGTTCTTTCTTGTGTTTAATAAAATTATTTTCAGAAAACTATAAAGATGATTTTCTTCCCTGATACCCTTCTACTAATCATGAAAAAGATTGTATTATGCTTTTCTCAGTGGGATTGGTAATATGCCCATGTGCCCTGACAGTAAAGTCAGTTTTCTGAATAGATTCCATTTTGAAATAGCAGATCTAAATGCTAAGCAAGTAACTTGTGTTCAAGTTCAGCACTTGAAGATATTTGCATTATATTAATTGTAGATGTATCCAATATGAATGGCTACATAGGTCCTAATATACTTGAGCAACTCACTACTAATTTTGTCACTAACTTGTTAAGATAGCATTCAAGAAAAAAATGTTTTTCTATTGGCATGATTCAGGGAGGAAGGCTTAAGATGTTTCTGTGTGACTACACATTCCTCACTAAATCTCTCAGGCAGCTGCTTAAGTTACTAACACTGTGCTCTGTCGTCTCTTTGTATACATGTCTAATTTATCAGTTTCTTGTAGATTGTCAGCAGCCTGCTGCCTGCTTACCGCCACAGTGCTCACAACTAGCCGGGACGCAAGACTGCCCGACCGTCAGGTAAATGCAGCCGTCCTTCCTCTCCCCACCCAGCTGCATGTCAGAGCCATAGACCCCGAGCTCTATCCACGCCGTAACCGCAAATGTTATGGACGTAACTACATTTGCTACATTCCATTTCAAACTCGGACAACCCAGACATACATGGGACTCTTGGAGTCGGAGGTACGCAGTGGAAACTAGCAAGAACGGTTTGTGTTCCTGGCCACCAGAGGGACTAACGGTCGCCTTCAGTCCCTGGTGCGAGTAAATATTTACCTCACTCCAGGGTTTTGTTCCCTTCCAACACAGAAAACCTGGGATCGTGAGGAGGTCTGGCCTGCTGCTGCTGCTTTTGTTTGTCTTTTGTCCCGAGGATATATTTCTCAGGCACGCGAAAAGGCAGGCTATAAAGCACATGTAATGTCAGTTCTAAGACAACTTTGTGAAAATGTTTCTGTCTTCCCTCCATTCAGGGCTGTCATTAAAACCGAAATGGAAAGTAGGGGGAAACTTGCAATTGGCATTTCAGGAAAGAATATTTGCAGAGACAGAGCCCTTCATGTGGGATTAACTGAGGACATTGAAGGGCAGGTTTACAGACTTCCTGGACGCTCAGCTAGAAAGTTTGCTGACGGTTCCTATTCCGGGCAAGACTCTGCCTCTCGATCATGAATGCTCCCCTCCTGGGGGACTTCCACACAGCACCGCACGGCGACCTTGTCATCTTCCCGGAATATTCCAGTTATTTGTCCCACTGATGGTGCCAAGGTGTTACTGTCTGGTGTGGCTTTTGCATCTGCTCATTGTTCTCTCTTCTACCAGGCAAGGTTTCTTTTGAGTAGTGGCGTCCCCAGCGTATGTCTGAGAAATGGGTGTCAGTTGCAGGCTGCTCTGGTGGCTTAGCTGCAGTGCTGGGGAGTCCCAGTGTTGCCTAGAGACAGTGGCACCCAGAGCCCCAGGGACATGGTCGGAGGTTTGTGCAGCCTGCCGGCTAAGGGAGACAGTAAGTTAGCAGGGGCAGGGGCGCGATTAAACAGGTGCCACGCCAGTGTCTCCTGATTGATGTCAGCCTGCTCCTCCCACCACTTCCAGCAGCATTATTTTCACTGCAGGAAAGTTCTTCGTGAACATTCAGGTGCCCTTAGTCTGCGCTACCCAGCCTAGATTGATTTCAGTTATGTAAGGAAGTATAATGACAAGTGTTCCAGCCCATCTCAGGGGATGATTTGTGTATCATGGAGAAGAATGTGGGCCATGCACCCTCCTACCCGCAGGGCCCAGGACAATGTGCCAGTAGCCATTGCTTCCAGGAATGAGTGAAGGAGCTCTGACCTCAGATTGCTTGCGTTTGAATTCCATCTCAAACACACAGTTATGTGTTCTTGGAAAGTTGCTTCTGCTGTCTGACTTCTAGCTCTTAAGTCTGGGTGAGAATGAGGTAAAGGCCAGGCCATAGCATGCTCTTGGTATCTGTGTACTGATTAGTACCTAACCTTTTCTGAAGACAGAGATCGGCGGTCTCTTTCATAGCCTCTCTAACTTGCTTGGGCCAGAAGTTGGGCAGGCTACTGGGGAATGTTTTCACCTTGCTCATTTTTGAGAACCAGTTTGACTAAATGGTTACCTATCTTTTGAAGTTCTGAATTTAGATTGCTTGCTACCTCCACACAAATGTGTTACATTTTTTATTTTTTAAGGCAATTTAATGAAACACAAATGTTTCTAGTTTTTGCCCACATGAATACAGCATGTTCCGAAGCAGACTTCCACTGTCTCTCAGTATGGTCCACACAGAGAAATGATAAAATGCATATAGACCTTTAAAGATTGTCCTCTTCAAAGTCTCTGAAATGATGACTGGCTTCCTTCCCACCTATGCCCACTGCCAAATGGATGGAATTGCATGTCCTTGCTGCCCTTTTCACTTTTTTTTTATCTGGCAGGAAACAACATATAGTCAACTTTTGAATTCTTACCATACATTAATGTTAAATTCTTTACACTTACTAATCACTCCAACCCCCATAAGGTAAGCACCCAACTGAAAATGAGGAAGATAAAGTTTGGGGAGGTTAAACGACTTGTTCAGGGTCATCCATTCTGAAAGCAACTGAGCCCAGTGACTCAGGCGCCCATTCTCCTGACCACTGGCCACCACCATGCACTGAGGCCCTGCCAGGGGCTGCTCCACCCTGCTCCCCTTTAGTTGTACAGTGAGGAGCAAAGTCAGAGAGCACTTAAATCACCCATGCTGCCTCCTTACCCCTGAACTGAAAGGGAACATCTGTTTAATGAGAAGCAACATGTTCTAAGAACGTTCACTAATTTCCGATTCAGTTGTTTTTCTACTTCCCTTTCTTGCTTTATAATATGTTTTATGCTTTCTACAGCTTATACAATATATTCAGATAACCATTTAGGTGTATGGCTTTGAATAAAAGAGCATTTTTTCATATTAAAAAATATAGAACTTTCTATGTATTCTTTTTACAGACTTATGTTATAGAACTAACTTGTTAAAGTTATCAATAGAAGAAACCATCATATGAAAGGGTTGCCCAAGGTGTTGCAGCCTTGAATTTAATATTTAAATATGTAGAGATATCTGGTATTTAGCATTTTCCCCCAACAAGAACTTGCTTACTTGGGGAAAAACTACTTTTCGAAGAGATATTTATTTCTTTATCTTAGGCCTACCATTCACAACATGGTTTTACCTACATACAGTAAGCTTTTAAATGGGAAAGGTTGAATAATGAGTGAGCTCTTAAAGATATTTAGCCATCAGAACTGAAACTAATTTCTTCCTAGAGCTGACATGATTAAAACATCCATTATTTATACTTAAATAATTTTTTAATGTGTAAGCCAAACCTATGCTTCTGCCACATAAATACAGTGTGATCGCATTCATGCAAATTTAGAATAGTAGTAGTACAAAACAAACTTTATAATCTCACATTATGTAAGCAATCTGAAATAATGGCAAAATCATTTTTAACTTTTTAGTTTTCAATTGCAGTTGACATTATTATATTAGTTTCAGGTATATAGCATAGTGGTATGAAGCAATTCCATGTACCCCCCAATAAATCTAGGATCCACCTGATAACATATATATTTATTATAATATCATTGACTATATTCCCTATGCTCTACTTTATATCCTCATGACTATTCTGTAACTGCCAGTTTGTCCTTCATAATACCTTCAATTTTGAAATAAATTTTAATTATCATGAATGACATAATGCTAAGGTTGGACCAACTGAGCTGTAACCCATGTTTAAGTTGTTACTACACACTTAGCTGGTCAAGCAGAGATGCTTCTTTTTCTTCATCTTGAAAAATACTGAATTCCACAGGGTCTTCTAAATGTATCCCTCTCGTGCTACTTGCCAATATGTTGAATAACATGTATGGTCACCTAAAATGTAACTCATTCTGAATCATGCCGATGTAACCGTAAGAAATGCTGTTGGGCCCATGGGGAAGTCTCTACTGCTGTGTTTCCAAGGCCACCTGAGTCTGTCTGCAGAGGGAAGAAACAATCTTGCCGTGAAATATTTTCAGAGCTCTTGAAACTCCAGGTCTCCCATATTTACCTATCATGTTTTTAAAAGGCAGACAAAATCATTTTTTATCACTGGTGGTCCTTGCTGTATAGAAAAATTATTTTTATCACTGGTTGTTCTAACTAGACCAAAAAGTTCTTTTTATTGGTTATCCTAACCCTACAGAAGAGCATGTCTCCTTTGAAACTATATTTATAGCAGTTCAAAGACTTGAGGAAGTAAGAGTGACCTCAAGCAGATCAGTATTTGACATAATTTTGATGTATCAAAATTCTGATATTCTTAATCATAATCATATTCATGATATACATGAAGAATAATTTCAGTACCAAAGGTTGTTTGTTTAATGATAATTCTGAATAACTTCAATGATAATATTAGTCTAAAAATTATAGAAAATCAACAATAATAAACCTTGGATAGCTTTCTTAAATATTACTCCTGTCAGAAATGAATTCTATGGTACTGAATTTCATAACACAAAGGGGAAAAGCAGATATAGAATAATGCCAATCTCTTTCAGTAATGCAAATACCCTCATAGTGGGATTTCCCCTGTTAAGATTTTGAAAGGCCTGGACCCACATGTGATTTGTAATTTTACCACAGGAAATTCAATAATTTTGCTTCCTTGTTCTTTGGAATTACTTCCCACAGCACTGATGTTCCTGAGCGTCTCTGAGTTTGTTTAAACCAGAGGCTGTTGGATGTCTCTTGGAAGTCTACATTATATACTTAATAAATAGGAAATGTTTTAAAGCTCTTCAGTCTTATTTAAACAACCAAGCTAAAGCAGATAGGGGGAGCCCTTGGAGCCAGTTAGGATTCCAGTGGCAAATGGATTAAATCAACCAGAAAACAGATTTAGAATCCTCTCAAGCCTTGGCCCAACCCGACCAGCATCCCCAGGAGCTCGATAGAAATGCAGATTCTCAGAAGCAACCCCAGATTTATGGGACCAGAATCTGAATTTGACCAAGATCTCAAGGGGAATTGGTATACACATGAAAGTTGGAGAAAAACTGACCTAAAGAAACCTTGCAGGTAACCTAGAGACTTAGGGGAATGGGACTGTGCACAAAAAAAGCAATTGTGATTTCACATGATTCTCTAACACACTATTTTCCTTTTTTTTTTTTTTTTTTTTTTTTTTTTGGTGCCTGATTTTGAAAAGCTGTGGTTGGCTTGGCATGCTTTAAATTGAAACTATTTTCTATGCAAAAGTTCTGTTTCTGTTTTGTATTTCTTTGGTTTCGGTGAAAATAATGTGTCTGTCTAACCTTACAAGCTGCCTGGCCCCTTATCTATGCGTTTCTTGCTGACACGCTTGTTTCTCATTTTCAGTCCTGACCTAGCTCTCCCCGAGGAGCAGCCACATTCCAGCTCGCAGTGCGCCCCTCTCCACTGTCTCTCCAAGCCTCCCGACCCCTAGTCTCCATCTCCCGCCCACGGACCTCTGGGGTGAACGCCTTGTAGCCACACGCAGAATACTGCCCGAGATCCAACCAGTGTTGTCGTCTGGGTTGTTAGAGGTATGATGGGACTCATGCCTGTCGCTTTGGAAGATGAAAGAAAGTTAAGAAGAACAACACAAAGCACAGATTCTGGCATGATAAAAATGTTTCATGGTTTCTCTAATCACAGATGAACTTCTGCAGTGAAATGGCTACAGTTCAATTGAATAATAAGTGAAATGACACAGGACACTTGTCTCTCAGATGACTGGCTTTATCTCTATAACAGGCCTAAGACCGTGTAAAATACATATATTGTAAACTCATCTTTCCTCATTGTCACATTCGGCTATAGAAGTTGGTTCCAATATTTTTCATCATTTGATATTTATTTGCCACATGATTTATGTTTATAAAAATAATTTCTGACAGGTGAACTTAATCCATTTATTTTTAAATAAGCATAATTTGCGCCATTAAGTATGAGTTTTACTATAGTTTGAAATCTGGAACTGGCCAGATGGTCATTTTTCTTGCACAAAATGATAAATGAGGTGCATCGGAATGTTAACAATAACTGTATTTTGCTGCTACACTGATATTGTTTATGCACTTACTTTCTAATCAGTAGCTAATTAACTGCTGGATTTTTTTTTTTTTTAACTAGAATACTTCACTGGACATTATTGAGTAAATCTAGGAAAGAGACTATGTTATGTTTCATTGACTTATTCAACTTTAATGGCATCTTTAATTTTTTAAAAATTGTAAGCAGGTAGATGCACTGGTGCTGCTCCTTCGTGTGTGTGTATGTGTGTGTGATAATGTTAAAGAAGGCTAAATAACATGAAGGGGATAAAATGGTGTGTTTATTTAATGAACAGAATTTTTTTTTATTTCTCCCAAATTCAGGGTCCTAATAAGAGTCTTTCCTGCTAAAAGGTATCAAGTACAAATGGGAGAATATATTCATAGAGAGGTGTAAGTTCACCTTTGGTTAATGAATTTACCCAGAAAGTGTTCAAATGTTAATTAAAATTGTATGTTTTGTTGTTGTTAGTTCTTTTCATAATGAATCTTCCTTGCCAAAAAACAGCAGATAATAAACCTTAGCTCATTGTCTACTTTTGACAAACACTCAGGTGCCTACAATCATGTTATACATATTGAAATAATACTTGTTCCTAGTTTATTTACAAATCCAGCTGGATAACACTTATGACTTGATTTAAGGCAGTCGATTTTCATAGCAAAATTTATTTTGCACATAATCTGACAAACAAGGAAAACAGCCAATTGAGCTGAAAGGTCTAACCCTCCTGGGCTCCTTAACAATCAAGAACTGCCCACACCATTGCTCCTAGCCCTGATTCCTTGCCTAGTCAGGTAGCCTTAACTTATTTAAAATCATAATGATTTGACCTTTTCATGTAACAATATCTGTAACTTCTCTTTAAACTAAAAACATCCTCAGTATTAACAAACAAGGTAGTTAACTATACAGGGCTCTAACCATGAACATCTAATAAGAGCCACTCAGCTTATTGAGTGGGTGGGACATTGATGGAATGGTCCATCGAAGATGGCAGCCAATGGGTCTCATAAAGCATGGTGCAGGAGCTTCCATCAGTCACAAACCTATTACGTAGAGATCACTATTACCAAAGCAACCAAGAGGTTTTTAGTTTCTTACATGAGTGCTATTTTCAACAGTGTCATTTATTACACAACTTGAAGTAGTTAGAAATCTTCACTATAAATAGGGATCTAAGTGAAAGTAGAGAAAAAGAAACCAATCTTCATCAAGTCTTGATCATGGCAGCTTAACCTTCTTTTCTTTCCCACCTGCATTTCCTTGCTGCTCCTAAACACTTGCTTCATTTTATTGGTATTATATCTGCCCTGTGCCAGTATTAGTGAAACAGTGTGGATTATATTAGAGTTCAGTTCAAGGATGCTACCCCCCACTCCTGTTTTTCCTCTTTGTTATTTCCTGTCCGAGCATCATGTGTTTGGACCTGAGAAGTGGAATAGCTGCAAAGTTGACTTTTAATAAAAACTGCTTGTGCTTGAGGGAAAATACGCCATTTTTTAAAGTACCTCAGAACATCTTCCTATATTGCCTCATCAGTTTTGTTGGTGGTGCAGGGATTTCAGCGGTATTGTCCCTGTGTAACTATAGAGCAGTCACCCTGTCCGACAGCACAGTATATTGCATTTTTGCTCCCTACTCTAGTTAGACCTAGTGAAAGGCTGGGTTACAAGCAACACGTTTATTTCTTCCAAAATAAAGTTGATCAAGTCCACTACCTACTAATTTTACTTCAGTTCCTTTATATTAACAGAGTGGGAAATATTTGTTTTGAAATATCTGTTCTGTAACAATGTTCATTTTAGCAAAACTTTGCCAAGAAGGCATAGAAACTCAGACACAAATGTCTCATTTTCAGCACAAAATTAGGTAATAGTCCCTAAACAGTAAGAGAATTCCATGTTTTTAAACTGTGGCATCCATCATTTAGCATAGGTTAAACTGAGCCTTATCAATATTTATTTATAAGCATTTAAAAAGGAGTAAATATGTGTAGCACTGATAAAAACCAGTACCTGTAAAGAACATTAGGATTCAAAAGGAAATGGAAAAATTGAAGAACTATTGAAAATCAGAAACAGGTTTCAGTAAGATCAGTTGAAGGGAAATGTAGGGAGAAAAGACTACAGAAATACAAAAAAACACTGGCTAATTATTTCAAACATGGTGAGTGAAAGATTAAAGGAAACTAGCAAGCGTAGGGTAACCAGGTAATTTTTTTTTTTTTTTAAGTAAGCACAATTACCATAGTGAAAAGGAGAGTAAGCAGAAATGCTTTCCTACTGAGGATATTTTTCAAAATTACAAGAGCAATGCATTGTCTTTGGCCTGAGTGTCCAGGAGCATATAGGACCCTCAGATTAATTTTTCTATTCAACTCATGATTCACCAGATGCTTTCATCCAATTCCATTTCAATAAGAGAAGTTTGGATAACTTTGATTAATCAGAGTTATTAAATAATGAAGAAAAGACCTATTCAGAAAGATTATACTTTAGCCTAAGGAAGTTGAGGTACACTATTGATCTTTAAGAAAATGTAACCAATGATAGATATCAGCTATAGATATTATTGTTAAGACTAGAATAAGAAAGTCTTCAGTGTGAGGAATTAATATTAACTGTAGCAAAGAGGTTTTTAAGAGTGGGAAAATAATTTGTTTAAATTAAATATCAGTTACGTGGCAGGATATCTTAAGATAATATATTATAATTCTAGAATTTCATTTCAGATTATTTTTATTTCAGATTTTAAAATAAATTATTCTGGTTAGTCATAGAATATTTTATTCCTTGAAGTAGGAGAGCAATCTTAATTTTTCCATAATATTTGCAAAAAAATAAAACAGGATTGTTGGTATTTTTCCTTGCAGCTATATTTCATATCTTTGAAGTTGTCCAGAATGTAGTGATTTTACTATAAAAAGCCTCAGCTGTCAAAGAGTCTGAAAAACAAAACATCCTCAGGAGTACTTCAGAAATAGGTTTGTAATCCAGTAGGGAGTAAATGCCTGTCAAACTTTCTCTTTTCCTAAAAGACTCTTCAACCTACAATATTTGCTTTTTCCATGTGTTAGAAAATATTTATGGACAGATAGTCCTTCTGTTTTAAACAAGCATTAAATGTTGGTCAAATAAGCAAAGTATGTAAACATTTCTGATATTCTGCATTAAGTAAAATTCTCTACCGTTCTCAACTGGTAATTACAAAATGTTACCATGAAAAATATATATATATATTTTCTACTGTGATAAGAAAGGCAGTTTGCTGGGTGATTATTATATTCATCAACCAAAAGAATAATCTGTTTCTCAGAAAGACTGATCAGGGGAAACTGACAGGTTTCCAGGAAGCATCTGCTGGTTCAACCCAAGGGTGCTGCAAATACAGTGATACTGTACCTATAAAGTAGGATGAGGTTCAAAGGGAACTCTTAAAATAAAGTCCACTTTAAAAATTGTTCTACAATATTTTTGTTCATAAATCAGAGTGGTTTTAAAAGAGGCCTTGTATTTAAGATCGCAAATTTACAAGGATACATTTCTAAGTAAAGGGAACATGATTCTTCAAAAATCTGTTGAACTGGAGTTGTGATAGGTGGTATGATCAGTGCTGATACTGACATAATTTTTACCTTACACTCAATTTCTGTAGCTATACATGATCAGTCCAGCTCCTTAGTGACTGTTTCCATTGTCTGTAATAATGCCTTCAGGTAAGTTGTCTGTATTTGAAGTCATCTTTTTTAAATGCCATATTAAATGCCATTGTCCCTAATATGTTTTTATTTGTAGCCTGATTCCATTATTTAACATCTGAAAGGTTTCTTTTAAATATCTCTTTTATTCTCAAAGCATAATTTAAAAAGATATTTAGTATTAAAATATGTTCCTCAATCAAGGATTTTCCAGAAATAATCTACTTATAAAAAAAGAGCAGCAATTAACTGCCTTTAGTGTAAAGGTATGAGTGCATAAAAGTATGCTGTGTAAAATGTTTGCATGAGATATTTCGCATCATGTAAGCTTTCCCATATTCATAATATGAACAGTATAGAAGTCTTATTTCTTGTGATTTCTCCATTAGGAATGTAAAGAGGTTGTTACCTATGTCTGGTCTCCTTTCCATATTGAAATGCATGGCTGTAATCCTCAGTATATTTTTATCCCTATCCTCTGGAGTTATTTAAAATTTGTCCTGTTTAAACTGAAAACTAGATAAAACTACTGAGCCAGATTATTTCTATGATTGGATTTTAATTGCTATATAACGTTGGTTGAAAACACATTTTCAGTTAAAATTTTTTTTCTTTCAGAATTGTTCTCTGATCATTGTAGTAGTTTTCTAATGAAAACACTGAGAAGGAAATCTGATGCATTCTAGTGTGACTGTTTTTCTTTTAAAAAGCCTTTTAAAAACAAAGATCAGAGAACTATAAAGAAAAATGCCATCATTTAGTTAACAAATCATTATTTGATGATAATGGAGATACAGAATGAATCATTTTGTTGTTTGTGTTCATAGTATGATTGTGCATCAAAACATAGAAAAAGTAAATGATTTTTAACATTGTCACAAATTTATTAAACTGGATGGTTTGACTGTTAGAGTCAATTAAACAATTCTTTGGAAATCTTTTATGACATTTTTATAATCTCAGTGTTTTTATTTGCATGATTATGCATATTTGATGAACCATACATGATTCTGATACTATATTTCTTTCCACTATTAACATTTGGGTAATGTGTGACCAACTCTCAGTTGTACACTATACAATTATTATTGTAATTGTTTTGCTATTTCCACCTTTAATTGCAATTTTGTTATTATGCCTTTGGGGTTAAATGATGTGAAGCATTTCCATGTAATGTTAGTATCTTGAAAACATGACTAAAAGACTGACCTAAGGAACTATGGTTGATAATTATTTTTAAAAACCCAAATTTCAAAGGAAGCTTGTTCTCAAAGACATATGCATTTATTTTAAATTCAAAACGTCATGAATTTATTATTGCTTGTCCTTCTTCATTTTTTTTTTGAAATTGTAGACAATCCTAAGTGAATGTCTCATGCGAGAATCCATATATGTTCTTGCATTTCTGTAATCTGATCATGCACTCAATGGTTGGAAAGGTACTCCAGTGCTAAAAAAATAACCGAAGCCAATATATTGATTCTTATATCTTGGTTAATGTTACCAACTGGATATGATGTAATGCATAACTCTTCCCAGTAAATAAACTGGTTATCTTTTGTTCATTTCATCTATGTTACCTTTTTATCAGTTTGAGTAAGTTTTCTGTATGTCACTTTGCTTTGCAATTACAAAAAAGAAAAGTTTGGGTTTCTACATGATCCGTATATTCAAAGTGAGCGTTTAGTTAAACTAAAAACTAAATGCTTTGCTTTGACATTTCTACACATTCCTTATTAAGAAATGTGTATCAGCTTTGTCCATTTTCTCCATTCATTGTCTGTCCTTGTAATCTTTTCCAAATGATTATTTGCCAGAAGGCTATTCTTAGGAGAATTAGATTAGGAATGTACCAGCATAAAAGAAATACCTATTAGAAGGGAAACATTTTATTTTTATTTTTTAAAAGATTTTATTCATTATTTTCAGAGAGAGGGGAAGGGAAGGAGGCAGTGAGAGAGAGAGAAACATAAATGTGTGGTTGCCTTTCACCTGCCTCCAGCTATGGACCTGGCTGGAGACCTGGCGTGCAACCTGGTTATGTGCCCTGGCTGGGAATCGAACCAGCAATCCTTGAGTTTGCAGGCTGGAGCCTATCCACTGAACTTTTTAAAAGATTTTATTCATTATTTTTAAAGAGGAAGAGAGGGAGAGGAACACCAATGTACAGTTGTCTCGCACCTGCCCCAGCTGGGGACCTGGCTGGGGACCTAGCTGGAGACCTGGCTTTTAACCTGGTTATGTGCCCTGGCTGGGAATCAAACCAGTGACACTCGCATTTGCAGTCTACTGAGCCACACCAGCCAGAGTGTTGAAGGGAAACATTTTAATGAAAGAAGAAAGAAGTTTGTGTGCTTTATTTGGGGAGATAATTCTTTTTCTTTCTTTCTTTTAAAAGATTTTATTCATTATTTTCAGAGAGAGAGGGAGGGAGACATAACTGTTTGGTTGCCTTTCATCTGCTTCCAGCTACAGACCTGGCTTGCAACCTGGTTTATGTGCCCTGTCTGGGGATGGGGAGATAATTCTTTTTTATTCTTTTTCATATGAAGGAACAGCAGAATCCCACAACTTCAAGAAAGGTTAATTTACAAGCTTCTTCAACAATGTTGAAGTGGATTAAGTGCTGGCTTGTGAACCAAATTGTGAAGCAAATTGGCTGCTTTGGGAGTCATCTGCTCTGACTTGATTTTTTGAGGGAGATACAAGGGACATGGAGAACCAGAAAGGATTGGACTTCTATGAGGTTATGATGGTTGAAACCTCTCATGAGATGCTTATTATAATCCACCAGGGTCACTGAAATAGTCCCAGCTAAAGTTGCCTGCTTGCCTATTGTAATAACAGCTTTTCTAAAATAACTCTTCTCTCTTCTGAAAAATACTGTTTTCCTTTGAGGTTGGATCTGTAAGTCTACTTGATCCTTGATCTTCTTTTATGCAATGAAGTGGATAGTTTCTCACAGTCAAAAGCTAAAACAACTGGACCAGCCTCCAGGAATGTCAAAGAAACCTCTTCTCATCCCTACATTTTGCAGGGCAGCACTATATTGTTGTGAGAGCAATATGGAAGGTTTCTGCAACCCCAGTGGGAGCAAGAAAGAGGCCAGAATTGATGGGAACTTGGGGAAGGAATATTCTTAGTTTTTGGTTGTACTCACATTGACTAATACATTGTAGAGACTCAATGAAGTGGGATCCTTGCCATCTAGCTTTTCTTATGAAACATCTGGAATTGAGTTTATAGAACTTACTGTCAACTACGATAATACCAACAAGCACTGAATACCAACTAATTGGGGGAAATAGTCTTTAAGTGAATGAATATTTCTATCTTCTTTTAATATGTACAATGAAATGATCTGACAGAGTTCCATCTTAAAACACTGTATGGATGAACTATGACTTAAATATGTTAAGAAGAAACTCAGAATAATTTATCTACAATGTAACTGTTAAGGAAGATAAATCTTACTGGCAAAAATATTGCCAGTGTCAAAAGTAAACAAGATTTGTAATAGAATTCAAACGTAGAAAGCAATGCAAACATAAATCACAATTCTAATGACATCCTGTTAAATGTTGCAACTATTTACATAATTTGTGAGACCCAGTGAAAACAAAAATGTGGATCTCCTTGTTCAAAAATCATCAAGGATTTCTGCCCTGGCTGGTGTGGCTCAGTGGATTGAGTGCCAGCTTGTGAACCAAAGGGTCACCAGTTAGATTTCCAGTCAGGGCGCACATGCCTAGGTTGCAGGCCAGGTCCCCAACTGAGGGCTCATGAGAGGCAACCACATGTTGATGTTTCTTTCCCTCTCTTTCTCCTCCCCCTCTCCCTAAATATAAATAAAAGCTTTTTAAAAATTCATCCGTGGCCAAGTTGTTCAGTTAGTTAGAGTGTTGTCCCAATTTGCCAAGGTGTGGGCTCAAACCCTTGTCAGGGCACGTGCAAGAGTAAACGAAGGAATGCATAACTAAGTAGAACAACATATTGATGTCTCTCCCCCCTCTCCTCTCTCTCAAATAAATAAACAAATAAAAAGAATTTCAAGACAGCGACAGTAGAATGTTAAACTAAGCAAGGAGCCCTAAGCAGACTCCCTGCATGATGCACAGAGGTACGCGTGCCAGCCTCACCCCCAACTATCTGAAAGGACATTCAAGACCTCAGCACTGAATGCAACTATCCAAAATCTGGGCTTTATTTTTGACAGGATGGATTTTCCAGTTTCTGTTTTTAGAAGAAAATATAATGTTTATGATCTGGGGAAAAAATAATGCTGTTACTTCTAAGAGTTAATAAAGCTGAATCTGGAAATACTTTCATATTCCAATGCAGCCAATTCAAAATGTCAACTGCAAATTTCTAAACTCTCATGTATGTACTAAGTTGTACAGAGATGATAAAAAAAAAGAAAAATCATTAAAAGAAATCCTCAAAACATTTGCAGTAGCCCTGGCTGGTGTGGCTTAGTGGATTGAGCAGAGCACATGCCTGGGTTGCAGACCAGATCCCCAGTAGGTGATGTGTGAGAGGCATCCAAACAATATTGTCTTTCCTCTTTCTCTCTTCCCCTCTAAGTAAAGAGATAAATAAATAGCATCTTTTAAAATGCCAGCAGTAAACAGTTTAATCAGTGTTAAGTAAAACTAATGTAAGAACCCTACTGATACCTTCATAACTTGACTTCCTCTGACATTTTAAATTATTAATGTTAGTCAAATGTCACAGGATGATCTACCTCATTTAAAAGAGCTATTAGCCCCAGATTAATGAGTGATTCATATCAGTGTTTTTTCCAGATAAATCAAAGGTGAAAGAAATTATTCACCACATTGAAATCCATTGGCTCTCATGTTATAATAAGCAATTCTATATGTAAGAAAAGGAGAAAATAAGAGCATACATATTTTTTTTTTTTCTGTTTTCAATGAAGTAATTGGAAACCTATAGAAATAGTATCTGTAAGAGAGCAAAGAGTTGATGGGAGGGATCCCAGTGGGGGGGAGCCATATTCCTCAGTAGGTGAATATCTTTGTATATTTTCTTTCATTTTTACATAGCCTAGTCGCTCTCTCTTTTTTTAATTTTAAAAATATTTACGTATTTTTAGAGAGAGGAAAAGGGAGGAAGAAAAAGAGGGAGAGAAACATTAATGCATGGTTGCTTCTTGTATGCCCTCAACTGGGGACCTGGCCCTCAACCCATACATGTGCCCTGACCAGGAATCAAACCAGCAACCCTTTGGTTTGTAGGCCAGTGCTCAGTCCACTGAGCCACACCAGCCAGGGCTCTTTTTATGTTTCCTATTTCAACCATGGAAATGCAGTATCTATTTAAAAATATAAAGAAATATGGGCTCTCAAAGTTCACAGTGAAGTCAGAACTAAAAATCAGCATGAATTCCAGAGAAATAATTCTTCTAAAGCAGACTACATCTGTAGAAGCATTTTTAAAAAAATATTTTATTTGTTATTTTTAGAGAGAAGGGAAGGGGGAGAGGGAGAGAGAGATCAAGGTATGGTTGCCTTTCACCTGCCTCCAGCTATGGACCTGGCTGGAGACCTGGCATAACCTGGTTATGTGCCCTGGCTGGGAATCAAACCAGCAACCTTTGGGTTCACAGGCTGGCACCTTATCCACTATGCCATGGGCCAGGGCAGCATTTTTAAAAGCATAGAATTTTAGACAAGTTTTAGCCCCGAAACTTACCTGTTCTGAGACTTTGGAAAGGTACTTAACCTCTCCATGCTTCAACTGTCTTATTTTACAAATGAGAATAAAAATGACTACCTGACAAGGTTATTATAAAGATTAAGTGAAGCACTGGCTGGTAGCACAGTGGATAAGGCACTGGCCTGCGAACCCAAAGGTCGCTGGTTTGATTCCCCAGCCAGGGCACATAACCAGGTTGCAAGCCAGGTCTCCAGCCATGTCTATAGCTGGAAGCAGGTGAAAGGCAACCATACAACGATATTTCTCTCCTTCTCTGCCTCTCTCCCCCTCTCTCTGGAAATAATAAATAAAATAATAAAAAAGATTAAGTGAAATAACAGACACATGATCTTTCAAATATATGTTCACAGCTATTCTTTCAAATTAGCGTTTAATCTTTGATAGCCAATATTATTTCTAATAACACAGTAGCTAGACTATTAGAGTCCTATATGGATAAAATTTATTCATTCACTTTTACATGTATTAATTCACAAATATTTATTAGGGACCTAATTTGTGCTAGATACTGCTCTAAGGGATTAAGACATCAGAGAGCAAAACAAAAAAGATTCATGCCTTTTTGAAATTTATATTACATATAGCAATGAGGGAAAATATGAAAGTTAACATAAGAAATATGTAAATACCAAAGTGTATTAGACAGTAAAAATTTTATGGAAAAAAAAGTAGAACAAGGGGAAAAGATTGTGATGTGGTGGGGTGGGGAGAAAGTGAAACATTACAATATTAAAGTGATCAAGTTGGGTATTATTAGAAAAAAGAAAGATAAAACTTATCCTGCTCACATCATGACTCCTTCAGTTTTTTAAGCTATTAAATTACATATCTTATTCAAATTTTTAGAAGTTACTATTCATCTAAAACTAGCAAATAGCAATTCACATTAAGCAATAGCATTTTCAAAAACTAGCCTTTTAAAATGTTCTAATTGGAGTAACAATTACAAAATATGCATATATTTTATTTCATGCCAATGTAACTTTAAAAATCCCAATATTTATTTTATAAATTGATATTGTGCTTTCTTGGAGCTTTAAGACATGCCCATTTATACTTCTCTAAAAAAAATTTTAGACAAATAGTTTCATTCAACAGTCTTAATTGATAACTGTCAATGCTAATGAATTTGGAATTGCATAAATGATTTTTAAAGTAACTCATGTTGTTTTTCTTTTTTTAATAGTTTTATTTTTTGTTGTTGTTTGTTTGTTTTTAAAGATTTTATTTCATTATTTTTAGAAGGAGGGGAAGGGAGAGAGGCAGAGAGGGAGAGAGACATCAATGTATGGTTGCTTTTCACCTGTCTCCAGCCACAGACCTGACTGGAGACCTGGTTTGCAACCTGGTTATGTGTGCTGGCTGGGGAATCGAACCTGCGACCTTTGGGTTCGCAAGCCAGCTCCTTGTCCACTGTACTACCAGCCAGGGCTCATTATGTTGTTTTTCAATACAGGGTGGGGTTTACAGTTGTTCATATGGAAAATATTTTGCTGCACCCTGTAGTTAGAAGCTAAGCTATATTTTCTCTAGTCCTTAATGCCAACTCTCCTTGAATGACTCTTTCATCCAAATTTTCTATAACATTAAAGGCATCGTAAAAAACATATGCTCACGAACTTTCTTCCTAACACAAAGGTAAGAAGCATCATATTGCTAAGCTTTGCGTTAGGCTTGCTGCTGAGCATAACCATTTTCCTTCAGATATGTATGAATTCAGACTTCAAGCTTTGCTATTTCAGTATTCTCATGAAGTTGTCCCAATTCTGGATATCTCAACCTATTAGAAAGTAAAGGCCGTGCTACTAAAAATATATGTAATGTGGAAAGGGCTTCATCAAATTACATGCCTAAGTAAGTATGCATACTTAATATCAAAGATAAAAATAAAATTGAACTGATGGAAATATTGCCTATTACCAGTATAATTATCTCCTTTGAGGAGTTCTTTAATGTCACTTCCTTCCAGTAGATGCAAAAATAAAGCTAGCAACGATAATGTGATTTTAATTATACACACCAAACCAGTCAAATGTTGTCTTTTAAAAATCTGCTTTATCTGGAAAATGGCAGCCTACCATTATCTGTAATAGCATTTGATTTCCACCTCTGATGAGTGGTGGGGAAAACAAGATTTTTCAGAAATACTTCTTAGAAGCCCCTTCTTACTGGATGTTAAAGGTAACAAAGTTCATATTTGAATATATTGTGCATGTTCCTGTAGAGCTTCTATACCTTTTAAGGATACATGAATAGCATTTTAAAGGATGTATTACTGCTTAGTATTATTTATTAGAGCTTTGAAAGTGAGACCAGGTCAGAGGAATGGAATAACAATGAGTTCCAGTGATTTCAATATGTAAGTATCAACCTGTTCTTGTTCTCTTGGTAATAACTTTACATATGACTATTAAACTGCAGGGTTTTTTAATAAACAATTTAGTTACTGCAAAAACTCTTGTGGCAGTTTGTAGATGGACATTTATTGACCACATACTACATACATCAATGGAATCTCTAAAATTCCTTTAAGATCAACCAATTGAGCTAAACTAGACCAACCAGCAAACATGAAAAACTGGAAGAGCTATGGAAATAGTCATTCTCTTGGCACTTGCAGCTTGATAGAGAACGCTATCAATGCCTCTACAGCAGTCATATCATTTAGGACATGTGTATACAATATATAATAATATAGTTAGAATAAGTATCAGAATTCATCTGAGACAAGTTTGAAAATAAGCACAGAGAGCCTATGACTGTGTTAACCTGCCTGAGGTATTGAACAAATTGTTCAAGAACAATTTGATTGTGTTCTTAAATATCTTCTAGATGAGCAAAAATACAGGGTGACAATTGGCCAGGTTAGTGAAGACCATACCCATGAGGTTGTAGACACAGTGTCAAGCTTTTGAAGTTAAAGATCCTATTTACAGCCCAGTATTGCTCATTATAATTCTTCCTTGCAAAGCTCCTTTTGGTCCTTGGGTGGAAGTTACAGCTCCCCCTCACAGCCAAGAAATTTGAGAGAGCCCTACTCAGTTCAAAATAAAAATGCTCATTTCAGGGCCCTGGTAGGTAACATAGTGGATAAGGCGTTGGCCTGTGAACCCAAAGGTCACTGGTTCGATTCCCAGCCAGGGCACATAACCAGGTTGCAAGCCAGGTCTCCAGTCAGGTCTGTAGCTGGAGGCAGGTGAAAGGCAACCATACACTGATGTCTCTTTCCCTCTTTGCCTCCCTTCCTTCTCTTCTCTCTGAAAATAATAAATAACATCTTTAAGTAAAAACACACACACACATACACACAACCCACTCATTTCACCTAAAATAATTCAGATTGTTTCCCTGCAGATTGGGCACAGACAAGGTTCTGCCCATCCCATTCATTTATTTCCCAAATGATTTTGTCTATTTTATTAATTATGCTGTTATAGTTGTCCCAATTTCTTTTCCCTTAGCTCCCCTCCATCAAGTACCCACTTCCCTCCAGCAATCTGCCCCCCACCCCTTAGTTCATGCCCATGGATGGGTCTTTGGCTTCACCCTTTCCTATATTATTCTTAGCTTCCCCCTATTTTGTACCTACCAATTATGCTTCTTATTCCATGCACCACTTCCCCATTTCTCCCCCTTTCCCCTCCCAGCTGATAACCCTCCAAATAATCCCCATGCCTATGATTATGTTCCTATTCTGGTTGTTTGATTAGTTTGTTTTTGTTTTTATTTTTTTAGGTTCTGTTGTTGATAGTTGTAACTTTGTTGTCATTTTTTAAAAGATTTTATTTATAATTTTCAGAGAGAGGGAAAGGGAGAGAGAGAGGGAGAGAGAGATCAATGTACAGTTGCCTTTCGCCTGCCTCCAGCTACAGACCTGGCTGGAGACCTGGCTTGCAACCTGGTTATGTGCCCAGGCTGAGAATCGAACCAGTAACCTTTGGGTTCACAGGCCAGTGCCTTATCCACTGTGCCACCAGCCTGGGCTGTAGTTATGTTAATGTTCATAGTTTTAATCTTTTTCTTAAATAAGTCCCTTTAACATTTCATAAAATAAGGACTTGGTGATGATGAACTCCTTTAGCTTTACCTTATCTAGGAAGCACTTTATTTGCCCTTCCATTCTAAATGATAGCTTTGCTGGAGGAAGTAATCTTGGCTGTAGGTCCTTGCTTTTCGTTATTTTGAATGTATCTTGCCAGGCCCTTCTTGTCTGCAAAGTTGCTTTTGAGATACCAGCTGACAGTCTTATAGGAGCCCCTTTGTAGGTAACTCTCTTCTTTTCTCTTGCTGCTTTTAGAAGTCTTTATGTTTAACCTTTGGCATTTTCATTATGATGTGTGTTGGTATGGTCCTCTTTGTGTCTAGGTTGTTTGGAACTCTGTGCTTCCTGGACTTATGTGTCTATTTCGTTTACCAAATCAGGGAAGTTTTTCTTCATTATTTTTCCACATAAGTTTTCAATTTCTTGCTCTTCTTTGTCTCCTTCTGGCACCCTGAAGATTCAAATGTTGGCATGTTTAAACCCTGCAGGTTCCTAAGCCTCTACCCTCTTTTTCAATTCTTACTTCTTCATTCTGTACTGGTTGACAGTTTATTTCTTCCTTGTGTTCTAAATCACTGATTTGAACCCTGGCTTCCTTTCCTTTACCATTGGTTTCATGTGGATGTTCTCTTTGTTTCACTTAGCATAGCCTTCCCTTCTTCCCTTCTGTGTTTGCTGTAGTCAAGCATATCTGTCAAGTCCATGAGCATCTTTATCACCACCATTTTGAACTCCGCATCTGTTAGGTTGGCTATCTGCTCATCCCTTAGTTCTACTACTAGAACCTTGATCTGTTCCCTCTTTTGGGCCATACTTCTCTGTCTCCTCAACTTGACAGGATCCTGTTTGCCTCTGTGTTTTAGGTTGAGCTGTTACACCTGTTACATTGTATGGGGACTGGTGCCCCTCTAGCTATTGTCCTGGTTGTGATTCTCAGAGGATGGGTGGGTCTGCAGATGTTCTAGGACTGTGGAGGCCTCTGAATAAACGGACTTTGCTGGGAGACTGACAGTTTCCTCCTCACCCCCAACCCCCACTGTTTTTCACAGTCAGAAGCAATGTGGCTTTATTTTCTTCCTGGGGCTGGAATCATGAGCTGAGCAGTATGATCTGGTCTTGCTAGTGCTCCCCAGGCTTCCCTCCTGACATTCTCTTAAATACATGACTGCACTTCCTGCCAGCAGGCCACAGCTGCTGACCCAGCTTCCACTGCCGCTGCCTCTACACCACACCCTCTCCACTCCAGCTGCACCCTCCTCACTGTCTGGATGAGTATTTCTCCTTTATATCTTTGTTTGGTGGACTTCCATGCAGCTTGCTTTTCTGGGATTTCTGGTTGTCTCCAGTTTTTAGGTAGTTGCATTCTTTCTTAGTTGTGGAGTGAGATGCAGTGTATCTACATACCCGTGGCTTTCATCTTAGCCTGAAGTCCTCCTGTTTGTTTGTTTGTTTGTTTCTTGTTGCAGTAATAAAGTAATACATGTTTATTGCAGTTAATTCAGATGTGTCAAGTAGGAAGAAAATTCTTTTTACCTATACTTTTATCTCTCAATGAAAATAGCTGTTAACATTGTGGTGACTCCTGGAATCATACTGAATGTACAATTTTTAAAAAGATTGTATTCATTTATAGAGAGAGGGAAGGGAGGAAGGAAGAGAGGGAAACATCAATGTTTGAGAGAAACATTGATCATCTGCCTCTCAAATGCCCTCAGTCAGGAACCTGGCTCAAAACCCAGGCATATGCCTTGACCAGGAATCAAACTGGTGACCTTTCAGTTTGCTGAATGATGCCCAACCCGCTGAGCCATACCAGTCAGGGCTGAATATACAATTCTGAATCCTGCTTTTTTCTCTTAACATTTTATGGTGAGTATTTTTCTAGGTGGTTAAATTTTTTCAACTACGTTATTTTTAAGCCTGGCATAATATTCTACAGCCACTATGAAAAATAGTTGGAGTTTCCTCAAAAAACTAAAAATGGAACTGCCTTTTGATCCAGCAATTCCACTACTTGGACTATACCCAAAGAATCCTGAAACACCAATTCATAAGAACCTATGTACACCTTTGTTCCTAGCAGCACTATTTACAATAGCCAAGTGCTGGAAACAGCCTAAGTGCCCATCAGTGGATGATTGGATCAAAAAACTTTGGTACATTTACACAATGGAATTCTATACAGCAGAAAGAAAGAAGGAACTCCTACCCTTTGCAACAACATGGATGGAACTAAAAAGTATTATGCTTAGTGAAATAAGCCAGCCAGTGAAAGACAAATACCATATGATCTCACCCATTACAGGACAACAATGAACAAAACTAGCAACAAGCAAAGCAGAACCAGATATGTGAATACAGTGAATCAGCCTTCAGTGGTCAGGGGGAGGAGGGAGGAAGAGGCAAAGAAGGGGAGCAGTTTAGACAAGAACCTAATATGAAGGAACCATGGACATGGACAACAGGTGTGATTGACTTTAGGGGGGAATGGATGGGTGGGGAAGAGGACAGAGGGGAACAAAAAGGGGATGGATGTAATACAGCAACAATAAAATTAAATTAAAAAAAGAAAAGACTTTTATTATTGATATAAGTTACTTCCACATTTTTACTATTACAAATAAAGATGCCATTAAAATCTTTATACAGAAATTATCATCTAAATTTCTGACTATTAGCCCTGGCTGGTTGCACAGTGGATAAGGTGCTGGCCTGCGAACCCAAAGGTTACTGGTTCGATTCCCAGCCATGGCACATAACCAGGTTGCAGGCCAGGTCTCCAGCCAGGTCTGTAGCTGGAGGCAGGTGAAAGGCAACCATACACTGATGTCTCTCTCCCTCTCTGCCTCTTTCCTTGCCCCTCTCTCTGAAAATAATAAAATCTTTTAAATAAATAAATAGATACATTTCTGACAACTTAGGATTCATTTCTTCAGGAGAACTACTGTTAATAGTCATGAAGATTTTTCTTTTCATGCATTTGTTTTCAGTCTATTTCAATGAATATTTTACTAGGTGAAAACTACTGTAAAAGACATAGGATTCAAATTAAATTAAAAAAAAATCAAAAAAAAAAAAAAGACATAGGATTCAAACGTGAATTAGACTGCCATCAGGAGCTTACAATCTAGAAAATAAAATCAAACGAAGGTATACATAATTATAGATAGTATATGGTAGAAAGTGATCTGTCCCACAAGTTCTGGATTGTGCTTTGGAGACTCAAAAATTAGCAGTCTGTTTTCTCATGACCAGTTGTGTTTGCATTAAAATGTTTATTTCCTGCTTTAAAAATATTTCTATTGTCAATGTTCTCATGAAAATACATACATATCTATCTGAGTCTACTTTGGACAAAACCTTTATTTGAGATATTCCTTAAGTAATATTGCTGACTTTATACTTTGTCTCTTTCATGAACAATTTCAGGGCTGTTATGAAAATACAGAGCTCTACTATGGGCTACTGAAAATGCTTATAGATTTGTGAACTTTATAATAAAGCAGTACTGTCATTGGAGAAGGAGGTCAATTTATAATTACAGATTGGCTAGTCTTGTAGCCTTAATGTGTCCCCTTGACATTGTTATGGAATGTGTAAAGGCATAATATATCAGAGCTTAAATGATAGGTTTTAAGAATAACTTAATAATTTTTCAAAATCAAACAAAACTTTTATATGAGATTCTTATCTTTATCTATATCAACAGTCAACAAACCCCTCTTTCTCTCTGGTAGTCACCATACTGTTGTTTCCTGTGTCTATGAATTTATGTTTTTGCTTAATCCTTTCATCTGTTTCACCCAGATGCTCCCTGACAGGTGTCAGTTTGTTCTTTCTGTATCGGTGGGCCTGATTTCTTTTGTTTGTTAGTTTATTTTGTTTATTAGGCTCCACATATAAGTGAAATGACATAGTACTGTTCTTTCTCTGACTGAGTTGTTTCACTTAGCACAATACTCTCCAAGTCCACTCATGCTGTTGCATAAGTTAAGGTTTCCTTCTTTTTTTTTATGCCAGAGTAGAATTCCGTTGTGTAAATATACCACAGATTTTTTTATCCACTCATCTACTGATGGACACTGGGTTACTTCCAAATATTGGCTATTGTAAATAACACTGCAGTTAACATAGGAGTGCATATGTTCTTTTGAATCAGTGTTTCAGGTTTCTTTGAATATATTCTCAGAAGTGAAATTGCTGGGTCATAAGGCAGTTTCATTTTTAATTTTTTGAGGTAACACCATACTGCTTTCTACAACGTATACACCAATCTGCATTCCTACGAACAGTATGTGAAGATTCCCTTTTCTCCACATTCTTGTCAACATTTGTTGTTTGTTGATTTATTGAATATACCCATTCTGACAGGTGTGAGATGATATGTCATTGTATTTTAAATTTGCATTTTTCTGATGATCAGTGATATTGAGCATCTTTGCAAATGTATATTGGACATTGTATGTCCTCTTTGGAGAAGTGTCTATTCAGATCCTTTGCTCATTTTTATTGGATCATTTTTTGGTGTTTTATAAGTTTTTCATAAATTTTGGGTATTAACTCCTTAGGTGCATCAATGAATATGTTGTCCCATTCAGTGGGTTTTCTTTTAATTTTGTTGATGGTTTCCTTTGCCATGCAAAATTGTTTCAGTCTGATGTAGTCACATTTGTTTGTTTGTTTGTTTGTTTGTTTCCCTTGCCTGAGAAATCAGAAAACACATTGATACAATAAATGTCCAAGACTTTACACCCTATGTTTTCTTCTAGGATTTTTATGATTTCAAGTCTAACATTTAAGTCTTTTATCCATTTGAGTTCATTCTTGTGTATGGTGTAAAAGTTTATCTTGTTTCATTTTTTATTTTGCATTTTCCTGCCCAATATTCCCAACACTATTTATTAAATAGACTATTTTTACTTGATTATATGTATTTGCCTTCTTTTTAAAATATTAATTGAGGCCCTGGCTGGTAGTACAGTGAATAAGGTACCGGCCTGCAAAACCCAAAGGTCACTGGTTCGATTCCCCAGCCAGGGCACATAACCAGGTTGCAAGCCAGGTCTCCAGCCAGGTCTGTGACTGGAGGCAGGTAAAAGGCAACCATACACTGATGTTTCTCTCTCTCTCTGCTTCTCTCCCTTCCTCTCTCTCTCTGGAAATAATACAATCTTTAAAAAATATATTAATTTACTATAAAGGTATGAGTTTATTTCTGAACTATATATTGTATTCTATTGATCTATATGTTAGTTTTTATGCCAGTGTCAGGCTATTTTGATTACTATGGCTTTGTAGTGTAGTTTGATATCAGGTAGCATAATTCCTCCAACTTTATTCTTCTTTCTCAAGATTACTGTGGCTATTTGGGATCTTTGTCATTTGATATAAATTTTTAGAATATTTGTTCTAGTTCTGTGAAATATACTATTGGTATCTTGATAGAAATTGTGTTGAATCTATAGATTTCTTTGGGTCATATGACATTTTAATAATATTAATTCTTCCTATGTGTGAATATAGTATATGCTTCCCCTTATTTGTATCTTCAGTATCTTTCTTCATTGTCATAATTTTTTTGAGTATAGGTCTTTTACACCTTGGCTAAATTTATTCCTAGGTATTTTTAATGCAATTTTAAATGATAATGTTTTCTTAATTTCTCCCTCTGGTAGATCACTATTGGTATATGAATATGCAACTGATTTCTGGATATTTATTTTGTACCCTGCTATTTAACTAAATTTATTTATCAGTTCTAGCAGGTTTTTTGTGTGTCATCTTTAGGGTTCTCAGTTTACAGTATTATGTCATCTGAAAATAATCACCATTTTCATTCTTCCTTTCTAATTAGGATTCGTTTTATTTTTTTCTCCTTGTCTGACTGCTGTGGTTAGGATTTTCAGTTTTATGTTGAATAAGAGAGTGAAGGCAGAGATGCCGGTCTTGCTTCTGATCTTAAAAAAAAAAAAGCTTTTAGTTTTTGCCCATGAGTATGATGTTGGCTGTGGGTTTGTGATATGTGGCCTTATTACATTGAGCTATGTTTTCTCTATTCCCATTTGGCTGAGATTTTCATCATAAATAGGTGTTGGATTTTATCAAATGCTTTTTTTCTGCATCTATTGATATGAACATATTATTTTTATCCTTCATTTTGTTTATGTGGTGTATCACATTTATAGATTTGTGGATATTGTATCAATATTGTATTCCCATAATAAATCCTACTTGATCATGGTGTATGATCCTTTTAATGCATTATTGGATCTGGTTTGCTAATATTTCATTGAGGATTTTAGCATCTATGTCCATAAGGAATATTGGGCTATAATTTTCTTTCTTTGTTGTATCTTTATTTCATTAAATTAGTATAATACTGGTCTTATAAAATGAGCTTAGGAGACTCTTCATAAATTTTTTGGGATAGTTTGAGAAGGATAGGTGTTAGTTCTTCTTTGAAGGTTTCATCAAATATACCTGTAAATCCAGGTCTAGGACTTATATTTGTTGGAAGTTTTTTGATTACTGCTTCAATTTTTCTACTCGTAATTTGTTTATTCAGATTTTCTGATTCCATTTTGGAAGATTATGTATTTCTAGGAATTTGCCCATTTTGTCCAGATTGTCCAATTTGTTGGCACATAGTTTTCATAATATTTTCTTACAATGCTTTGTATTTCTTTGGTGCCAATTGTTACTTCTCCTCTTTCATTTCTTATTTTGTTTGGGTCCTCTCTCTTTTTTTGTGATAAGTCTGATTAATGGTTTGTCAATCTTGTTTATTTTTTCAAAGAACCATCTCTTGGATCCATGAATCTTTTATATATATATATATATATATATATATATATATAGAACACAAAACGTTTATTAAGTTACTGAAAGGAAAAAAATACCTACTAAGCTTAGAAACTTTCTTATAGAGGACCTACAGACTTATATTACCTCAATGTTTATTTGTAAAAGTAAGTAGAACTCCATACTACAGAGAATCACTGTATGAATGAGTCAGTGATACTAACCATGTATGTGTAACATTTATAGTATTTCTCTCATGTGAAATTTGGGGAGCCTATGAATTAATTTGCACCAACCTTACAAGTAGTAGTTACAGTAAGCTGCACTCCAGCATAGTTTTCAAGCTACTCTGAGAGTATTTATTAAAACTTAGTCTTTATTTTCAAGGCCCTGGAAGGTGTGGCTCAGGGGATTGAGCACCAGCCTGTGAACCCAGGGGTCACTGGTTCAATTCCCAGTCAGGGCACATACCCACATTGCAAGTCAGGTCTCCAGCCAGGTTCCCTGCTAGAGGCAGGTGAAAGGCCATCATACACTGATGTTTCTCTCCTTTCTTCTTCCCTCTCTCCCTCCCTTCCCCACTCTCTAAAAATAATGAATAAAATCTTTTTAAAAATTTAAAAATCATAAGTCTTTACTTTCAGTTTATACCTAATCTGTCCAATGTACATTCTCACATGGGGTTATGGAGATGTGAGGCAAAATGAAGGTTTTTGTACATTGTTTACATTCAATAGAATTCTCCCTACATGAGCTCATGCCTTTCCAAGGAAGTGGGACAGCTGAAGGCTTTTCCTATATTCTTTCTATATGTGATGTCTCTCCAGTGTGCATCCTTATAGGTCTATGAAAAGCTCTCCCCAATTCCTTATATTCATTGATTTTCTCTTAGGTATGAGTTCTTTCATGATTTTGTAAAGAACTGGGATGACAGGAAGGAATAAATGCTAAATTGGAAGAAATAAGTGCTTTCCAACAGTCCTTCCATTTACAGGATCCATCTCCAATCTGCATTATCATATGTGATTACAAAGCTGAGAAACAAATGCAGGCTCTCCCACACTCTTTACATTAACAGGGTTTATCTCTACAATGTATTTTCTCATGTTTACGGTAACTACTTGGGTAACCAAATGCTTTACCCCATTTATACATTGGTAGGGCTTTTGTCCACTGTGTATTCTTTCATGTATCTGACAGTACCTAGGACAACTGAAAGCTTTTCCACATTGTTTACATTGATACGTTTTCTTCCCACTATGAGTTTTTTCATGCATTTGAAAGTAGCTAGGACAACCAAAGGCTTTCCCACATTGCTTACATTCATAGGGTTTCTCACCAGTATGCGTTCTTTCATGCTTTCCAAGAAAAGTGGGATGACGGAAAGCTTTACCACATTCCTTACATTCATGGGGCTTCATTCCGTCATGAGTTCTTTGATGTTTCCTAAGGTATGTAAGTAAACTGAAGGCCTTACCACATTCCTTGCAATCATAGGGCTTTTCTCCTCTGTGTGTCATTTTATGACTTTGAAATTTTCTTGAACAGGTGAAATCTCGCCCACACTCCTTACATTTAAAATGTCCTTCTCTAGCATGCTTGATCATGTGTCTTTTAAATATGGTGAGCGAACTCCAGGCTTTGCCACATTTCTTATACTCATGGGGTGTCTGTTGAGTATGAGTTCCTGTGTGTCTGCATAAGGTACTTGAATACCTGTAGGCTTTACCACATTTTATATCTTCATGGGGCTTTTCTGCACAGTGTTTTTTTTCATGTACTCAAATATGTCGGCGATGCTTGAAAGCTTTCCCACATTCCTTACATTTGTAAGGCTTTTCTACATATTCCTGACACTGGTATAGTTTGGGTCCAGTGAGCAAACTTATGTGCCTGTTAGAGGATAAGTGATGAATGAAGACTTGTCTACACAGCCTGGACTTTGGTGGTTTTATTTCAGTAGCACTTTTCTTCTCTTCATTGGAGTTTAGAATTTGGCTGAAGGTTTCTCTATGTTGACTACCTTCTTTTCTTTAATAAAGTCTCTCTACAATATGATTGCTAAAATTTGTCCTATGTTTTTCATATTGATCTTCACTGTCATAGTCTTCCCATTTTTCTTCTAAAATACAAGCTATTGATTCCAGATTCCTGAAGGTTTCCTGCATCACATCTCTGTAGAGTTTCTTCTGGGTTGAATTCAGGAAAGCCCACTCTTCCAAGATGAACTTCGTATTAATATCCTCTAAGGCCAAGAAGTCCATGTCTATGTTTCCTGGGTCTCCCTGAGTCCCTCCTACACCTCCACATCCAGTACAGATCACAGCTCAACAGATGGGTAGAGAAATGTGAGCATTTGAGGGCTGGAGAGCTCGATCCATTAATCTTTTGTATTGTGGGATTTTTAGACTGTATTTCATTTATTTCTGCTCTGACCTTTATTGTTTTCTTTCTTCTATTCACCTTGGGCTTTGTTTGTTGTTCTTTTTCTAGTTTATTTAAGTGTAAAGTTAGATTGCTTATTTTAAATTTTTCTTGTTTTTTAAGGTACGCCTGTTATGCTATGAATTTTTTTCTTAGGACTGCTTTCATGGTGTCTCATAGATTTTGGGTCGTTATGTTCTCATTTTCATTTGCTTCAAAGTTATCTTGTGATGTTTTCTTGATCTCATTGTTACCTCTTTTATTGTTTAGTAACATGTTATTTAGCTCCATATCTTTGTGTGCTTTTCAGTTATTTTCTTGTGATTGATTTCTACTTTTATACCATTCTGGTCTGAGATGATGGTTAATATGATTTCAGTGTTCCTAAATTTATTGAAACTTGTTTTGTGCCCTAACATGTGGTCTGTCTTAGAAATGAAAACAATGTATATTCTGATGCTTTAGGGTGAAATGCTCTGAAGATATCAATCAATTCCATCTGACCTAGTGTGTCATTCAAGGCTTCTGGGTTTCTTTTAATAGGTTCTTTTATTGAGGAGGAAATGTCTTCTCAGAAGCTCACTGCAGATTTCCCCTGTAGACCCACCTTAATTGCTTTAAGTGTACTGTTTTCTATATGCACATTATTGTGCAATAAACTAAACTCTATAACCTCTGAACAACAGTTCCTTTTTTCCCTCTCCCTCAGCCACTCACAACCACTATTCTACTTTTTGTTTCTAAAATTTTGCCTTCTTTAGATACCTCATTGAGTTGTTGCATTGTAGCTCTGCATGTAGTGGGTTTAAATGTATTTAAAATGTCTCCAAAGAGATTTCACTATAAAGTGGAGTTAAAACATAAATATTAGAGTATATACAGGAAGGCACAAAAACAGATCAATCACTGCAAATATAAAATTAGCTAATGGATTCAAATGTGATATTAGCAAATATTATTTGGAAGAATGACTATTTCCATATTTCTTTGGAAATGCATTTTAATGGACTTAAGAAAAAAAGGTACCTATAAGTACATAAAGCTGTATTATTTCTTCAAAGAAGCTAAACAATTTTCCATTACCTACCAAGCAATGCAATGGAGGCAGGAGAAATATCTAAATTCCTCAGAATAGACAAAAGACATTTTGCAGTGGCAAGATTCCTGAATAATCATTGAAATAAAATCATTGAAAGATTTTATTATGGTTTAAATGGCACAATTTCACTCATTCTTGGGGCTTCTAACATCTTTTTTTTTTTTTTTTTTTAATATTTTATTTCATTATTTTTTAGAAAGAGGGGAAGGGAGAGAGGCAGAGAGGGAGAGAGACATCAATGTATGGTTGCATTTCACCTGCCTCCAGCTACAGACCTGACTGGAGACCTGGTTTGCAACCTTGTTAGGTGCCCTGGCTGGGGAATCGAACCTGTGATCCTTGGGTTCGCAGGCCGGCGCCTTATCCCACTATGCTACCAGCCAGGGCGCTTCTAACAGCTTATGAAATAGAGTATATGGCTGAGAATTCAGAGAACCCACACCTGCAGCCCCTGGGACTAATAGGTTTATTTCTCTTTACATTCTGGACCTTCTCACTTCCCATGTTACTGTTTCATAGCTCTGAACCAGTCCATGGGAAGTGTGTGGTGTTGTTAGTACATCAATACCTATTGCTAATTAAATAACCAAAGTAGTTAATAACATCTGGAAAACTTGAGTACATATTCATTATCTTTGCTTTGTGTTTCCTGGTCAGGAAAGAGGTAATTAATAAAATAGAACTACAGTTCAATATTCTCTGCTCTGATTGTCCTGGTAAACCAGTGAGATAGTTGAGCAGTATTTATGTACGAGATGTGTAACAAGACAAGTCATAACAAAACCAGTCCCACAAAAACAAAACTAAAAACAAACAAACAAAAAATCGTAATGTAGATAGCAGAGAGATAAGATCTATTTCATGGCAATAAAGCTTTCTAAAACTTACTTTTTGTGCTTGATTTAAATACATTTCTCAAATATTTCATTCACTTATTTATTAATTCAGTCATGGAGGTAGCATACCCTTTGAGATGAAACATTTCAGAGTTGATCAGTTGTTGTTGTTGTTTTAAATCTAATAATCTAAAAATAAAGGATGATGACAGCTAAGGTGATTGCTAAAGTGCAAACCTGGGATCAGAGTAAAGTCCTAACCCTTTACCATGTTGCACCTGATCCTTAATGATCTGACTTTACTTTTTCTCCAGCTCCATTTCTCCAGATCCTGTTCTTCTACTAGGGTAACCCTTTTTCCCCTCCACTAGGCCATCAATTCAGCTTTTGATTCTCCCTTAATTTTGACTTCCTCTAGGAATCTGCTGACAGGCCAGGTTCAAGCTGGGTGCTTCTCTTCTAATCTCAAGGAACCATGGGCTCCATAATGCCAGGGACTGTGTGCTTAGAAAGTAACTGATTTCTTTCCACTCTCCAAATGATTTTAAAAACATACTGGCAGACCACTTCCTTTTTTTTTATTGTTTTATTCTATATTTTATTTTTAAATTTACTTTTATTATTTTTTAAGATTTTATTTATTATTTCCAGAGAGAGAGGAAGGGAGAGAGGCAGAGAGGGAGAGAGACATCAATGTATGGTTGCCTTTCACCTGCCTCTGGCCACGGACCTGGCTGGAGACCTGGCTTGCAACCTGGTTATGTGCCCTGGCTGGGAATCGAACCAGTGACATTTGGGTTTGCAGGCCAGGGCCTTATCCACTGTGCTACCAGCCTAGACCACTTCCTTTTAAAGAGCAAAAGTAGTCAATTTAAGTACAAGGGCAAACCTATGTCATAGCAGTTTCAGGTGACACCTCATATTTGTGCAAATAAATACCCATAAATATACCCTACCTAGTCACACTATGGACATACAAATTAAATTTATGTTAGAAATTATGTAATTTACATATGATCTTACTTGTATATTAAACATCATTGAAATCTCAATTTGTACCCACTCAAAATATTATACTGTTTAATAAGTTCCTGTTAAAAATAATTGTATTGCCTTGGCTGTTGTAGTTCAGTGGATTGTGCACTGGCCTGCAAATCAAAGGATAATCTGTTTGATTCCTGGTCAGGGCATATGCCTGGATGACCAGCCAAGACCCCAGCTGATGGCGTGCAAGAGGCAACTGATTGATATTTCTCTCACACATCAGTGTTTCTCTCCATCCCTTTCTTTCTCCCTTCCTTTCTCTGAAAATAAATAAAAATAAAATCTTCTTAAAAATAATGGTAACATCTTCAATTAGGTCTTCATGAAATTATCTTCTATATACCAGTCCCTAATGCTACTATATAAAGTCAGCATAATTCATGCCTTTTAGTAACTTTTTTTCCAGTGACATTTATATGAAGTCCTACCTAGTGATAGCATCAAATAAATAACTAATACATTTATAATTCATTTACTGAGGAAATAACACAATTTGTTATTAAAGTGAAAGTTTTTCATCTTTCTCTACTGAGATTAAAATAAGTGTGAATCTGCTTTAAAATGTTAATTTCTATTAAATTCCACCAGTATTTGAAGCAGCTTAGTGTTTCACTATTTTTATATAGATTTTTTTTAGAGAGAGAGACTAATTTGTTGTTCCATTTATTTATGCATTCATTGGTTGATTCTTACATGTGCCCAGGGATTGAACCACTTGTCCAGGGCTTACTTCATTATTTTTATTCTGAATATTTATCTCATTTTATTTTGTTTATTAGGGACTAGACCAACCTGAGGCAGATTACATTGATAAAGTTAAATAGAATGTTTAAAATATTTTGATTAGAATGAAAAGATATCAGTATACATATAATTTTTCACTACACTGGAAAATATAAAAGTAAAATTTAAAAAACATGAATCAGTTCAGTCTTCCTGTTATGTTAATTCCTAGGAAAGGGGTGATTCCGGGCTGCCAGCCCCTGTGTGTGCAGTGGATCTCCGGTTGTCCAGAGCTCCAGGTTCCTCCTTGAGCCCCTTGGAGAATAGTAGTAGAGAGCTTAATGGCCAGGGTGCAGAGTCCAGGTCTGGAGGTGATACATATGACCTCTGCTCACCTAATTGCAAGGGAAGGTTTAAATCAGTCTACTTGTGTGATACAGGATTTGGTCGGCACTCAGCCTTGTCTTGGCCACAGAGATATGGAGTAGAAACACTTGCGTGCTGTGTGCATCTCTGTATTACAGCACAGCTGCCATGTAATGTGTTAACGAGTGAGGGGCAAACTTCCTATTTGCTGCAGAAACAAATAAAGTAGTACTTTAAGATTATATGTACAAGATTATGTTCAATACCTGGTTCTACTCTAAGGTAAATTGAGATCAAATAAAATTCTGTTGACCCATGGATTTAGTGTTGCAAACCATCATGGAATGCAAACAAAGTCCCTTAGAAATTGTTTCTGTCAGAAAATAGTAAGCAGCAGTAACATTACTAGAGGTAATGACAAGTGATATACATGTTATCAGAAATTTCATCTGAAACTAAAGACATCTACTGACGTGAATTAATCTATTATTAGGCAAGTGCAAACAACCTGAACCAAGAAATAGAAATGTGTCTAATGTAAATAACTTAAAATACCCAGATGAGCAAATATTAAACTGCTGCCCCAAAAACTTGTGGTAAAGCACATTTTACTCTACACAGGTGTATTTACAGCAGTTCTCTACAGAAAGTGAACATCTACTGAAAAAGTATTTGGGGGTGGGTAGGGAAAGGTTACTTTAAGCTTCATTAGTGACCAGTTCTCTGAAAGAGGCGGTTGCCCGCATCTTCTCTCTGAAAAATAGGTTACTGTAAGCTAGGTTGCTTATCGATTGCAACAGCATCGAAGCAAATCAGTTATGTTAGAAATTTGTATTTAACTTGCAATGGTTAACTTACATATATAAAATTAAACTCCTTTCAGTAGTCAGTTATATTTGAGACTTTGTTTATATCATTTTCCATTTTATGGCACAATAGAGAACACCACAATTACATAGAAGCTGTAATTAGATGCAATGCAAGGATACAGGGATAATAGTTTGAACCTTTGGATTAAATATTAGGATGGTCTCCTCAGGGGTTTACTTATTGGAGTAGCAGCCAAGGAGGCAGACTGTTGAACTGCCCTCTAGGAAGCTTTTTGAGGAGGACTGGGTTACGGGATATGGGCTACACACTTCAGGGAGTTGAAGAAATGTTAACTGGGTAAATGATCATTTGAATAAATGTGGAGTGGCTTCCAAGGGCGAAGTCTGCTTCAGCTCAGGTACTTGTTTGAGCTGCTGTGCCATCCCTCCTATCCCTGTAGTTCTCCATTATTAAAGAGAGGAGTGAATGTTAAAATGCAGCGAAGCAAAGCAATTTAAGGTGTATTTTCTTCCAGTTGGTATTTAGCTGATATTAAAGAAAATTACTGGACAAATTAGAAGTACTCCGGCTCCGGCTGGGTGGCTCAGTTGGTACCCAAAGTGCTGTGCTTTGATTCCCCTCGAGGCACATAAATAGGTTGTGGGTTCAGTTCTGATCAGGGGCCTACGGGAGGTGACCTATAGATGTTTCTCCCTCTCTCATATAAATGTCCTCAGGTGAGGATAAAAGAAAAAAGAAAAAGAAAAAGGCTCTAAAGCGCATTACAAGTATAGTCCTGAATGTTCATGGAGGGCTTGATACTCTTCTGGAAACTACATTATTAACTGCACCTCTTCTCTCTTAGTTCCGCACGCATGCCACTCCAGCGTTCTCTGGCCCGAAGCTCTTGGCAAGATGATTTGATTCAGTGAGAGAAGGACAGGGACTGGGTAAGCATTCTAGCGCTGCAATGCTATGTGACGTATTGTCCCGTCTGCATTTTAGTTTCCTTATCCGAAATATTACTAAACTCTACCACATAAATCTGATTCTTATCAAGGGATCGGTACAGCAGCTAGGGACACGTAAGACCCTTGGCATGTGGGTCTGTGAGGGTAAGCAAGCCATTGGGCAGAGTCCAAAGAAGCTGTAATGATCTGCCCAACCCCAAATCCAGAGCGTGGCCCGCAGGTGAGCGTGGCTGACGGTCCTAGCACTCCAGGTGTGCCGCCTCAGGTGCGCACCCAGCGGCTCGAGTCTCGGCCAATGGGCAAGCTGGGCTGGGGCGGGCGGGGCGGAGCCGCCCGCGGGGGACCCTCCTGGCCACGCCCTGAGCGCTCCACTAGGCACAGCCAGTCCTTGGCAGCTTTCCCGGAGGAGCGGTAGGCGGGGTCGGCAGTGGCTGCACTAACACCCAGAGCCCTACTCTCCCCCAGCCCCGCCCCCGGGCCGCCAGTGTTCGCCCTGGGAAGCCGGGTGCGGAGGCCGTCCGGGCGCCGCTGCCGTGGTGGAGTCAGGTGGGTGTGGGAGCCGCAAACAAAACACCTAGTGCCAAACTGCACGACCTGGACGACGGGAGGAGGAAGCACTTGTCCGGGAGCCGCTGCCGGAGTCCCCCCTCTCGAGTCGCGCCTAGCGGAGGCATGCAGGCGACAACCCCGCGGGCCGGGTTGCCGGTAAGGACCCCGCCAAGCGCCCGCTCGCGTGCAGACCCGAGCGGGAGGGAGCGCGCCGCGCCCGGCGAACTCGGTGACCGGAGCAGCAGGGGCAGCTACGACTTCAGGCGGATGGCAATCCGGCGAAAGTCCAACCCCTCCTACCTGCTGACTGGGACCCCCAGGCCCTGGGGTAGGCCTTCGCCGCACCTGGAAAGGGCCGAGAAGAACACTTTTAGGGTCCAGGCACCGGTGGACGCCCGGGGTAAGTGCTGCGCGAGGAGGGTGAGCGGCGGGTTGGCGCAGCCGGGGGGCGCCGAGGGCTCTCTAGTTGCCGTGGTCGGCCGGCTGCAAAGGGGGCCAGTCGGGGCGGTTTTCCCTGGGGGCTGCGCCTGGCCACCTACCGCCTACCAATTTTGTCCCTTCCCCCAAAGGACCTTGTCTGAGTAAGAACACGCCTAGGGCTGAGCTTGCCCTGGAGGTCAGTTATCAAGAATTCCGGAAGTACAGGTATCACTCCTAAAATAAAAGCTTGGTTTTAATGCCCATTTTCTAAATACTGATTAAAGTTTACGTTTCTTCGCTAAATTTTTGCTCTCGGTGGGTCCTCGTGAAGGATTAGTGAGTGGGGGAGGGGAGCTGATGTTCATTCTGGTCCGCAGCCTAGTTGAGTGACGACCTAGGACCAACTGTCCTGAGTGATCCAGTTTTCCCTTTTGAAAACAAAACAAAACAAACTAAACAAAAACAAAAACAAAAGAACCTTTACTTCCTACCCTTATAAGGAAAAGCTGTGAGTATCTTATAAAGAAAACGTTTCTAAAATCAAGGAATGTAATTCTTACTGGGGCTATTGTGTTGACAAATTCAGACGTTAGTAATGAGGTAGTTTGAATTCTGAATTCCCATGGAGTCGTAGTATTAGAAGATGTCCTCAAGATAATCTATTCAAGCCTATATCTCTTTAGCTCTTCAAAGGCATTCCTTTCTCCTAAAGCGAACTGGAAACTATGAAGAAGACTCTGGAGATATTTTTCCTGACTTGTAAAAGTTTTCTTTACCACCCCATGCCCTCTTTTTGTGCTTACATTATGTCTTAACTAGAGATATCTTGGTCCACATGGACCAGTTATGAAGCAAACCCTTATTTAAGCAGCAGGAATTCAAAAAACAAACAAACAAAAAACTTTAATTCAGTCCTGGCTGGTGCAGCTCAGAATTGAGCACTGGCTGGCTGACTGAAAAGTCACTGGTTCAATTCCCAGTCAGGGCACACGCCTGGGGGTGGGGGGAACAGCCTACATTTGGGGGCGTGGGAGAGGCAGCCAATCATGTTTTTCTCCTCTCTCCCTTCTTTCCTCCCTCTCTAAAAATAAATAAAATATTTTTAAAAATATACTAACAAAAAATACTTTTTCACTTTTACTTATTTTCTGATTTAAAAAAGTGTTGCGATGGTTTGGAAGTGATGAACATTAGAGGTTTAAAATTTTTCTCTCTAGTCCTTGTCCTGAAGATGTCATAGTCAAAGGGCAGAAAAATATGATGACTTACAATTATGATAAACTTAGAGCCATGATAGATAAGGGCAGAAATGGTGTGAGGAAAAATGTAAATAAGTAACTGAATTACAGTACTTTAGGTCACAATTCCCTCATCTGCAAACTGAAGACGCCAGTAAAAGGTACTGCAGTCTCCTCCAGATTTAGGTGATTCTTTTTTTTTTTTTTTTTTTTTTGAAGAGGTTTTATTTATTTTTGGAGAGGAAAAGGGAGTAAGAAAGAGAAGGAGAGAAATATCAATGTGTGGTTGCCTCTACTGCCTTCCCCAAACTGGGGACCTGACCCACAAACCAGATGGGGAACTGAACCCATGACCCTTTGGTTTGCAAGCTGATGCTCAATCCATTGAGCCACACTAGCCAGGTCAGGAAGTAAAAGGAAGAATGTTTTCTTTCTTTGAAAGTGAAAGTGCTTTGCTTTGTGTTGAAGTTATTTTTGAATTAATTTTTCAATTGTTCAAGATACCCAGTGCCTTAATTGACATGAGGGAAATGGAATCCAGCTCTTTACATCCTTTACTTAAAATCACCTGCTTGGCAAAACAAGAACCAAACATATGAATACAAGGAATAGGCCTTCAGTGGTCAGGGGGAAAGGGGTTGGGGGGAGGGGAAAGGGGGGGAGGCAAAGGCAAGGAAGGGGAGCAGCTTAGACAAGAACCTGGTATAAAGGAACCATGGACATGGACAACAGGTGGGATTGACTTTGGGGGGAATGAGTGGGTGGGGAGGGGGACAGAAGGGAGCAAAAAGGGGATGGATGTAATACAACAACAATAAAATTAAAAAAAAATAAATTAAAAAAAAATCACCTGCTTGGTATCATTACAGGAGATAAAAGTGCTCTCCACAAAGTTGGAGTGAGTAGAGGTGAGGCAGTCTATAAATCATTTCTACAAGGCAGATGTGCTTATAAAAGAGAGTGTACTCTATTTTAATGCAGAGAAAATCCAGAACATATTTTTAATGAAATGGAGAACCTAGCAATAACTTTTCTTGGTCTGTTACATTGTCTCACCATTGTTTACAAAAATTCCAAGCTTTTGCAGCTATTATTTTCAGGGTTGAAAAAATAATAACTGTGACTTCCTGGGTATAATTGTTTCTTTTCACCATAATATTGTATAATTCATAGTATCTGTTGGAGAATAAACTGGCATTTTGACAGTATCTTAAACTATTGAATGACCATGCCTTCATTCAATTGGGTGGGACAAGAACATTTGAGAAAGTGCTTTCTTCTTTGAATCAAATCTGCCACTCTAGTAAGTCTCATCTAACTATTGATCATTATATAAGTAGAATCCTCTCCACATCAAAAAGTAAATAAGATTTAAATTCTTAAGCAGTATCAGTTTATCATACCTAGAAAAGTATTTACCTATGAAAATCACAACATTTTGACCCATTGCATACTAGTCAAATTGTCACTTTACCTCTTAGAGAAGGAACAAAAACGAAGAGGTCAAGAACTTAGCAGAGAATTGAGTTTCACAGTGTTGTGTTATATTCTATGATTGCCAAACTCACTATTTTTAGAGTTCTTTGCTTTTTGGTCAAAAGAAAAAAAAAAAATGTCTGCCAACTGCATCCTTCATATGTAGTTGAATGTGAAACTTCTCATCTAGGGGAAACAGAGAGGGGAGGTTATTAAAACAGGCTTTGGAGTCAAATAGCACACAAGTTCTAGTCCCATTTTCATTACTAGTTGTGTGAATTGGACCAACACTCTTAACTCATTTCTTAATTTCCTCCTCTGGACTGTGGAAAAATAACAGTACTTTTATAAGACTGTTGGAGCCCTGGCTGGTAGCACAGGGGATAAGGTGCCGGCCTGCGAACCCAAAGGTTGCAGGTTCGATTCCCCAGCCAGGGCACATAACCAGGTTGCAAACCAGGTCTCCAGTCAGGTCTGTGGCTGGAGGCAGGTGAAAGGCAACTATACATTGATGTCTCCCTCCCTCTCTGCCTCTCTCTCTTCCCCTCTTTCTAAAAATAATGAAATAAAATCTTAAAAAAAAAAAAAAAAAAAAGACTGTTTGGAGGAGTAAGTACATTATCTAGGTAAATGTTTGGCACAAAACAGGCATACCAGATAGTATGCTAACAAGGAATCATTATCTATCTCTATGTTCCAAAGGACCTGGCACTACCACTGGCTCATAAGAGGCACTCTATAAATGTTCACAATAGCTACCATTTATTTATTTTATTTTATAAAAAAATATTTTATTTATTATTTTTAGAGAGAAGGGAAGGGAGAGAGGAAGATAGACATCAGTGTATGGTTGCCTTTCACCTGCCTCCAGCTATGGACCTGGCTGGAGGCCTGGCTTGGGAATCGAACCAGCAACCTTTGGGTTCGCAGGCTGGCTACCATTCATTAAGTGCATTTTGTGTACTAAGAACTCGGTTATGTGATACATGATATATACATGTGATACATGTATATACTTGTGTGAATTTATTTCACAATAATCTTAATAGGTAGGTAGTATAGTATTATGCCAATTTTGCAGTTGATGAAATTGAGGCACAGAAAATTTTACTAAGTTTTTTTGAATCATGTACTGGTACTTAATTATCTAGGATTTAAATTCAAGTGTGCCTGGCATCAAAGGTAATGCTTTTTACTACATATCACGTAAAGCACATAATTCCATTATGGAAAAAGAAACTCAAAAGGTATTATAAAGCCCTGGCTGGTGGCACAGTGGATAGGTACCAGCCTGGGAACCCAAAGTTTACTGGTTCAATTCCTACTCAGTGCATATAACCAGGTCTGTAGCTGGAGGCAGGTGAAAGGCAACCAGACATTGATGTTTCTCTCCCTTTCTTCCTCTCTCTCTGCCCTTCTCTCTGAAAATAATAAATAAAATCTTTAAAAATATATATATTACATATAAAGTAGGATTAACATTTCTTATTGTATGCCTTTTTTTAGTTCAACTTCTTCTGTGCCTTCCTCTTTTCCTTTACCATGGTATGAATATCTGAAGCTCTTGGGAGTAGAGGAAAATCTGTCTATTGAATGTCACCCCCCCATTACTTAAGATAATGTTTTCTTAATTACTTCTTAATTTTATGGAAATCCTGAAGGGTGTGTATTGAAGATTAGTTTCTGTAGTAGAAAATAGTTATTTATTTCTACTTCCAAGGCTCTTAATAAAAGGCTTTTTCCTGACTTGAAGCTGTTGTAAATTTGAGTTCCAGCTTGCTCAGGGAAGATCAGTGTCATGATCTTCATTAATTAATCTAGGCTGGGTGTAGTTCTGCAGACGTACTCATCAGTTTGCTTTTATGAGAGGCAGATTTTTTCCCCCAGCTCATCCTTCTATGAAGGTGTAGCTCCCCTAGTGTGGAATATTGGGATCTTGTCTCAAGGTCAGTCCTTTCCCATTTCAAAAGCTTCAGGTCAAGTCTCCCTTTCCCTTTCTAGACCTTCAGTTTCCTGGGAGGGAATGGTGTTGCCGCCAGGGCTGTGTTGTCTTACAAATTAGTGAGCCTCCAGGGTTTAAGCTTATAGTTTTTCTTCTTCTTTTCCCCCTTTTATCCTTGGGAACCTTCTTTATCTTCTTATGATCTCAGTAGTGCACTTAAAAGTATATTTTTTGATATTTATTGAGCACCTGGATGTTTGTGATGAGGAACTCTTTCACATGTTTATGACACTCAAGCTTTCCGTAATTAGAATTTTTGTTACAGATCTCACGATGGCTGGAATACTCGGATTTTTGGCACATACTCCGTGTCTTGAGCACTTTTAGGGGACTGATTTCACCTTTGTTGGAAGGGGTTGAAAGGAGATTTGGAGAAGAGCAATTAGAGTTATAATAAGTGTTTATTGAATGCTGGCTCTGAATCAGGACTACATGTGTTTTACTTAAAATTCTTATTCTTATGACAACCCAGCAAGATAGATGATACTGTTACCACTTGGAGAAGAAAATAAACAAGTTTCAGAAAGTTGTACATGTAAACGTTGATGACTAGCCTGTTTCAGAGGCAGGGCTTGAACCAAGTCTCTTTGGCTTCAGTTCTTACTTGCTTGTAACACTGGCCTCTAAGAGCTTTGAAAGGCAAAGTGCAATGTAATCACAATGTAAGGGCTAATAATTTTTGTACTATGAATGAATGTAACTTATATTTCAAACAGCCATCTAAGCAAGGAATTTATCTGAAACTTTATAATAAAATGATAATAACATCAATATCGTTAATGTTTGTTAGAAGCTGCTTAAAAATGGACTTTGAAATGGAAAGTCCTTTAGAGAAACAAGAACCAGGAAGAATTGTGTGTGTGTGTGTGTGTGTGTGTGTGTTGGATTTCCTTCCAGGAGCAGTTTAAAGAGTAGTCAGTTGTCTTTTAATGAATAGCCATTCATTAGGGGTCCGCCCAACGCTGCTACCTCTGGACTTCCAGGGTTCTTGGATTTAATCCTGTGGGGGTTGTACTGAAATACTTTTTTTTTTAAGATTTTATTTATTATTTCCAGAGAAAGGGGAAGGGTGAGAGGCAGAGAGGGAGAGAGACATCAATGTATGGTTGCCTTTCACCTGCCTCCAGCTATGGACCTGGCTGGAGACCTGGTTTGCAACCTGGTTATGTGCCCTGGCTGGGAATCGAACCAGCGACCTTTGGTTCACAGGCCGGTGCCTTATCCACTGAGCCACCAGCCAGGGCCTTGAAATACTTTTTTATGTGCATTTTGGAAGGTCTACTGAAAAAGGTCTCCAACATGATGCATTTATTTTTATTGATGTGAGTGTTGTGCGATTCACTAGGTTTGAACAGGAGCTCATGAATCTGTATTGTTAGCAAGTAGTATACATGATGATTTTGATGATTTGCTCAGTTTCCAAATGCCCTCCTACTAGGCTGCTTCAGAATTACTTGGAGTGCTAATTAAAAATTCTCATCCACACCCTAGATATGAGTTAGAATCCCCAAGATGAGCATTAGAGAAGCTGTATTTTTAAAAGGTGCCCCAGATGATTCTGAATGCACCCAGGTTTTTGAACCACTGAGCATTCCCAAACATGGGTAAACTCCACCTTTGGTCCTGAGGACAGGCACAGGGATTTGCAGGTGCACAGCAGACAATGATCTGGATTGTCCCTCAGCTCACACACACATCAACTGGGCCCTCTATATATTTTTGGCAAACTTTTTGTCCATTTCTGATTGATTCTTAATTGCATTGTTTACATGTCTTTTCACCTGATATTTCTACTTCACTGGATCCGCTAGCCCCCTTTTCTCCTCTTTTTCCTACAACCCTAGTATTTCCTGCCACCTGTATTCTTGAGTGGTCTCCTTCGCCCTCTGGGCTTCTGTAGGCCACCTATACTGCTCTGCTATTTTCTGAGGGCCTGCTTAAGAAATGCAAATGTCAGAAGGGCACCAAATTGCAACTCCTTTTTCTGATGCAATCAAGTTCTTCCTCCTGACATTCCTTGCAGGGATTACCAACCTTGTTTTTGTTAGGCATCAAAGTTTACTTTAAATCCGTTCTTTTCTGTTATCTACTTGTCATCAAGTCGGCCACCAGTTCTTATCCGTTCACCAGCATTTCCTGGTGGTGACTTAGTCATATTTCAGTTGCATTTCTCCACACAGCCATGCTGTTAGCCACTCTACATCCACATCCGTCCTGCAGTTAATTTTTTTTTAAGTCCTGGTACAGATTACATACTTCCCATGGCCAGAAGCCTATGGATCTCCAGCTGCCTGCTATTGGTATCTGGAATGAGATACTCTATATTCAAGAATGATTGCCCTGGCTGGTGTGGCTCAGTGGATAAGGCACCAGCCTGTGAACCAAAAGGTCACTGGTTTGATTCCCAGTCAGGGCACATAACCAGGTTGCAAGCCAGATCTCCAGCCAGGTCCGTAGCTGGTGGCAGGTGAAAGGCAACCGTACATTGATGTCTCTTTCTCTTTCTTCCTCCCTCCCTGCCCTTCTCTCTAAAAATAATGAATAAAATCTTAAAAAAAAAAAAAAGATCATACTCAGTGACTGTTGGTTAAACCTTTACCAGTAACCTATAAGTAGGGAGATGGACCTTTTGAATTCATACAAATATTTAATATTATTTGAACTACTAAAGCTGGACTAGTTATGCATTGGCCACTCTTAGGAGTTGGGTGTGTTTTCAGAAATACTTTTGACATTGTTTGCAGAGCATTGTGTCCAATTAGCCATTGTCCTTGGAGTGGACATTAGCACCTGCAAGTATTCTGGGAGCCCACAGTCATTTTTGTGTCATTGCCTCACTTATGCAGGAATAGACTGAAGACAAACCCAGCTGTTGGCTCCTTTCACCGCCACACCAGGTCACCTGAATTACACTGTCAACTTCACCACCTGTAGCCACTGTTCTTGGCATGGGTTTCCTGGGGCCTCTGGTAGGCAAAATTTTGTGTTAGGCCACATGTTAATAGAAGCCCTAAGTTCAATGCCTTTAGGATAAGGTTACTTATATTTTAAAATTTATGCTAATGATTACACTTAACAAGTAAAACATCAGTGTGTAGATCCAAATAAATTATAAGCTATCTGCCCTAGCTGGTGGCACAGTGGATGGGGCACCAGCCTGCGAACCCAGGGGTTGCTGGTTTGATTCCCCACCAGGGCACATAACCAGGTTGCAAGCCAGGTCTCCAGCCAGGTCCTTAGCTGGGGGCAGGTGAAAGGCAACCATACACTGATGTTCTCTCCCTCTCTGCTTCTCTCTCTTCCCCTATCTCTAAAAAATAATAAGTCTTTTTAAAAAATGTATAAGCTATCCCACCTGAAGCATACTGAGAGGTTATTGCTTATAGTTTCAAGTGTAGTGCAGTGTAAGGCATGGGAAGTTATCAAATTATAGCCAAATTTGGTTAAAAATAATTACTGAAAATGTTCTATAGAAAAATAACTTTTTGTAAACAAGGTGATCTTCATTTCCTCTGCAGAAAGTTGACTAACATGTAACGTTTTCCTCTGTAAAACATGCTACCTTAATGCTCTTATATTGGTGACTTAATATGATAATTGGTATTGGAATCCAAGATGAAGAACACAAATGCCTTGACCTTCAGTATTTTCAGCTTACAAGGAGGAATGTGATATATAATAAATGAGGGTGATTATATATAATAAACCATGTGATATATAAGGCAGTGTTGGGTATCAGAGCAGTGATCAGAGTGGTTATAGTCCAAAGGAAGGCAGCTTTGCTGTGCTACATCCAGTTCTGGGGAAGACTGTACAGATGACCTGGACCTTTGGAGTCACTGGTAAGCCTGTGTCTGCTGGCTTATGCATCTGGCTGGAGCAGTATCCTGCTGACACAATCTGAAAATCTGTACCAGGTTGGATAATGTTCTCCCCAAGTTTCATTCAGATCCCTGAACAATTAATTCCACAAGTTCGTGAGTTTTTTCCAAATCCCTGTATTCTTCATAGTTTGCCTCCTGTGATCCCACTAAAAGTAGGGCTCCTTCAACCCTTCAATGAGTATTTGACTGTTAACTATGAACTAGGCATTGTGGTAGGCCCTAGAAATCAGGGTTGAAAGAATTCACTATGATGACTTAAAGTGTGGGCTCAGGAGTTAGACTGGCATGCTTTGAATCCTCCTACAGTAATTCTCTGTGTGATTTGGGGCCCTTCCTTACTCAGTTCCCTCACCTATAAAACAGGAATATAAATAATACCCACATTATGGGGTTGTTAGAAGAATAAAAAGTTAATAGCCTTTTTAAAATTTAACTTAATTTAAAAATTTTTATTTTTCGGTACCTCCATTTCCTTTATTATTTTAAACATTCCCATGTCTATTCTGTAACTCCCAATGTGTACTTCTTTTATTCTTTTTCTTTTTTCACATTGAGATAATTCACCATTTAATTACTGCCTTCTGTCAGCCTTTCAAGTCATATTAATATTCTTTTTTTAAGTGGTCATTTTGGAAAAAAATGTATTGATTGATTGATAGAGAGAGAGAAAAACATTTGTTCTTCCACTTATTTATGCATTCATTGGTTGATTCTTTTTTTTTTTTTTTTTTTTTTCATTGGTTGATTCTTGTACATGCCCTGATGAGGGATTGAACCCACAGCCTTGGTGTATTGTGATGACACTTTGATCAACTGAGAAACCCAACCAGGGCAAAAATTTAATATTCTTAAAAGGCTTAGAACAGTGCTTGGGAAGTTTTCAAATAATAAGCTTTCAGGACTTTTGTTAGGATAACACAGGCACTATCTTCACAGTCTGGATTTCTTCCGGCATTTTACATGTGTCTCTAACTGAGTGCTGTCTTACTGGATTGTGATTGGTTGTTTACAGTTGTATCTACTGAGTGTGAGTTACTGTCCAGCGTGCAAGCTGTACTAGGCAGTTGTCTTCCCACCACTTTTCATAAATGCTTCCTCCTTAGCCCTCTCTTCCCCTTTGTCCCTGCCAAAAGTACCTCTCACCACTGGCCCCTTTCCTGTCTTGCCTCCTGTGCTGTCTGAGTACCACCCACTTTGGTGTCAATCTTCCCTAAAGCCTGGGTTACCACCACCTTCTTCTGTTTCCTCTCCTCTCAATACTGAGTCCCTATTGACTCAAGTAGCAACTGATTATTTTTCATGACCCACAGAGCTCTTAGTTAGGACCATCCTCTGTTGGCTTCCTCTGACTCTTTGTCTTCCTCCCCTATGGAAAAAAAAATTCTTCTGCATTCACTTTCACCAGCCACCTCAATATTTTTCTTTTTTAAGAAATAGGCTTCTTTTATCTGTTTTTAAAAATCCTCACCCAGGATCATATTTCCATTGCTTTTTAGAGAGAGAAGAAGGGATAGTGGGAAGCATTGTTGTGAGAGGGAAGCATCAATTGGTTGCCTCCCATATGCACCCGGACCTGGGATCAAACCCCCAACCTAGGTATGTGCCCTGACCAGGAATTGAACCTGCATCCTTTCAGTTAGGGGATGATGCACCAACCAACCAGCCAGGTCCAGACACTTCAGTTTTTTCACTGATGTTCTTGTTTTTCTACTCCCCCTGACCCACCAGTCCCTGACTCAAGTCACCTTTTCCATTGCTCCTCAAGTTCCGTTTCAGGACTCAATTGATAAATAGTGAATAAACAGAAGAACCCCAAACTGGCTTAGCACATCTTGCTTCAATATAAGAATTTTTCTGACAACACTGTCAGAAAGTGAAATTGGGTTCCTTTGGTGATCCTGAGTTTCTAATAAAGGAGAATACTCAAAGGCTAAATGATGGATTGGCTATTCTGAACAGTAGAGAGAATGTCAGATATGCCCTTTCTGATCTGTAATCAGAGCTTACAAACTAAATATTCTAAAATCAGTGGTTCAATTTCTTCAGTGTGTGCACCATTCATATGTTCCTATTAGGAATATGAAGTAATTTTGTGCAGGGTCATATTAAGAAAGGTTTGGGGCCCCTGGCTGGTGGCTCAGCAGAATGGCAGTGGCCTGCAAACCCAAAGGTTGCTGGTTTGATTCCCAGCCAGGGCACATAACCAGGTTGCAAGCCAGGCCTCCTGCCAGGTCTGTAGCTGGAGGCAGGTGAAAAGCAACCATAACATTGATATTTCTTTCCCTCTCTGCCTCTCTCCCTTCCCCTCTCTCTAGAAATAATAAAATCTTAAAAAGAGAAAAAAGAAAAAAAAAAAAAAAACAAAGGCGTGGGAATAGTATATATACACTTTGTTCTTTTAGAGGATTCATGGGGTAGATGTCTCTTTTAGTTTAATAGTTTTTATTATTCCTGACATTCTTTTTGATGCCGTGATGTTTTGACTAGAGAGGTTTTGGCGTTTGTAGGATCTGGGTTGCTCCTCCACTGAAAGGCCCCAAAGCGCTTTCTTATATTGACAGGAGTTTCATTTTCTTATAGCTCTGTCATTTCCCATTTCCTCTGTCTTTTTTCATCTTTCATAGCCTACCCCTCTCGCTCTTTTTTTTTTTCTTTGGCCTATTGTTTCTTGCTGTTAGGAAGGACTTGGCTTTTAGGGACAAAGCTCCTAATAAAAGCCCTCCTTTCTTCTTTCTTCTGTTCATTTCTAATGGGCATGTCTTAAAAAAAAATCTAAAAAGCAGAAATTAGGGATGATCAGAAACTAGATTTTAGCTCCCAGTTCACAGAGAAAAAGATGAGATTGTGGAATATTTGAGACCTGAAATAGCACTGTGTTGTTTCCCATCTTTTAATGTAGTTCATCTAAATCTGAAATGTACCCTTTTTCATCCTTTAACATCTTTGAAATTGTGATGCTTCTTTCAATTGATGGTATTTAAAAAATTATGAGACATTGAAATGTTGATTGGCCTAAACTTTGTAATATAATTACACAATATTTCCTGCCTCTGAATAATAGTAAAGTTCATGAAATATGTTCCTGGATTGTAGCTGAAAACATCAACTAACAACTTTCCCACTTGTCTATTCCCAAACATACTCTTATGTGGCTATCCCTTCCATATCTCTAGTTACTACTGCTTTAGACCTCTTAATTGTAATCACATTCACAGGAGTCATAATAATAATAAATAGCTATCATTTACTGAGCACTTATTTTGTTGGTCAGACATGGTCCTAAGTGATTTATGTGCTCAATGATCATAAATAGGACCCGTTGTTCAGAATAGGAGCCAGAAGCCCAGAGAGAATTAAGTAATTTGTCCAAGTTCACATGGCCAAGGGCGGGGGCAGGATTTCATCCAGTGCTCTTAACCCCTCTACTTCTGTCTCTCATAACTTTGTTATTTTTTTTAAAGGAACTGCTTTTTAAAAAGATTTTATTTATTATTTTTAGAGAGAGGGGATGGGAGAGAGGCAGAGAGGGAGAGACATTAATGTATGGTTGCCTTTCACTTGCCTCCAGCTACGGACATGACTGGAGACCTGGCTTGCAACCTGGTTGTATGCCCTGGCTGGGAATTGATCCAGTGACCTTTGGGCTCGCAAGCCAGCGCCTTATCCACTGTGCCATCAGCCAGGGCTTTGTTATTCTTATTACCAGTTTTTATCATCTCTGAACATAAAGATACTCAATCTTTATTAACAGAGAAACACTTTCCATTTTATATTTTTATCCAGAGTATTAAATACAAAAGCAACTCTAGCTGGTGAGGAGGGGGAAAAAAACACAAACATTTTTAAGAAGGAAGAGAAACATAAAAAAGATTCTGGAAATGGAAACAAGAATAGCTTCCTGCTCTTTGCTGTGCAACCAAATACCTACTTCAAGCCTTCTGATTCTTTCTTTCTAGGAACTTGTCTGACTACATTGTGTCATAGCTCATTAGCTAGGTGATAATTGCCTACTATACTTTGAAGTTATATAAATAGTATTAATTTTCAAAAGTCCCGTTAATTTTAGATGTTTTGTAAAAATAGGCAAACCTGTATTTCTTTATTGCCCCATAAAAAGAAGAACTATAATGTGTTTATAATAGAATGTGTCTACACACACAAAAATATATTACACATTTAGTATTATGTAATATTAAATAGTAACAGGATCTTACTTGTGTATGTTGGCAAACCACTTTAATATGTCTAACTAAATTAGCCAAAGCTTTTTATACTTTTGTTTTGTTTTGTTTTACTCTTAGCATCTTAGTATAATAAAAAATCGGGTTTGAGAAGTTTACACGCAAAAGATGCTGCCCACCGTGCAAGAACTAGAAAACTGACTCGGGTGGTAATTAGAACCCCTTTACAGGCCTTTTATAGGAAGTGGTAAACTCGGGCCACTGGGTATGAAAACAGTTGAAAGAAGGGGAAAGGAGGGATTCAGGAAGAGGCAAGGAGGAAACTGCCAATGATGGCGATCTTTGTTCCAAAGTCAGTGTGGTGCCCTTTTTAAGCTCATTTTCATTGAGAACTAATGCCCGTTTCCAAGTTGAGGAACTGAATGACCAACTTGTATGTTTTTGTTAACCTGGGAGATTTGCTTGAATTGCACTGGGGGCATTGGGAAGGTGGAGAAAAGGAATAGAAAATTAAGAGATTCACATAACCCCCACTTTGAGTGGGCAGCCGTCGTGAGTCTTGAAAGTGATGAGCTGGCTGAAGTGGGTGAGGTACTTTTATTACTTACGGCCATGATGGTGACTCACTGCTATAGACTGAAGGAAAATTATATAGGCAATGGCACATATCACTGAAGCACTGAAAGCCCTTCTTTCAGAATATTCAGCCCCACGGATCTTTTGTTTATTGTCCATTTCTGGCCAAGGTTCCTGGGTTCCACTACAGTTGGTACTTTTTCATCTGCAAAAGGATTTTTATCTTTATTCCTTGTTTTGGGTCTCAAAGCCAGTTCCTTACAATTAGTTGCTACAAATGTGATAATGACTCATTCAGAAAATAGGCTTTGTTATGACTTTTGCAAAAGTTTAATAGTTTATATTTGCTTATTTTCTTTTGTCCAAAATATCCTTCCAAGAATAGATTAAGAAAATAGTTTCCCTTTATTCATTTTTTTCTGATATTTTTTCTTTGCTCATGTGTTAAGTGATACCATTTTTTATTGTAGACCCAAAAGGCTTGACTAATAGGAAATTTCAGTCACTTGAAACCTTTCAGCGTTTAAAAACTATTGAGTTAATCTGCTTCACGTCTTTACTTAAATGCACCTTCTCACTGAGGCCTTTTCCTGGCTATCTTATTTAAAATGGGAAGTCCCACTCCTATACTTTTCTTGTTTTGTTCTTCGCTACAATACTTACCATTCTCTAACTCTGTATTTTTTGTCTTATTTTCTGTTCCTAAACCCCATGAGAGCAGGGTCTTTGTCTGCTGCATTCGCTCTTTCAAAGGAAGGGCACAGTCAGGACCCCCAGCATGCAGACTGCTGAGCTCAGACCTCAGGACCCTGGACAGCTGGTCTTTGAGACGGGGAAGAAGGTGATTGGGGTGGGTGGTGCAAGTGAGCATTGCACAGACCTTAGAAGTAGGCGGGCAGCTGGAACACATGGGCTGCTGTCTTGCCAAGGACAGGTGGAGGCAGAGCGTGGGATCAAACTTACTTAAAAATAGAGAAAGGAGTTGGCATGGGTCCTCCAGTTCATTGAGTTGAGAGTTGTATATACAGAGAATCTTCACCATCACGTGTAGTCATTTGTTGAATCATTTTAATATGCTTAGCGTGAAGATGAACCTTTATGTTAGCATCATGAGAGCAGAAACTATACCTGTCTTGTTCCCCACTATTTCCCCAATACCTAGAGGAATTTCTGGCTCATACTAGGTGTTTGAGAAATTCTAATTGTGTGAGTGAATGAAATCCTCTGTTGAGTGCTACATTTTCAAAGTACATATTTTATGCCAGTCCAATACTTAATTTAAATACACTACTAAACCAGTGGTTCTCAGCCTGGACAATTTTGACTCTTGCAATATTTGGCAATATCTGGAGCTACTGGTATTGAGGGAGGGGAGGCTGTGGTGTTGCTAAAACATCCTGTGATGCAAGGAATGGCCCTGCAACAAACAATTCTCCAGCCCAAAACGTCAACAGTGCCAATCTGAGAAATCCTACACTAACCAAATATCTTGTTGATGGGCATCTTAGCCATCATGATGAATATTAAAGAAAATCCTTTTTTTTTTTTTTACCAACTGCTTTCATTTGTAGAGAACTTTAAGACCCTTTATAAGATTTTATTATTTAGTTTTTAGAGAGGGAGAGAAGCATCACTTAATCAGTTGGTTGCCTTTCGTATGCCCTCAGCTGAGAACCTGGCCAACAACACAGGCGTGTGCCCTGTGGGAATGGAACCTATGACCTTTTGGTTCATTGGTCAGTGTTCACTGAGTCACACCGGCCCAGGCTATCTGTTTCTTTTGATCTCATAATGATAGAGGTGGGCCAATGGAACTCACAGGAGAAAAAAGAAGCCTGCTTCTAATTTAGTGACCAGAATGCCAATTCCATTATGTTACATTACATCCCTTATCTGGTACTTAAAAGTATAATGCAAAATATTTTGGTTGAAATATCTAGGAAATTATACATTATCTTGCTGTCTACAGTGGTGAATATAAAATAGTAAAAATAATTTTAAATTGATTTTAGAAAGAGAGAGTGGAAGGAAGGGAGAAATAGAGAGAGGGAAACATCAGTTTGTTGTTCCACTGATTTCTGCATTCATTGGTTGATGCTTGTATGTGCCCTGACCAGGAGTCGAACATGTAACTTTTGGTTGGTATAGGATGATGTTCTAACCAACTGAGCTACCTGGCCAGGGCATTTAAATATTTTTATGACAAAGATAAAATTGTATATATTCATTACTGACAGGTTGGGTGGGATCACAATATTTTTCTATTTGTCATGTCAAAATGTTAGGTAATTCCTGTAATATCCAAAGTATCCTTGAGGATACTTCTCTCCAGCCACCCCTGTTACTCTCCTAATCTGTGGCTTTTTATCTGCTGTAACAGAAAAATTAAAAGCAGGATTAAAGACTTTACTGAGTAAAGGCAAACAGAAGTAAAATACAGCATTTTTGACATTATTTTAAGGGCAGATACTTTCTTCTTTTTCAATTTGGGTTGCTGTCCTAACAGTTACTACTGTTATCCCAAATTTGACCTATGTAAGTGCAATGTTAGTAGATGTTAAGTACTTCCAAGGCATTTCTATAAAGCAAGTGAGGGACAGAGGGGAGCAAAAAGGGGATGGATGTAATACAACAACAATAAAATTAAAAAAAAAAAAAAAAAAAAAAAAGCAAGTGAGGATTTAATGTTTTCCAAGATGAGAAGAAATGTCTCAAGGACCATTACTGCATATGCGTACCTCCATCACTAGAGAACAATAATATCTGAAAAAATAATTTCTGCAATGAAGAGGAGTGTATCTATGACATATAGGATGATACAGTGAAATGATGTACAATAGTAGGATTATGTGTCTAGGAAAGATATTTCACTTTTGCTGAAAATGAAAGGATACCAGTCATACACAAAACATCCAAAAGGCTAATAGGAAGTTTATACATGTTAATGTAAACTTCCTTTGCCATGGATAGACCTAGAGGGTATTATGATAAGTGAAATAAGTCAGAGAAAGACAGATGTTATGTGATTCCACTTATATGTGAAACCTAAAGAACAATATAAACAAACAAACAAATAAGAAAGACTTATAGATACAGAGAACAGAATTGATGGTTGCCAGAATGGAGGGTGGTTGGGGGACTGGCTGAAAAAGGTGAAAGTATTGAGAAGTGCAGATCAGTAATAAAATAGTCACAGGGATGTAAAGGACACTATAGGGAATATAGTCAACATATTGTAATAACTATGAGTGGTGCCAGGTGGGTCCTGGAAATATCAGGGGAATCACTTTATAAAGTATCTGATTTTCTAACTACTATGTTGTACACATAAAACTAATTTAAAACATTTTTTTAAAAGTTAGCTTTGCACCCTGACCGGGTGACTCGGTTGGAGTGTCGTCCCATACACCAAAAGGGTTCGGGTTTGATCCCTGGTCAGGACAAGTAGTCCAGAGGCAACTGATCCATGTTTCTCTTTCATAATGATGTATCCCTCTCTCTGTCTGTCTCTCTCTCTGTCTTCCCCTTCCTCTCTTAATAAACATATATGCTAATGAAGATTTTTTAGAAGTTCACTTTGCAAGACTTTAGGAGCACATGCAAACATCTGAGAATATGAAATCTGCTGGTTTTAGTCAAATCAATGCCACAGGTATCTATTTAAAATTTTTGCTATGTTAGTTTTAACAGTATCTTCAAAAGGTCCGAGGCCAATTATATATGTATGATGTTCATATAAAATTTGGCGCTAGCATCACTGTGTACTGAATATGTAAATGTACTAAGCTTTAAATACAGTAGTCAGTTTAATCCTTCACAATATCACAAAGTAAATACTTTCATTATCCTGATTTTATAAAGAAATAGCCATAGGGAGGTTGTGTAAATAGAGGCAGGATTTTAACCCAGGTCAGACTGATTACTGAATCAGATCTTTTAACCCATTTTACCTACACTTTCAAGAAATAAAGCTACTCCTTGAAGATCAAAAATCTTCTATCATTCACCATTGTATATGATTTTTAAAAAATTGTATCCATGACCCTATGACTTGTATTCAATACACAGAAAAAATTCGGTCAGAACACCATATGGTGCCTCATCACGTTGTATAGATTTTTGACTTAGAATAAATTTGAACCTTGTTCACAAGTTAATCAACATTCTAAATGTCAGTTCTCTTCAAAAGTTTCAAGTAGTTCCCATTTTCCTAGCATAAAGCACTGAAAAGGCAATTACATTAATTACACCCATAAAGAAACCAGAGTGGGCCCAGATGCACTAAAATACTAATTTACATGAACAAAATGGCCTTCCTGAAGAAGAGAGTGTGATTAAGCCTTTCTTCTTTGAAAAGTCCAGACTATTTCAAAGTAGCTAGGTAATGAATTTAGCCTAAGAATTAAAATTATTTTTTGTGTGCATGAAATTTATTAGGAAGGGGGAAACTATTTTAAATATTCCAGCGGTAAAGAGTTACTTGTATTTAAATTCTTACTGCTGAGCAGAGCTTCAATTTTTAGTTACAGGATAACCAACTTTTCTGTGGCTAAAAAGATCTAAGGCAAGTTTACAGTCAGAACAATGACTGAAGTTTTCAAGTTCTACATTTAAAAAATGGAGACAGTATATTTTAGAATGTAGTATTAATGAAAAGAGCTGAAAAGAGATGTGAAGAACCATAGAAAACTAACTGAAAAGGCTCAGCTTGTTTATGTAGGTCAGGTTAAATGTATTATCAAATAGCTAATCCCTTTGTTTTACCAGATTTTTTCTTTTCCCCTTGCACCCCACCCATGATATTTTTAAAGATGTAACTTTGTTAAAAAAAAAAATTAAGTGAGGTGGATAACTTCAATAGCTACAATTACAGGATAATTTGTTACATAAAAGATACACTTTTTAAAGTTATAGTTAAAAGCTCTTTTAAATGGAATCATCTCACAAAAGTACCAAGGCAACTTATTTAAAGGAATCCTATTTTAGAAGAAAAGAAAAAAGAAACGGAGTCATGAGATAATAAAAGGTGTAGGATGCTTAGCTGCACCCGGACCTCTCCTTGCTACATACCAGTAGCTCTAGCCCCTGCTAAATATTCCTTGACGGTCCAAATAAGGAGCTCTCCACCCTGCATGAGACCTCTAGTTTCTAACAGAACGCCACTCTCATTCCTGTACTCCTTGGGTGTGTGCACAGGGGCTTCCTGGTTTTGCTTAGTAGCTTGTGGGTCTAGGTGGATCTTTTTTTTTTTTTTTTTTTTAGGTGAATATTTCTAATAACAGAGAGGAGATTACCTGCATTAAAATGGTTGCTTTTTGGCAAGATAAATGGATAAATCACCCAGACAGTTCTTGAACTATGGTTGCTCCTGCCTACTGCCATTTGAATACATAGAATTTCTGGCTCAGTTCTTTTCTCAAAGGAATTACGTTAGGTGATCCAAATTTATGAGCAGTTGGCTTGTAGCCATCCGATTTTATGATAGGCTTTATGATAAATAAATTCCTTTGTCTCTCCTTTGGTAAGCAGAATTCATGAAACAGCAGCGTTCATGGGATTCAGTCACAGTGGCTCACTTCATTCCTGTCCCCAGCTATTCTTCAAGCAAAAGCTTCATCCTCAGAGCTCTGTCCTTGTTTGCAAGTTGTCACATTCCTCAAAGTGTTTGTCGTTATGATGGAGCAAGGTTTGTGGAAAATAGATTACTAGGTCAGAAAAAATATTATGCTAGGAAAACAGTACTGGTAGTCATCAAGAAGCTGGAATGAAAATTAACGATACAGCTTTCAAGTTCATTTTTTTTTTGGTATTGGTTGTGATAATAGTTTTGAAAAAGGAATGGTATTTGAAAGGGCTTAACACCCAACTAAAGTAATAAATTGTGTTTTAAAAACATTGACAGGCCAACTTAAAAAAAAAAAAACAACACAGCATTATTGAGCTGTGTTTCATATAACATATAATTTACTCATTTAGAGAGGATCGCCTGATTCCTGAGATGGAAAAACTTTGGATTGTTTCCTTAAAAATTTAAAATTATGTATTGATTTGAGAGAGAGAGAGGGAAAGGGTTGGGGGAGACAGACAGACATTTGTTGTTCCACTTATATATGCCTTCCTTGGTTGCTTCCTGTATGTGCCCTGACCACAACCTTAAAGTATTAGGATGATGCTCTAACCATCTGACTTACCCAGCCAGGGCTGGACTGTTTCTAAACAGTTCCATATAGAACTCCAAAGATTTTTGACAGAGGAACTTTCTCTCTTCAAAAGTGCTTAATTCTAGTAGGGTAAAATCTGAGATGAGGACCAAACTGAAATGATAGTATTTCTTTGGAATTCAGCAGCAAGATTTTGGCAACTTTGAAGATGATACTCTGTCCTGAATTTGTAACCATGGAAAACATTCTCCCAAATTGTGTAACATATTTGAAATAGTGATTGATAATCCAAATACATATGGTTGATTTACTGGAATATCTTTCACAAAAGCTTGTTACCAAACTGAGATAGAAGACAAGAGTCACTGATGAGTAGGCTCCCCTGCAAGTCTAACATTTACCAATTGGAGACGTGTGTGTGTTTATAAAATGACCTTGAAAAAGTATGAAACCCATGAAGTGTGAAAATGGTTCAAAGGTTCTTCCAAAGAAAGAAAAGCCTGCACTTGTCATACTGAGTTTGTCACAGAAAAGAATTTGGTGTCTTCCAAAGTCTTTAGTGAAACCTTTCTGTCCAGTTACAAAGGAAAAAAACAAAACAAAACACCAAAAACCTCTAAAAGCATATACAACGTTCATAGTAGAGCTCTTTAAAAGTAACTTTTTACATGCTTAGTATTTGTAAAGCCTATATCAAGATTCTTTTTCATTTTATTTTGCTATTTCTGTGGTATAAAATAGGAATTTAGGAAATTTGACTTTGGTTTTCATACTTCTTACCCATTGCTTAGGAATGATTAGGTTGCAAATTGGGTTTGCCTTGAGTACAATGGCTTTTTATATGGGTAGGCCTGAAGGAAACAACTCATGATAGGATTGAATAAAATCTGTTGTTTCTGGACTCACAGTTACAGAGAACAAACTGATGGTTGCAGGAGGGGAGGGCTTATGGGGACCCACTGAAAGAGGTGAAGGGATTAAGAAGTACAAACTGGCAGTTACAAAACAGTCACAGGGATGTAAAGTACAGTATAGGGAATAAGTCAATAATATTGTCATAACTATGTCTATGGTGCCAAACTGATAGGGTGGGGGAAACACTTCATAAGTTATATAAATGTCTAACCACTATGCTATACTCCTAAAGATAATATACTATTGAATGTCAGCTGTAATTGAAAAAACATTTGTTGTTTCTGTGGGTGCTGAAAATGGCTGTTAGAAAATACATTTGTTGCATTTCATCAATAGGTCTTAATGCTTTGTTTATTTGGGACTGAACTTGCACATCTCATGTAAGCAATCATTTCAAAAATGAGCCAAAAATTGACATGGCGAGTTAGGCTATACTATGAGTTGTGAATGAGAGACATAAGCCCTGGCTGGTGGCACAGTGGATAGGCGCCAGCCTGCGAACTCAAAGGTCGCTGGTTCAATTCCCAGCCAGGGCACATAACCAGGTTGCAGGCCAGGTCTCCAGCCAGGTCTGTAGCTGGAGGCAGGTGAAAGGCAACCATACTTGATGTTGCTCTCCCTCTCTGCCTCTCGCCCTTCCCCTCTTTCTGAAAATAATAAATAATCTTTTAAAAAAAGATACGTATTATTTCCAAGAGCCTAAAGTTTCTTGGTTAAGCACAGGTTCCGAATAGCTCTGGTAAGAATCTCCTGCCTGTGGAACTTCCAGTTTTTCTAGAGAAGCCTAAAGCCTGGAATTTAATGTAAAATGTTTGAAAGTTTGCAACTAACGAGAACACGTTCCTTTGGTGGACCAAACAAACCATATCTGTGGGCTCTTTGCTCATATGCACTCCGGTCTGGGCAGCTCGAGACAATCTCTGTCCTTGGTGGCGAGACAGCTGTTATACGGGTACGGCCCAGGGGACCTGCCCTGAGCCCGTCTGCCTAGGGCAGGCCGCAAGTGTGTGGGTTTTTGACTTCCTGCAGGAAAGATTTCACCACATGAGTCCAGGTGACTAAGAGGGTATATTTATTAAATCTGGGGGCAGTGAAACAAGGATGGGTTCAGCAGAGAGGCAACAGAAGAGCCTTAGGCGGGGCTGCCTTAGCTCGCTGGGAAGTCAGAGAAAAGGGGACTTTGGGGACAGGTTTGGTGGGTTATTGCCACTGCCCACTGCTCCCTTGGTTGCAAGTCTCATGAGAGACTCTCAGAGGTTAGGAGATGCCTGACTTGGGGAAAGGAAAGGAATGGGGACAAAGAAAAGGCCTAGTGTGCTCCCCGGAGGGAAAGTACACACAGTGGGTCCTTAGTCTTGAGGCTTTTCTCCCTCTCTTGCAGGAGGGAATCTTAGGGGTGGTCTCAGCAGAATGTCCAGCAGTGTTCCAGGTGTGCCCTTTCAGGGTCACGGTCTCTCCTGACTGGTCAGCGCCAGGGCAGCGGGTCATTAGTCATTGCAGCTGGTTGTGGTGTCACACACCTGGTGTTGCTGCTTTTCTGGGCCTGATGCGAAAATACATCTAAGGCCTAAATGTTATCTTTAGAAAGATGACCTTTATCTGGCTGTAAATTGCTCAGCCAGTCTATTCAGCTGTCTCTCAGTTTCCCCATTCTACTTGCCAAGAAATTTTCCTAGCTTCTTATTATCCTGCCTCAATACAAGCTGGAAAGTGAACAGAGTGTATAGAGCCAAAGATTTTCAGGGGTGCCTTGAGGAAGACTGCGTAGAAGAAAAGTCACTGATCGGGGCCCTGAGGGTGGGATTTAGAGGTGGGTCCATGACGGATGATTCTCCTCGGAGAAAGAAATACAGGCTGATTGTTGTGAGGGGCAATTAATTCAGTGCGCTACCAACCTTGGTCTGTGGTGATGTTCCAAGGATAGAGCTGAGGCCTTCCCGCTGTCTGTGCACCCTCCCTACCCCGCATGAATCACAGTGTGGATTCGACAACATAAAAAAAATTGAAAATGAAGCCCTGGCTGGTAACACAGTGGATAAGGTGCCGGCCTGCGAACCCAAAGGTCGCAGGTTCGATTCCCCAGCCAGGGCACATAACCAGGTTGCAAGCCAGGTCTCCAGTCAGGTCTGTGGCTGGAGGCAGGTGAAAAGCAACCATACGTTGATGCCTCTCTCCCTCTCTGCCTCTCTCCCTTCCCCTCCTTCTAAAAATAATAAAATAAAATATTTTTTAAAAAATTGAAAATTGAAAATGAGAAAAATCAGCTTTAAGATAAGTCCCTTTGCCCAACCAGATTATTGATCCTTAACAACTCTTCTGTACCGTGAAATTGCTATTTTCCTATATAAATGGTCATTCATTTTTCACCGGGGAAGGTCATTGGGCTGAAAATAAAATCCTTGTACTTCTTTCAAGTAAGTAACATATTGGCTCAGTGTAAGAGGAACTTGGTCTCTCAACTTTTGGTTTTCCTTCACTAGACTTTCACATTTTAGAATCATCTTTTATAATTCTCAATGAATAGTTTCTGGGTGTGGTTGAATGATTCACAGAAAGGCTAATAAAGTTATTCTTTCACCTTCTCTTGGTGAAAGTTCATGGTCTTCCCTTATACATTAGATCTGTGATGTAAAGTGACACTGTTATGACATTGACACCATTGTGCTATATATTCAATGAGGTTATCCACTTGAGATAGGCAAGATAATTGGACATAACTAAGAATTAAATGTGTAGTTAAAAGGCTTAGCAGTTTAGTCCTGAGTCATTCACTAACTTGCTCAGTGATGCAAGGCAAATCACTTACCTTGAATAATGTGCTTTGTTTTTCACCTATCAAATAGGGGAGTGTACCTGGTCAAATACTTGATAGAGCAAGGTTTGGAACACACAAGCAATGATGCTCTCCCTCCCCCTGGGCTGCTGTGTCTGACTTGTTCACCCCAAACATGAGTGTGGTGACTCATGCCTACAGTCACTCAGGTATTTGGTAGTTAAAATCACTGTAGAGGGAAATTTATTTATTCCTGTGATGTTAGGAGTAGCAGAATTTTCAGGGTTTGTTTTTTATAAGTGTATAAAATGCTCTCTCTCTCTCTCAAAGAGGGAGAGAACACAGCTACCAGACAGGGAGCTGTTTAGCAAAAATTAGAAGTGAATGCCTGCCTGATGTGTCTCCATATCTTCAGGTAACCTTGGCCCCTTCTGTGCCCTTACTTGCTTATTCTTTTTGGTTAATCCATTCCTTCAGAACCCACTTACTGAGCACCTGCTAGGTGCCAAGCTCTGATTTAGGTATGATGGTGGCTAAGATGAATTCAGGTTCTTGCCATTGAGGAGGCCATCATCAGAAGAGAAATGAATAGAAGCAGATCCTCGCACTTGCCATATGATGTGAGAGGTATTACGATGGTGTGTGGAAGATACAGTGAGAATACAGAGTCAAAAGTTGTTTTAAAAAAAAGGGTGCTTGAAATATGAATGTGCATTGAGTAAGAGGAGGAGAAAGGAAGTGATGAAGGAAACAGAAGGGAAGGGAAGGGAAGGGAAGGTTAGGGTGCTGGGGATACGAGAGCAGCTTGATCACTTGCTGCAGGCTGAATTACAGGGGGTTTGTGGGAGAGATGGAACAGAAAAGTAGGAAACCCCAAAACCATAGGCTATCTCCTGAGGCAGACCACTTCTGAAGTGGGGTTAGAAATTAATATCCGTTTTTTTTTCTAATTTATTATTATTTTTTATTTGAGAGAGAGAGAGCAAGAAATTATTTTCTTTCGTATTAAACAAAATGCTCTTCCAACAAGTATACTAAGCATCGTATTTGTATGGAATTTAATTTTCCTAATACTCTTGGAAGGTAAGCTGAGAAGCTGAGGTAGAGAAATCAAAGCCAGGTAATTGTTTAGGGTAATTACACTGGGTATAAGTTCTGTATCTTTTTACTTTTTTTTAAGTATATTTGATTGATTATGCTGTTACAGTTGTCACAATGTTTTCCCTCTTTGTCCCCCTTCCCCTGGTACCTCATTTTTTCCCAGCAGTCCCCAACCTCAGTTCATGTCCATGGGTCATGGGTTTAAGTTCTCTGGCTTCTCCCTTTTCTATACTATTCTTAACAACTCTCTGTCTATTTTGTTCCTACCAGTTATGCTTCTTGATCCCTGCACCATTTCTCCCATTTTCGTCCTTCCCTCTCCCACCTGATAACCTTTCAAATGATCTCTATATCTATGACTCTGTTCCTGTCCTAGTTAATTGTTTAGTTTGTTTTTGTTTTATAGATTCAGTTGTGGATAGTTATGATTTTGTTGTCATTTTAATGTTCATAGTTTTGATCTTTTTCTTAAATAAGTCCCTTTATCATTTCATTTAATTAGCTTTACCTTATGTGGGAAACACTTTATCTGCCCTTCCATTCTAAATAACTCTGCTAGAGTAATCTAGGTTGTAGGTCATTGTTTTACATCACTTTGAATACTTCTTGCCAGTCTCTTGCCTGCAGAGATTCTTTTGAGAAATCCGTTGATAGTCTTACGGGAACGCCTTTGTAGATAACTCTGCTTTTAAGATTCTCTATCTTTAATCTTTGGTATTTTAATCATGCTGTGGTTCTCTTGGGATTCTTTGGGTCCAACTTGGTTGGGATTCTTTGTGGGTCATGGAGTTGTATGTCTATTTCCTTCACCAAATTAAGGAAGTTTTCTCTCATTTTTATTTTTTCAAATAAGTTTGCAATTTCTTGCTCTTCTGCTTCTCCTGGCATCTTTATGATTCAACTGTTGGTATGTTTAAAGCTGTCCCAGAAGTTCTTAAGCCTCTCCTCTGTTTTTTGTTTGTTTGTTTAGTTTTGTTTTATTTTTGCATTCTTGCTTCTTATTTCTATTCTGGGTGAATGTTTACTTCTTCCTTTTGTTCCAAATTGTTGATTTGAATCCAGTTTCCGTCACTTCACTATCAATTCCCTATAGATTTTTCTTATTTCACCTTGTGTAACCTTCATATCTTCCCTTACTTTGTTTTATTTATTTTATTAAAAAAATTTTTTTGCCATACTCTGAGTTCTCTGAGCACCCTTATCACCAGTTTTGAACTCTGCATCTGAAGGTTGGTTATCTCTGTTTCATTTAGTTTTTTGGGGTTTTTTCCCCCTATGGTTTTGTTCTGTTCTTTCATTTGGGCCATATTCCTTTTCCTCCTTAATTTGGCAGCCTTCCTGTGTGTGTTTCTGTGTATGAGGTGGAGCTGCTTTTACCTCCTGTCTTACTAGTGTAACCTCAGTAGCAAAGGTACCTGTAAATTGTGTGGGGCGGAGCCTTAGGTAGTTGCCTAAGTGGGGTTACCCGCTTCACTGCTTTATGGCTATTTGTGGTGGGGGGCTTGGAAAGGGGACAGTGCTGCTGCCTGGTTGCTGGTGATTTGCCTGGTTCGCTCCCTGTTTCCAGTCACTTTGCCACTTCCTGTGTGTGACTGGTGCCCTTTCCGTTACTGCCCTGGGGGCTGTGTACATTCTAAGGCAGTGCGGGCCCTTAAAGTGGTGACAATCTGGCAGTTTGTCCTCTGTTCCAACCCTCACTGGTTTTTACAGCTGGAAGCCTTGGGCTGTGCAGTCTGGTCTAGGGCCGCAACTGCTTGCTCCAAGGGTATCCCTCCCGATTTTTATCCACCGCATGTGAGTGTGGGACCACCTGTTCTGCTGCTGCCACTGCTGCCCCACCTGTCCTAACTACATCACCTCCCCACCCCCTCACCCAGACTCTGCCCCTGCTACTTGTCTTGATGAATGTGGCTTCTTTAAATCCTTGATTGTCAGACTTTCATACAACGCAAATTTCTGACAGTTCTGGTTGTTTGTTTTTGAGACCTGGTTGTAATTCTTTCTATGGTTGTGCGAGGAGGCAAAATGTGTCTACTTACACCTTTATCTTGACCAGAAGTCTACCTTTTATGTCTTTTTAATTAAAGAAAAGCAATATCAAGTGTACAAAAAATTGCAAATATAGTATATAGCATCTTTTTTCCTGCTTGATTTGATAGCAAATTGACTACCTGATGCACCTTTAGTGCCTTAAAAACTATACGTGTATGTGGAGAGAGAGAGAGATGTATTATGTGCCAACACATGATTTATTTGGAAGACACATCTACAGCTGTACCGTCTCATGCAGAGCCCCATGTGCAGTGCCACCTCTAGGTCCTGTACAGCTCTGTGCAGCCCCATGTTCCGAATGTGAGTGGATGAGCCAAGGGTAGTAAGGACATCATTAATACTTGATGCATGAACAGCCACTTTCACAGGATACAGTGCTGATGGGTGTGTCCTATGAGCATAGAACACTGTGCCCCTAAACTACCCACAGGTCAGCACTGAGGACATCACCAGTGGACACCTGGAAACACAGCCCATTTCTAAAGGACCATGGCAGTGGTGAGGGCAACCCAAGCGTGTTTGTCTGTGAAGCCCACACAGAAGGGTGTTACCTCCTGCCAGGCAGAGCGAGCATTCACAGGCTTTCACAAGAATGAGTGTTTATATCCGCGTGTGACTCCTTCACCCTTTTGGATTCCCTTTTGCACCCTTTTGCAAGCTCAGCTGCTTCCCAGACAGAACTTGAACTGCCATCTCCAGATGGGAAGACTTTCTCTAACTCTACAATGTGGGGTCTTGTCTGGAGGTAACACACCAGCTCAGAGTGATGAACACATGCTGCCTCTACACTGGGGTTCTCTGTGGCACAATTGAGACCAGACCACATCCCCTGTGTGGATGGGGACAGGCTCTTCCATTGTAACAGCACCCATTTTCAGTGCATAGTTGGGTAGGGATGTGGCTCATGCACCAGGTTCTGAATGTGGACACTGAGCCAGATGTAAATCCATCCAGAGTGCCGGCTTTTCTGATATCCAAACACAGTTTACCTTTCATTGTCTCCAGATCAGTGATCTGCACTGTTCTCATGTCCAGCTGTAATATAGTGCACGGTTCAGAGAAACAGTCTTTTGGTTTCAAAATGTGATTATACTTGGGCTTCAAAGAAATCTCCTTCATTGCTAAAGACTTGAGAGCACTGAGGTTGAAGTCACTGTCATTGTCCCAGAAGAGAATCTTACCCTGGGTGTACAGGATGGACTCAATTATGACTTCCAACTGCCCAGCAGGCCCAGTGGGGCCTCCCATACATGACCTGACCTCTACTCCACCCCTTCAAAGTCCTGGACAATTGCTGGTTGCCTAACATATGGCAAAATCCTGGGGGCACAAAATATCTAAACCCAGCATTGCTTTTAGTTGTCCTACTCACTTAGTCTCTCACAGTCTAGAACAAATCCTCAGTCTTTCTTTGAGTTTCCTGACCTTGACACTTCTAAAGATGAAAGGCCAGCCATTGTAGAAAACCCTTCAATTGTTTGTCTGAAGTTTCCTCAATGATTAATTCAGGTAAGACATCTTTGGCAAGAACATCACAAAACAGATGCTGTGTTCTTCTGATTGCATCTTATCAGCTCTGAGGTGACTCATGATTTGTCTTTGTCCTATGACTGATGTTGTTCACATCAGTCACTTGGCTGAGGTGATTTCTACCATCCTTGTTCTGCTGTAAAATTTCTCTCACACATTGATGTTTCTCTCCCTCTTTTTCATTCCCCCTCTCTCTAAAAATAAAAATCAATTTTTTTCTTTCTTTATAATTACAAAGTGTTTTGTGAGGAAGAACTTTTGAGACTTTAGAATCTCATTTCATATTAAACTAAATTTACTCATTTGTAGCAGTGTGTACTCATCATTTACTAATAAATTATAATCTGTTACTTTCAAGTTGGCTTCTGTTACCTTTTGATAAGTTCCCATCTACTTTCTTTTTAAAATTGATATCTGCTAGTTGCTTTAGTTTTTCACTTTAAAGACAAGACTAAAATAAAAAGTTCTGAACTTACACTCTGCAACCTGAAAGAACCTAAGAATATCTATACTTTTAAAGTAGCGTCAATAAAGTAAATATTACTCTTATGAGTATTAATTGACTATTCTGAAACAAGGTGAAGTATAAATACCAGTTTTGTACTTAAAAGTGTTACCACTGAAATCAATTACAGATATTTACTTTGAAAGATGCTATTATGAAGACTGCCGACACAAATACTGAAAATGGTTATTTAAATTTTAATTTATAAAATATCTAAAAATTAGGTTGAGTTAAAATTGAAAACCTGTTGTCAATTTTGTAATATGCATTAGCAGTATTTTTTGAAGGCATAGAAGGCTATTGTTTTCATATAAATCAGGAGTTTTCAAATCATTTTCAGTGCGTTCAGCTGTCACATGGCCATAAACCAAAGAGCCAAATAATTTCAAATGACCAGATACATTTTTAAAAAGATTTTTAAAGTTTATTTTTAGAGAGAGGGGAAGGAAGAAGAAAGAGAGGGAGAGAAACATTAATGTGTGGTTGACTCCTCTACACCGCCAACTGAAGACCTGGCCTGCAACCCAGGCATATGCCCTGTCTGGGAATCGAACCAGCAACCCGTTGGTTCGCAGGCTGGTGCTCAATCCACTGAGCCACATCAGCCAGGGCTGATCAGATACTTTTTAGGCAACAATTCTCACGTGTCTGTTCATTTAATGTTGTGTACATAAAACTATAGTAAAGAGATGGCTATAAACAAGATGTGGGCCCTCCATTTCTATGAGCTGTATTGCAGTAAACAAAGTTTATATTTATATTTCACTATCAAATGCAATTTTTCAATTAGTTCACTTTGCAACAGGTCATTAAGGCTATCTTCAAAATTCAGTAGTCTTATCATTAACCTTCAAATGTCCAGTGAAAGGTTTGAGCTTTGAAGAAATGGAGGACATTGAACCTGTTGCATTGCCCTGAATTCCATTGGCAATTAGTGGAGCAAACAGACCCTAGATGTTTCTCTTTGTGGAAAAATTCATTTTATCTGGTTGAGCTGGAATTTTTTTTAAGCTTCACCTGAGGACATGCTCACTGATTTTAGAGAGAGGGGAAAGGAAGGAGAAACAGAGGGAGAGAATTGATGTAAGAGAGAAACATCAACCACATCAACCTGTTGGCTCTCGTACACTTCCCAGTTCCTGTGGGGAACTGAACCCACAACCTAGGCATGTGCCCTGACTGGGGATAGAACCTGTAACTTTTCAGTTTACAGGATGATGCTCCAACCAACTGAGTCACACCAGCCGAGGTGAGCTGGAAGTTTTTTCATGAAAGTTGAAGAGAATGAGCAAAAGTTTGCTTTTCACACAGGAAAAACCTTTTCAAAAAAGATCATGACCTTCAAAAGGTCCACTTGCGGAAAGGTCAGTAACTGGAATGCTGTCCTTCAGCTGAGATCCAATTCCTGTGGTATTCATCTTCTGCTTCCTCTGCAAACGGCCTCTGGGCCCATTACCATCAGCCAGCCAGCACCACCTTCAACTTCATCTCCTCCCCTGATCCTTTGAGCACTTCTGACCAGCACATGTTCTAGGGTCACCTCATTGCTTCCTGTCCTACTCCAGGAATCAGCCATTTCATCAAGGAACTTGGGGAATGGCATTTAGAAACTAAGAGCAGGGTACTAGATATTACCATGGCTGTTGAGATGTTACTGTTCTCACATCTCAGCTAGGGAATATATGCACTTAGATATGTACACACTTACACTTGACTATCTAAAAATTGCAAGTCATTCATACAAATACATCCAGTTCTGATTTGACATCACAGGATTCATTCCATTTTTTGCCCCTGCCATAGTTGCAACTTCTTTTCCTGAAAGTGAGAAACCTGGTTCCTATTATCCTTAATTATATTTATTATTTGGTCAGTCCTGCTGTGTATTACTGATCTCCCACTGCTGCTGCCCACCAGGCCCTCTGTGCAGATGTCCCCACACCACTGGGGCTCTGATAACTAACCCACATGTGCATGCCCTTCTGACTCAGGTTGAGCTTGGTTCTAGTTTTAAGTGTGGCAAATATGAGAGGAATAGATTAACTCTCTTGTAGTTTGGGTAAAGCTTTGTGAAGGGATAACTGATGTCTTTCTTGTACTTCCTTAACCATAAATTACTTTTTTTTTTTTTTTTTGTTAGAGCTTCCCCGCATCTAATTTGGTATCTTTTTGTTTTATTTTGTCCTCATCTACAATAGCAATGAGCATATTTATATTTGGATGTTTTCATTCTCATATCAATATTTATATACATTATTATTGGTCTACTTGTGATGTGTTACATGATATATTTTAGGCATAAGTAGTAAAACTGTTGGTTTGTATAGCAGCATAAAATGTTAGAACTGGCTTAAAAATCCCATATATCTATCATCATTCTCATTACCATGGATTGCAGTGTAAATTGGAATATTGCACAAATTTGTGATTCTCTGATTTTAAAAGTATACAAGGGCACTACCATTGATGTTTCCGTTTCTTTTTGGTATTGTGTTATTCCTTAGAAAGATGTCTTTAGTTGGTTTTTGTTTGTTTGTTTTCTTTCACATATGTAAGGAAGCTTTGTTAAAGGTCATGCTGATGCAGAGATAAGAATAACAGGATTTCCTAACTTCCCTGACCCATATGCCTTTGAAAATCCTTCTTTGTACACAAACCAGGCTGTCACAAAACCAAGTTTTCTGAACATTCTTTCCTTTGTGCACTAATGTATTTTGGAAGAAGCTATTTAAGTGCAGATGCTCTGAACAGTTGTTGAATGATCCCCAAAGGGGATTAATTGATTAAAAATCATGCTGACTTTAAAGTCTTGTAATTTTTTTCTTCTTCACATTTTCTATCCTTAAGTCTGTTCTGAAGTACACTTCTGGGAAGCCATTATGGTCCACTTCTTTCTTTTTCTTCCCTCCCTCCCTCCCTTCCTCCTTCCCTCCTTTTCCTTCTTTTTCTTTCTTTCTTTCTTTTCCTTCCTTCCTTCCTTCCTTCCTTCCTTTCTTCCTTTCTTTCTTTCTTCTTCTTTCGTCTGTCTTTGTTTCTTTGTTTCTTTTCAAGAGCAGTTTTCTAGGAAAAGGGTTTATGTCTGTGCCTGTGGTAGATGGAACTACTTGTGGGATTCTAAGTTTTAATACATACCAGACACTATTCACATCTTTTTTTTTTTTTTTTGTTATGAATCTCAAGGTTACTGTTGCACATGCTGGGTGGGCTGATAATCTTATTCAAAAGCAAGTAAATGAATTCAGTTATCTAAGAATGGAATTTGGTGAGTCAAAAGTGGGAAGCTGCTGAAGAAGTTATCAACATGAGGGTGGGTATGTCAGCTAGTGAGGTATGGCCACACTGCAGAATAACACAACTCGCTGGATCAGGTAGATTTACTATATTCTTTGGAGGTTGGGATCCTGAAGTAAAAAGTAGAGAGCTTCTTCAGTTACCATGTGGTGGGTGAATAATTTGAGTATTCTCGTTACTTTGCACTCTAGTCCATTGTTGTCCTATAAAACCTTGTGACTCTTAATAGCCAAAAGTGATTTAACACTTTATGATAAAGAATGCACTAAATAAACAATTTTATTTAACTTTCTATTATGGAAAATTTCAAACTTAATGCAAAGTAGAGAAGAATATGACCTCTAGCTCCCTCACACAGCTTTGAAAATGATCAACATATGGCCAAATTTAAGTTATAAAGTTAAAAAAAAAAACAAACCCTTTGTATACTTTTAATGAAATGGGACTTATTTAACTAACCTGTTACATTCTCAGAATTAAAATAATTTCTATTCAAAATAATTATTCACTTGTACACCTTGTCTATCTGTAATATTGCAAATGAGAAAATTCCCTTAAATTCCAGTTCATATTTGCCTTCGGAATTCTTGATTGCCTATCCCCCCTTTTTTTGTGAAATCATTAAGATTTTCTTTCTGGAAAAAAAAATCTTTGCCATAGGCCTAACCAATAATAAGTAAAACAAACAAAACCCTTATAGCTGACATTTTGAATGAATTAAGAGTTTAAAGAGGTTTTATGCGTAGCAAGATTTTCTCCATCCTGATTTGGTATTATTCTTTCCCTTTACTTCCCTGTCAGTTCAGTACACCATGATGAAGTCCCCCACTCCCTGCCCCCCCACCTTTTCATTTTATCGTAGTAAAATACATGTAACATAAATGTAACTATCTTAACCATTTTTAAGCATACAGTTCAGTGGTATTAAATACAATCACATTGCTGTGCAAGCATCAGAACCATCCGTTCTCATAACTCTTCTCATCTTGCAAAACAGACACTTTATACCTATTAAATACTAACTCCGTATTCTCTCCTCCACCCAGTCCCTGGAACCAGCAATATACTTTCTGTCCCTGGGTTTTTGGCTTCTCTTAAGCACCTCATGTAAGTGAAATCATACAGTATTTGTCTTTTTTGTGATTGGCTTATTTCACTTAGCATAATGTCCTCGGGTTTCATTCATGTTGTGGCATTGCAGAATTTCCTTCCTTTTTAAGGCTGAATAATATTCCATTGTATGTATGTACATATCACATTATGCTTAATCATTCATTTGTCAATGGACTCTTGAGATGCTTCCATGTGTTGGCTATTGTGGATAATGCTGCTATGAACATAGGTGTGCAAATATCTCTTTGAGACCAGCCTTAAGTTCTTTGGGGTATATATGCAGAAATGGAATTGCTGGATCGTATGGTAGTTGGTTTCTTTTCTTTCTTTTTTTTTTTTTTAAGATTTTATTTCATTATTTTTAGAAAGAGGGGAAGGGAGAGAGGCAGAGAGGGAAAGAGACATCAATGTATGGTTGCATTTCACCTGCCTCCAGCCACAGACCTGACTGGAGACCTGGTTTGCAACCTGGTTATGTGCCCTGGCTGGGGAATCGAACCTGTGACCTTTGGGTTCGCAGGCCGGCGCCTTAACCACTGTGCTACCAGCCAGGGCTCCTTTTCTTTTTCTTTTTCTAATGTTTCTCACTGCCTTTGATCAGGTTTATATACAAAATTAGCTGTCTTACCCTGAGTAATGTGGCTCAGTGGATTGGGCATTGATTTTCCTGCAAACCAAAGGTTACTGGTTCAGTTCCAATCAGGGCACATGCCTGGATGGTGGGCCAGGTCCCCAGTTGGGGATATGCAGGAGGCAACTGGTCGATGTTTCTCTCTTGTACATCAATGTTTATTTCCCTCTCTCTTCCCCTCCCCTCTCCTTTCTCTAAAAATAGATAAATAAAAACAAAACAAAATTAGCTATCTTAAGTCATTTGGCCTTTATGGAATAAACACATTAGAATGTGTGCCACAGGCTTCTTTTCTTTCGTGGTAGGTTTCTTCTCTTCTGTTTCTGCCGGATTTGACTGGGCTGCTGGGCCGTTGAAAGCTGCAGCCTTTTTTTTACCCTGCCAAAGGCTTTTCCTACTTCTGCTTTGTAAGGCCAACAGCCTTCTGCCCTTCCTTCCCTAACACAGGCGTCTTGACTGAAACCCCCTTCTCATCTGATTTAACTTCTAGAGCTGCTGCTGCTTTATTCACCTGGAACTTGTGGTTCTAAGCCTGGTGAAGAACAGCATTTTGTCACATAGTCTTTGCATATGGTTTAGCTTCAATGTGATTCTCACGTTTTTCAGTAGATTCTTCTTCAGGACTCTTCAGTGAATCTTCTTGTGTGGTTCCTGAGGGCTCTTTGGATCACTGGGATTTTCAAGATCCTTTTGAGGCCTGTATTGAGTGGCTTGTGCATGGGAAGGCTGTATAATAGTTAGTCTTCAGCACTGGCTGATGTGGCTCAGTGGATTGAATGCCAGACTGCAAATCAAAGGGTTGCCGATTCAATCCCCAGTCAGGGCACATGCCTGGGTTGCAGGCTAGGTCCCCAGTTGGGGGCACATGAGAAGCAACCACACATTGATGTTTCTTTCTCTCCTTCTCTTTCTCCCTTTCTTCCTCTCTCTCTAAAAATAAACGAATAAAATCATTTAAAAAAGTAGTTCCTCTTCAGAGAGGTAGCCTATACCAAGTGCCATACAGATCATTTATTGGGTTGGTCAAAAAGCCTGGTGTGTTTTCCCATTCAATGGCTCTAGTAGTGCTTAGTTGTCTTTCAATTAATTCAAAACAATTTTGTTAGACTGTATTTAAGAAGCAACTTACCAAAATTGGGGATTTTTTCTGTAGCCATTTTAATATTGAAGATGGAAGAAGATACACAACATTTTTGGTGTATTATGCTTTATTATTCTAAGAAAGGTAAAAATGCAACTGAAATGCAAATAAGATTTGTGCAGTGTATGGAGAAGGTGCTATTGTCTAATCAAATGTGTCAAAAGTGGTTTGCAAAGTTTCTTGGTACTCTTGACATTTTGGCCAAATGATCCTTTGCTGTGGGGCTGTCATATACATTGGAAGATGTTTAGCAGCACCCCTGGCCTCTACCCACTGGAAGCCAATAGTGAGAAATAGCTGACATACCCAAAATATCCAAGTCAGTAAAGTGATTGGTGAAAATGAAAAATGTGTCTTTTATTTTACAGAAAAAAAAAAAAAAAATGTAATGGACTTTTTGGCCAACCCAGTACTTCAGGAAAGCACTTGCCATCCAAATGCAGAAACAAGTGCCTTCTAGGAGACGGGTGAAATGTTTGGTTTGCTTACATTAGGCACAGTAATTCCCTGGATGTTTCCACAGGCTTTGATGATACGGTTGTCATCATTCTAGATGATGCAAGGTCTCCTGTGTTGGACAGACGATGGTTTCTCATTTTTGCCCTTGCCAACTCTCATTCACTGGGAGGCATAGATCTTTTTGATATCATTCTTAAGTTTCTTAAACAAAAAAGGCTCCTTGGTCTTCTTGTAGCTTTCAACTTTATTTTCAACCACCAAAGGAGGTTCAGCAACAGTGACCTTTAGACATGACCAGGACTGATAAGACCAAGACAGCCAGGGCAGAGTTGGTGGCATATCTGTGCATGCCTAGTCTGTAGTGTCAATGATAACAGGTTTTGGTTGGCGCAAACATGCGGTCCCCATGGCACATACCGCCGGAAGCACTGTCTGTCCCTGGGTAGAACAGTGAGTCCCACCACCTCTAACTCTGGGAATTTGAGGCTCAGCTCTGCCAGTAAGTACCCCATAGCTCAGCATTGGTTTGATGACTGCTAAATCACTAGCAGCATAGGGCTATCATTTTTATACAAGTTGGGGAGAACAAAGTTCACAATATCTGGTCAAATTGGAACCTTGAACACAGCAGGCAATGTGACATTTTTGCCCCTTTTTTGGAGTACAGTGATATCAGTGAATAACAACATGCTGTAGTGGGAAGAGGAAGGCCACACTTCTCTCAACCCGGTGTCTACCACAGGAAAGGCTTGTAGAACTATTTTTAATTTTTTGAGAAGCCACTGTACTGTTTTCTACAGTGACTGTGCCATTTTGCATTTCCACTAAAAGTATGCAAGAGTTCTAGTTTCTCCAGGTCCTCACTAGCACTTGCTTTCTGTCTACTTTCTGATAGTAGCCATTTTAATGGTTGTGAGATAGACTCTCAATGAAGTTTCTTTTCACATTTTCTTGATCATTAATGATACTGAGCATCTTTTTGTGTGCTCATTGGTCATTCTTAAATTTTCTTTGAAGAAATTTCTTCTTCTTTTTTTTTCCAAGGCATCAACATACAATGTTTATACAGGGCAGATTTTTCTCATATTTAATATTTTCTCTCTCTCATTTTCTGTCATGATCCTGTCTCTTGTAACCTTCAGAACTCTAATTTTTTTAAATTTAATTTTATTGTTGTTGTATTACATCCATCCCCTTTTTACTCCCTTCTGTCCCCTTCCCCACTCACCTACTCCCCACCAAAGTCAATCCCACTTGTTGTCCATGTCCATGGTTTGAAGAAATTTCTATTCAAGTCATTTGCCTGTTTTTGAATTAGATTATTATTATTTTTGTTGTTGTTGTCTTAAGAGCTCTTTATACTAGATAATAATTTCTTATCCAGTTTGCAAATATCTTCTTCCATTATATGCATTGCCTTTTTATTCTTTTTCAATTTTATTCTATTATATATTATATTCATCCCATTTTATCCTGACTGCTCTCCCCTGCTGCACCCTCCCCTTCCCACCCCCGACAGTCAACCCACATATTGTTCATGTCCATGGGTCATCCATGCTAGTCTCATGACAACTGTTCCCCTTCTTTGTCTCCTTCTGAAAATATGGAACACTCTACAAATTTGTGCGTCATCCTTGCACAGGAGCAATGCTAACCTTCGCTGTATCATTCCAAGTTTTTGTATATGTGCTGCTGAAGTGAGCACCCTTTTTATTTTTTGATAGTGTTGTTTTGATTCACAAAGTTTTAAATATTTCACAAAATTCACTATGTCTCTTTTTTTGTTACCTATGCCTTTTGTGCCTTAACAAGAAATTGTGACCAAATCCAATGTCATGAATCTTTTTTCCTATGTTATCTTCTAAGAGTTTTATTGTTTAGGTCTTTCATTTGGATTCTTGATCTATTTTGGATTAATCTCTGCATATGGTATTAGGTAGAGTTCCAACTTTATTCTTTTCATCTATTTTTTTTTTTTCACATCAGAGGGGTAATATGCCAAAAGCGTAACAAGGTTGAAGGGAGGCACATATCACACAAGAGCATGAACACCCAACCATCACACTTATAAACTACAAAAGGATCTGTTCTTTTCATCTAAATATCCAGCTTTCCTAGCACCATTTGTTGGAAAGCCTATCATTTTCCCACTGAGCCCTCTTGGCACCCTTGCTAAACATTATTTGGTCTTATACATAAGGGTTAAATTCTGTATTCTGTATTCTGTTCCATTGGTCTATCTGGCTGCCTTTGTGCCAATATCACAATGTTATGATCACTGTAGCTTTGCAGTAAGTTTTAAAATTGGTAGGTATGAATTGGCTAGTTTTATTTATTTAAGAAGCTATACCCAAATTTGAAAGGAAGAAGTAAAATTATCTGTTCACAGATATGAATTTCTCCATAGAAAAGATTACACACATACACACACACTATTAAAACTAATTAATAAATTCAGCAAAGTAGGATACAAAGTCCTTACTTGCATTTCTATATACAAACAAAACAGTGAATAAACTGAAAAGAAAGTTATGACAATTCCACTAACAATAATGTTAAACAAACAAACAAACAAACAAAAAACTTAGGAATTAGCTTAACCAAGAAGGTAAAACACTTGTACAGTGAAAGCTACAAAGACAATTAAAAAGACATAAATAAAGGGAAACACATCCCATCTTCTTGGATTGGAAATACAAAAATGTTAAAATGTCAGTACTTCCAAAAGCAATCTACAGATTCAATACAATCCCTTTCAAAAGTCCAGTGCCATATTTTACATAAATAGAAATACCCATCCCCAAAAGTCATATGCAATCTCAAATAGCTAAAACAATCTTGAAAAAGAACAAAACTAGTCAACTCACACTTCCAGGATCCCATCATGTGTTTTGGGCCCACTTGGTGATGTGTCCCGCAAGTCCTTAGGCTCTCTTTGCTTTTCTTTAGTTTTCTCCTTTCTGTTTCTCTGACATGATATTTTTCATAGTTCTGTTCTCAACTTCAGGGATTATTTATTCTGCCTGCTCAAATCTGCTTTTGAATCCCTCTAGTGAAATTTTCATTTTAGTTATTATATTCTTAAGCTTCAGAATTTTTGGGTATTTTTTTAAAGATTTTTAATCTCTTTAGTGGTATTTCCATTTTGTCACATGTTTTCTTGGCTATCTCCACATATTTGTTTAGTTTTTGAACATCTTTATGAGATTTGTTTTAAAGTCTTTGTCTAGTATATCTGCCATTAGGTCTTTTTTCAAGACCTAATTTTTGTTAATTTTTGTTTTTTTGTGGGTTTTTTTGTTTGTTTATTTGTTTGAATGGGTTATGTTTTTCTGTTTATTTGTATACCTGTGATTTTGTTGTTGTTATTGAACATTGGACATTTCAATGTAATAATGTGTTAATTCAGGAAATCAGATTTTCTGCTTTCTGAGAATTTTTTGTGTTTTGTTACTGTTTTTGTCTTTTTAAAAAAAATTTTTTTTTACTTTTTTTTCTCATTGTTTGCTGTCTCTGTGCTGAGGATCAGCCTGAGGTGTGAACTTAAGGTCTCCTCGGGTCTTTCTGAGCCTTTCTGTGGGCATGTGCATGGTCAGTTTCTAATTTTCCTGTATGTTCAGTAGTTATTGAATGTTCTAGTCTTTAATGTCTACCTCTTGAAAGGGGAAAAAGTGAAAAATGAAATGGGAAAAGAGGGATCTTACTCTTTAAATTTCCTGTAAGTCACTTCAGCTTGTGGAGGGAGATAATATGGAAAGGTATAACAACAATGGCTGCCCACCATTTTGTCTACCCCTCTGTGATCAAAAGCAGCAATCTACAATGAAAGCATAGATACTCACTAGTTGGAGGATAGGGTCCTTTTTTGCCTGCCCTGGTTCCCATAAGCTGTGTACAGCTGTTCCAGGAACATAGGCACAGCTACCTACCAAGTGGCTGGGAGTGGGAGTGGGTTATTGCTACTGTGCTAAGAGCTGAAGTTGGTTTGTATTAACTAGACTCTCCAGTTTCAAAATAGTTATATCAGACAGATTCTGCTAGTGCAGTTGTTGTGTAGGTGGCGAAACACACACCTGGTGCTTCCTGCTCAGCCATTTTCCCAGAATCCTCTCCATAAACAACCTTTCGGAAAACTCAACATTGTCCCACTATAGTACAGATTGGGTACTATGGTACAAGTACTCAATTCTATTTGTCTTGGTTTAAAATTTGTTCTTTTTCCCTTATGATCAGATCATTCCAGAGGCTGGTCTTTCAGATCATATTGCTCTTTTGCCAGTTGGCCATTAGCTTTGGATGGTCACAATTGACTTCATGAGATGAATACCCCTAAATGGTATTTGAGCTTAATTTTGAAGGACTGGTAAATTTTAGAATGGCAAAGGTGGGATAGCAGTTGTGAAGGATATATCCCAGATCTCTGGAACATATAGAACTGTACTCAATTATAATAAAATAAAAGTCTTCTTCTATGACTAACCCTTTGTTAGGTCTTTTAAAGTATTGCTTACAATTCAGTCATAACCATGAGAGTTAGGTACTATTATCTTCATTTTCTATATAGTACTAGTCTCCCTGGGATTTCCCTGGTTTTTATACTAGCATCTCACCTTGTTTAGAATCAGTCCTGGATAAGTGTCTTTGTTTGGCTACTAAATACATGCTCATCCTACAGAGAAGCAAAATGGTGTTTAGACTTAATTGATAAATTTGCCTGACTTGCTTGGAAAGAGCATGATTCGAGCTCTTATATTTCTAATTATAACAAGCAATATTTTCTAAAAGCTGTCAAGGGTAGAATACTCAGACGGTTTTATAGTAATAATGGGGAGTAATTAGCCCTAGATGGAGAAGTGTTTTGGACCTGTTTAACAAATTATAAAAGCAAGACCTGAAAGGCACAGACTGTTCCAAGTAATTTCTGACTGCATCTCGGAACAAAACTCAAGAATATTTATAGGAATACAAAAAATATCTAACATCCAGCTAAGTGAAACTTAAAATGTCTGGCATCCAGTCAATCATTACTAGGCATGCAAGAAAATAGGAAAACAACCCTTAATGAGAAGAATTTTATCACTTGAAACCAACCCAACACAAATATAGATGTTGGAATTATTGAAGAAGGTCATTAAACAGGTTAAAAAAGTGTTAAGTGTGAATATGGGAGATTTTAAAAAAGACCCAGCCCTGGCTGGTGTGGCTCAGTGGATTGAGTGTCAGCCTGAGAACAGAAGGGTTGTAGGTTCCATTCCTAGTCAGGGCACATGCCTGGGTGTGGGCCAGTCCCTAGTTAGGAGTGTGTGAGAGGCAACCACGAATTCCTGTTCCTCTCTCGTTCAGTCTCCCTCTCTTCCTCTTTACCTGAAAATAAATAAATAAAACCTTTAAAAACAAAATTACCCAAATAGAACTAAAGGTGAAAACTAGAATGTCTGGGATAAAAAATGCACCAGATGGGATTAATGACACATTAGACATTGCTGAAGAAAAGATCACTGATCTTTCAGGCGTAATATAAATGACTTAAAACAGATCCCGGGTGGGGAGGGAGACAGAGGGGAGCGAAAAGGGGATGGATGTAATACAACAACAATAAAAAAACAAAAAAAAAAAACAAAAAAACACATCCCTGGGGAAGGGGGAGAATGAGGGAAAATAATGAAAACAGGATAAGTGAACTCTGGACAACATTAAGCAGCCTGATATAGTATGCTTGTAATCCCTGAAGGATAGAAGAAAGGGGTGGGAGTTAGCAAAGAAATGGAAAGAATAGCCAAAATATTTCCAAATTGGTGAAAACAATAAATCCATATATCCCAGAAGCTCAGTAAACCCCTAGCACAAGAAAGTTACACAGAAGCACATCATAATCAGAATATCCAAATCCAGTGATAAAGAGAAAATCTTAAAAACAGCCAATGAAAACAAGATTCATTACATACAAAGGAATAAAGAGAAGGATCTGTGACAGTTAATTTCTTCTCTGGAACAATGCAAATGAGAAAACCAAGGAGGACTGCCTTTATAGTACTCAAAGAAACATGAAACATAGGAATTTACACTCACCAAAAATACCTTTCAAAACTGAAAATAAAATAGGGAGGGTGTTGGGAGATGGGAATGAGAAGTACAGATTCTCAGTTATAAAATAAGTCACAGAGATATAATGTACAGCATAGGGAAGAGTCAATATTCTAATAACTGTATGGTGACAAATGGTTACTAAATATGGAAGTCACTTTGTAAGATATGTAAGTGTTGAATCTCTGTGTTGTACACCTGAAACCAATGTAATGTTGTATGTCCACTTGAGTTAAAAATTAAAACATGTTAAAGGTGAAATAAAGACATTTGAGACATCAGACATACAAAAGGCAACAGAATTCAGGCTTTCAGGTACCCTGTTTGATTGCGCACAGATGATTTCATAGGCAGACTGTAGCTGGGCTAATCAGAATAACAGGCCGTGAAAATCATACTAATCTATGAAAGTGGGGCCTGTGTATGTAAAGGAAACACTATTCCATGACGTGACTGCTGCTTGAGAATTGCTGGACTAGCTAGATCCAGGTTAGAGGGAATCCCCCCTAAATTCTCTCTGAGACTGGCTGATCGACCCCTGCCCTAAAACCTCCAGCATGGTGGTTTCTCCTGGTTCCTGGAACAGGCTGTAGCTCTGCGTTAGGGAAGCATGATGAGAAGTATTTTTCCCTTGTCAGGCGCAAGTCACATTCCAGTATCCCTACCTATCTTGCCTAGTCTTGCACAATGCTTACCACCTGCTGTGCAGTGGGGAGGAAGGTACTCATGGTATCTCACCACCACCTGGGATGGGTGCCTCATATCTAAGTTTAAATTTCCTCAATGTACTACTTTTAAATGTATTAGGGTTGTCAGCCTCTTCCTCTGGCCCCTTGGCTGGGAAATTTTCCCAACAGGGTGATAGGTTGGGTAGACTAAATAACAGAAAAGGTTGCTAGAGAAAGAATAGTCCATGAAATGAGACACAGAGGCCAGAAGCAGACACTCCCTTGATTCCTGGTGGTCTTCCAATTCCTGAGACCGAGAGTTGCAGTCTTGCATTTGATCCTGTGAGATCCATGCAATCTTTAGTATCACCTTATTTCTTTTTAAGCTAGCCCTACATGGTTTTGGATACTTGTCACACACACGAAAAAATCTGTAACAAATTTTCTTTCTTGTTTATTTTGATATAAATAATAATGCTGAGGTCACATCTAAATATATGAACAGCCCTGGCTGGTGGCACAGTGGATAAGGTGCCGGTCTGTGAACCCAAAGGTCACTTGTTTGATTCCCTCCCAGCCAGGGCACATAACCAGGTTGCAAGCCAGGTCTCCAGCTAGGTCTGTAGCTGGAAGCAGGTGAAAGGCAACCATACATTGGTGTCTCTCTCCCTCTCTGACTCTCTCCCTTCTTCTCTCTCTAAAAATAATAAATAAAATCTTTAAACAAAAAGAAAACATTTAAATATATGAACAGATAATAACAGCAAATTATTGAAGATTTAGCAGTTCTGTGCCCATCACATTTTCTTTTTCTTTTTAAAGAAACAAGTAATTTTATTTGATTTCAATAATTTATTGTATCCAATTTATATCACTTAATTTTTGTAAAATCAATTGAATTTTAGTACTCTTTCTACTTTAATACACTGAAATATCACTGGTTTAATCTGTAATCAATATAAAAAGTTGTTACTGAGACATTTCACGGTCTTTTTTTCCTGTCCTTGAATCTGGCGTGCATCTATAGCATACCTCAATTGAAACTGGCCACATTTCAAGTCTTCGGGAGCCATGCAGCTAGTGGGTGCTGTGCTGAAGTATGCAGACTGAGGGGGCAGACCACACCACCATGTTTTCTCAGTGAACATGAAGGCCTTGGACTTCTGTTGAGTCACTGAGGGAAAAGATACTATAACTTTTAAAGTGAGTTTCCCTTTCTCACCATCTCATGTGCCCAGGCAGCCGTAAATTGTTGAGGAAATGAGGAAAAACAGTGCTGCTCAATGGTTAGAGTTTGAGTCCAGGAAAAATGAGGGTTTTCATATGTGTATTTGTTTTTCAAGCATTTTCTACAAGACACTCATATGTTCTGGCTGTTAGTAAATATGTTAAACAAAATGTTTAATTTTCACAGTTGAAAGTCATTTAAAAGAAAGGCTCAGTGGGCCATTGCTGGCAAGAAAAAGAAGACCAAGTCCTGGAGTATGAAGTCTAAACCCCCATCAGCAACATTTCCCCCCATCAGGTGTTGATGATTGTTTTTATCTTATTTTATTTTATTATTTATTATTTTTTAAAGATTTTTCATTATTTTTAGGAAGAGGGGAAGGGAGAGAGGCAGCGAGGGAGAGAGACATCAATGTATGGTTGCATTTCACCTGCCTCCAGCCACAGACCTGACTGGAGACCTGGTTTGCAACCTGGTTATGTGCCCTGGCTGGGGAATTGAACCTGCGACTATTGGGTTCGCAGGCTGGCGCCTTATCCACTGTGCTACCAGCCAGGGCTGATGATTGTTTTTATACATAAAGAATGGGGGGAAAAATGTTGTTTTGAGAGGATGTACATTGGCTGTAGATGAAGGGGGTGGGAGAAGTGAAGCGGGGCTATTTCTAGGAGAGGCTCAGCAGAGTCCGTAAGGGAGTTTTGCTTCTTCAGATTGGTTGTGGGCAGTTTGGAAAGTTCATGCGTAAACAAGCAGTAGAGGCTCCTGGGCATGGAGCCTGGCTGTGCTTTGTTTTAGAAAATAGAGATAACCTCCTGAAAGTTAATCTACGTTCCAACATATACTCAGGAATGTGACCATTCTTGGTATCTGGCCCCTAGCTAAATGACAAACAGGCTGTCTCTTTTCTAACTCTCCAGCCCACTATAATTTAATTTAGAACATCTCAAGAATTTAGAACATCTCAGGTGGAATATTTCATTTTGCCGTTTCATCAGTCACTATTCTTTTATAAGCCTTTAAAAAAGTGCATATATATATATATATATATATATATACTCACTAATATTTTATAAACAGAATCAATGTGATAGATTCCAGCTTCTGAGGCCATAAGCAAGAATTGTTTTAAGCAAGTTTTGATTTCTATTTGCCTCTCTCTAATCTAGTAATTTTATTTTACTTTCTTTTAATTCAGCAGAATCATACATATGCTTTTGAGTATTTTTGCTAATAAGTAAATCGACTAGACTCTAATTAAGAATCTCAGAAAATTCTTTTACTAGTTGCCCTTTTTGAGTCCCCAGCATCCTTGTTTCTAACCATGTATCTTCTGATTCTTTGTATTTTTCTTCCTTTCTGGGTAAAGTGAGGGAGCATTAAAGTCTTTTATAAGGTTTCAGTGATCTAAATCCTGCTTGGGGAGCTTTGACCTACTTAGAATGATTCTTTGTGCTGGAATCCTGGGGTAACTGCTGCAGAATTGCCCCCTGTGAATGCATTGCAACTTCCCACTTGTCAGATCTTTTATTGCACCAACACAATGAAGCAGTGTGCAGCCAAAAAAAGAAGTGAGGAAGACTGCATTGTGCTTGACTTCCGTGACTTAAGGTTTATTCATCTCCGTGTTTTCTACAGATCCTTTAACAATAATATTGTTAACAAGGATTTCCCAGCAACAGTTGCTTTGCCCTGTGTGTTCATCCTCAGTGTGTCTTCTGGGTTGAGAAACACACCATTATCCGTTTTGTTTAATAGGATGTTATACTAATGGATCAAATTTCACTTTGTTACTTAGAGCTTTTTTTAGGCTATGGCTTGAAACTATCAGGATAATTGTATTTAAACTTAACAGTAGACATTTTAAAATGTTTGCATTTATTAATATTCTATTTTTATGATTGACAGCAGAATATCTATGTCATTTGCTATACCTTTTTAGGGTTGGATTGTTTGCAGTGGAGTTTTTCCCTAATCACTTTAGCTTTTTAAATGCAAGGAGACATCTACCTATAAATTAGAACAAGGACTGCTTAAGATAAGAAAATAAGGAGAACATGTTTTGTTTTCTTTGGTCATTATCAAGATAAATTTGAAGATGTCTGCTGTTCATTAAAATATAGGTGATGAATATAGGTGTTTTAATGTGCCTTTGGCCTCTAGGAGGCAGCATAATCTAGGTCAAATTTCTGGATTCTGAATAAGAAAACAGGGTCCTTTTTCATTTTACAAAATTGGCCTGCATGAAAATATTTGTCCTCTGAATCATAGTGTTACACTGGAAATAAAATAACAGATGATAGTCACAGAATCCTACAGAATAAGATTTTGTGATTGTGTTATTTCCTTTGTACTTACTTATTTTTCCTTTGTATTTAAAAAGAGAAATTATTGTGATTACCATAGCTGTAGCCTAAATGATTGAGAAAGTAAAAGGAATTAATCATTTTAATGGGTGGATACTTGTCCATTTGCCGACTGCAGTTCTTTTGAGCAAATGCTCTGTGAGCATTACTGTCCTGAACAGTGAGTTTGGGTCTCTTAATTTCTAGCTGGTGTTCTTGCTAAAATACTGTGTTGTTAGTTTAAACACAGGTTGAATAAAATCATTAGCAGTGTTATAGCTGTCATAGCTACTATTATAAACTATCTAAAATTGATTGAGATTCAAGAAATATGCTGGGGGTTTTTTCCACTGTAATTGGATACTTTTGGATGGGATCAAAGTGTACTCATGACGTGAGTGTTGCTGGCTTCAGGAGAATAGGGATTGGGAGTGAGTTTTAAGGGGACAGTGGGTGAGCAGTCATCCTGTAGTCTATTTTTCTTCCTTTTCCTGTTCTCCTGGATAATTGCTGTTTAGTGACTTGGAGAGAGTACCACAGTCAAAGAATAATGCCCCTTGATTCTTCTGGAATTGCCACTTTTCAGAGAAAATGTGCCACTTTTGGGAGAATTTATTGTGCTCAACACTCAAAGGTCGGTTCAGAAGGCAAAGGAACTAGTTGGGAGGGTTTATTTATAACCTTATTTATAAGATTGATATTTTGTTGTTGTCATTAGTTTCATTTTGGATCTTTGTCAACCAAAACGTCTTCGAGTTTAGGTCCTGCTCTTTTTACCTTGAATGTACTTAATCCAGAGAAATTTAATTGAAATACGGTAATCAAGAGATAATCAATCTGAAAGAACTGACAAATATTAAGAACAATTGGTGCTGCCATATCTTCTAGAGAAGTCCAGTCGTTTCTTTTGCATTAAGGGATGCAGTCCTTTAAAATGGAAATTGCTGTGAACAAGTAATCTGCAAGTTGTTTGTATGTCACCTGAGACTTCTGCCTCCCCTTTTGTGTTTGAGACACAAAGGTCTTCAGTCAGCTAATGAGCTGGGCCCTTCTTTTTTCTCCTCCTACTTCTCCTCATTTTCCCCCTCCTTCTCTTCTTTCTCCTCCTCCTTTTTAAAATAAATGTTTATGTAGATGTTTTTTGATTTTGAATCAACAGGATAATATTTGGGACAAAATGGAAATGAGAGAACATGAACTGGTACAACCTGTTCTGAGCCCTATAATGGGCAGGCGTGTACTTGATGAAAGAATTAACTTACTTGGAAACTTTTAGACTTTAAAGCAAAACAGGACCTCTGCTCTCTACTTTTCATATATTCTATATTACATCCTTAGGAAGTTACTTAATGGTAAACATATCATTTCAACCAAGAAAAACAATATTGTTTTAAAAAGTATTCTGTTTAATGTTGCTTATTGGTTTTATTTTAAACTGGAAGTCAGTGGTAATGAAGTAGAATCACTGTGGGACATTTTATATTTTAGCTGGTGTGTCTAGGGTCATTTTTGCCCATTTACTTAATTCAGGACTGCTACACCTAAATTAATGCCTTAAAATGTCATGATCCTCTTAAGATGGGGATTTGTAGGAACCAGATTACTTTTCTTGTCCTTTGCAACTGTCTTCATTTTGGAGCTAGTCCATGCAATGCGTGCCAAAAGAGCACATCATGCGTGCACTGCAGCGTCTATAGAATGTGGAGGCAAGTTTCTATTATCTAGTTGCTGGGGTCTTTTGTAAAAAACGATGGTCTGTGCTTGATTTTTCAAATTAATATGTATCGTTACAGCATTCTGTGAAATTAGAAGTGGTCTGCAATGGACCCAGACCTCAAAAGTTGTATTTTTTTGGTGAGTTTATGAGTGAGTGAATGCATATGTGGGCTGGGTTATTTAATTAGAAGTGATCATGGGTGGACAAGACAAAGGTAAGAAGTGCAAGTAGGCAGTTACAAAATAATACAAGGATGTAAAGTACAGCATAAGAAATACAGTCAGTAAGATTGTAATAACTACCTGAGGATATGGTGCTAGGTGGGTTCTACACTGATTGGGGTGGTCACTTAACAAGTTATATAAGTTTCTCCTCATTATGCTGTACACCTGAAACTAATATATCAAATGTAAATTGTAATTAAAAAAAAAACATTTTTTAAATGGTCAGCTTATTATGTACTATTAAAAAATATTACACTGTCATTTGTGCTGAGAATCGTATGTATACTAATGAAATGCAAATTTCAGTGGAAACCAGAGTACCGGGGCTGAAAGGGACTTTGGAGAGTGTCTAGTAGTACTTCGATCCTCTAGCTCTGGTCCAATGACCAAACAGTGTATATAAGCAACGCCTAAACCTCCCTTCTGGGAGGTAAAGCTTTGAATGTGAATCCCTTCTCCTTTACTTGCTGCAAGTAAATAAAACTACCTTGAGACAACCACATCTCATTTTTGAATAGAGCACTGCAAGCTGTGAAACCCTTGAGTTTGGTAACAATAGAATAAGAAGGTGACTAAAAAATAAAATCAGAATTAGCATGAAGGCTCTTTGAAATCTGACTGGACACCCACTGTCAAGTATAAACTTTGGCTTCAGTTTTATTATGCCTTGAAATCACTATGTTTCATATTATTAAAAGTTCCATTTTGTGTATTTTGTAATATATTAGTACAAACCGTGGTGTATGTATAAAATTTATAAATGCTCCTATCCTGGGTGTAGAGTCAAAAAGGTGTTATGGGTTGTATAATGAAAAAATTGGAGATAACTGGTTTAGAGGTAATGAAGTATAATGAAGATGCTGAAAAACTAAGGCAAAGAAGCGCTTGTTGTTTGAGTATCTACTTGGCTTGTCTAGGTCTAATTCTCTGTGGCTTACATTTTTGTATATGCGGTGTGACATACCATTAATGGTAATCCTGTGACACGGGCATTGCCATTTTATAGATGGTGATCATAGTTACTGGACTGCAGATTTAGTTTTTCAGCTGAGGTTTCTTCAGAACCCACGGTCTTTCTTCATATTGTTTCTATTGAATAACTGGGCATTAGAAAAGCTGAGATAAAGAATACAAGTAACTCACTTTTTCCAGCAGATTACTAGTGAAATCTTTATGAAGTTTTATTTATAGTAATCTTACCTGAGACATCTTAGCCCATACTTGCTATGTGTTATTTGTTTCTGTCTGGAGCCCATAACTTATTCAGCTCCCCAAAGTTAATACTGGTTCTTCTAAGTTTGCGTTTGATAATAGAGTATTCAGTTAGGAAACAACCTTTTCTCTTGGGAAATAATTCTGCTTTGAACTTGGAGAATGTGGGAAAAACATAAGTACTTCAGCAACTAAAACTGGCGTAAGTACACAATTTACTGATTTTTATTGTTGTGGTTGCCCTTTTAAATAAAGGTTCTTATGGCGCCTTGTGATTCATGTGTCTCTAAGCTTGTAACAAAAATTTTCAAATGATTTCTACAGTCTTAGAAGCTAACTGGATGAAGAAAAATGCCACAGTGCTTAAGAGGTTTTTGCCTGATGAGTTTAGTAATACGATTTCCTTTTAATTCATCTGTTTCTCTGATTATGGTGACAATTTTTTTGCCAGGTGGTTTATTTGTCTGCTGTGAATTTATACAACTCTCAGAGTGGAATTTAAATCCACATATTTGCACAGAGCATTGACTGGGAGATGCTATAAAACAAACAGAAAAATTCTTGGGGAATTTCAAGAATGTTGTTTGTGCATTTTTAAAATAAAAGTAACTGTGTCTCTCGTTCCTGGTTTATGCTCTGTGTCCTGAGACTTTTATCCTTCATATTGGCTTTTTAAAGGTCTTCACTATGACCTTTTCAGGTTCGAATTTGGTTTGTTTTTTGCAGAATACCAGGTGGTTAATGACAAGTAAACAGCACATCTGGATCATAGGGAAGTTGGCAAAAACATTACTTTTCCATTCTTTATGGGACAGCCTTCAATGTCTTCACAGTTTGCCTTTTCCAGTGAGCGCCAAATGCAGTGACACGTACAAAACCTTTAAGGCCCCAATAATTAATGGTTATCATGACATCTTTTTCTCCTGTATTTGACTCTCTCCCTTTTCTGGTTCAAGGCCATTAATTTTCACTTACATCTCCTTTCCAGGGTTTGCTCACTTTTTAAATCAATGCTATTGAAACTCTGCCTTGTACTAGCATTTACTTTCTGCCTATTTCTTTTTCATATATGAGGAGACTACTGTATACTTTTATTTAAAACAAACTTAATTTTTATCTAAATAGGTTTCCAAACGTTTCTAAAAATGGCCAAAAGACTGGAAACAGTCTATAAGAATGAAAAACGCTTGGGACTAGACTTAACTTCCTGAAGGGTGCCCTCCCCCCATGGTTTCAAAAGACTAAAACCAAGAATGACAATAAGGGAGACAATGTAACTACCACATGCCAGGCACAGTGCTTAGCTGTTTAGTAAACATTATAGATCGTATTATCCCCATTTTACATTGGAGTCTTGTGACTCCTACCTGTGATGAGAAAGAACTAAGCTGGCTTAGGGAATGGCCCCAGACCTTTCTGTCTCTTGAACACAAGGAGTCAACATGATTGCAATTGATATTACTCAAAAAAGTAATTTTTTAAACAAATGAATTTAACATAAGCATTATGAAAAATGAAAAGAAAACTTTGTATTAATATGATTTGAGAGGCTGACAGAAGGCAGTAATTAAATCGTGAATTGTCTGGATGTGAAAAAAAGTACACATTGGTAGTTACAGAATAGACAGGGGGATGTTAAGAATCATAAAAGAAGTGGAGAAGCCAAAGAACTTTTATGCCTGACACATTGATATGAACTAAGGGGGGCATTGCCAGAAGGAATGGGGGTACCAGGTGGAGCGGGGCAAAGGGGGAAAATTGGGACAACTGTAATGGCAAAATTAATAAAGTATATTTTATAAAAAGGAGTCAATATGACTCTAGTCATGTGAATTCTGATGCCACTAGGTGGCAAGACAGGGGCAAAAATTCTAGGCAGACCCAGAGGATTAGGAAGTATAGCAGCAGGGCTGGGAGGTAGGGAGAGACCAGTCAGAGTGCCACAGGGAAAGAACTGGTGCCCGCGAGCTGATTCCTCTGTTACTTATTTTTTAATTCTACCTCCGGTAATGAAGTTTCTGGTGGTGGAATTTATTTCTTAGCCTGTGTCATCTTACAGACATGAATCATAAAATCTTAGCTGTCAAAAACTTTGCAAAGTTCTGCCGTCAGATGGCCCAGGCATAGTCTATTTGAGTTTTATAGATGCATACGTGGAAGTGCATGGACGTTGGCTTTTGCAAGATCTCACAGCAAGCCACTGGCTGATCTTGCTCCTGAATTCCAGTTCTGTGCCAAGTAAGGTATTGTTTTGAGAGCAGTCTATTTATGGAAAAAATTAGAATCTGGAAGATGTTCTAAATTCCGCCTCCTAGCTATTTATTCCTAATCCTAAATGTAGGACCTGTTTAGCCACAAACACACTGCTAGTCAGCAGGTGGTAAGGGCCAAACTTGCCAGTTCTGTAACCATGAGAAAATAATTTTACCATGTAAAACTCTAAAGTCAGAGGCTGCCACATGGTGATACTTGCAGGATTGTGAGGATTATGGGAGAAAGCCTATATGTGTGTCTGGCAGATAATCGAGTACAATATCTGGAAATAATAAAATGTTTTTCCCTTTGTACAGGTTCCCTGGTAAATCTTCTCATATCTTTGCTTCTTGTCTTGAAAATGTATTAGTTTTCTGAGCATTAGATAATCATTTGGGACCAGAATGCTGAAAAGTTCATCATTAAACTGTCTTCTTTTTCTTCCATACCAATGGACTTTTAAAAAGCAGTGTTACCATGGAAACTGAATATGTAAATATTTTTTTCACTTATTTTCAGTAGAGCAATTAGTAACTATGCTTTCAAATAACAGCTTTAAAAATTCTTAACTACAAGCCCTGGCTGGTGTGGCTCAGTGGACTGGCTCTGGCCTATGAACCCAAAGGTCTTTGGTTTGATTCCCAGTCAGGGCACATAACCAAGGTTGCAAGCCAGGTCTCCAGCCAGGTCCGTAGCTGGAGGCAAGTGAAAGACAACCATACATTGATGTTTCTCTCCCTTTCTTCCTCCTTCCCTGCCCTTCTCTCTAGAAATAATGAATGAAATCTTTTAAAACAAAGTTTTTAAAAATTCTTAACTAAAACTTAGTACAATACTGTGTGTGTATATGTATGTGGTATGTGCGTGTGTGTGTGTTTGTGTCTGAAATAAAACATATGCTTATACATACACTCTGCTCTTTCTATCAGACCCACTAAATGGGTGGGATCACAGCTTGAAAAATCTGCCTTCGAGAGAAAGATGATAAGAAAACATTCCTTTGGCTTGATTTTCTATTTTAACTGAAGACTTTCTAGGTTGGCTACATCCAGGGCCCAATTCAAAACCAGAAGGTTATACCTCTTGAGAGAAGTAGGGAGGCTCTGACATTTCCATCAGCTCGCACCACACTTTCTTGTGTCAGAGCGATGATTCAAGGCAGTGAGAACAGGGAGAAAATGCAGTGTAGGTGCTGTGAATCACAGCTGACATTTTTGCTAAAACTTCGACTCACGCTGTATGTCTTTTGTGGGTGAATTTTAACCTCATTTCTGACAGCTCTTGGATCAGTGGGCTTGTGTTAAGTCACATTGCCTAGCGGATCCACTTGAGGCAGCTTTAGCAGTTCAGGGGTGAACTGTTGAAAGAAACACTGCTGCCCTCACTGCTGATGGAGTTGGGCGGTGATATTGACTGTTGCCTTCTTGTTCATAACTTGGCATGTGTGATATTATTTGTGCTTCATTCAAAACCCGCCTACTACCAAAAACCAAACAGGCAAACAAAGCCAGAGGATTCAAGAGGTTAGCTAGCTTGCTAACCTACTACGTAACTAGTAAGTGAAAGTAAACCTTCAACCCAGCACTGTCTTATTCCTAAACATCTTGATTTCCAACATTATTGTAATATGTTATTAAGATGGTCAGTGTCGAGAGCACCTTTGTTGTGGATTGTTACTAAGTTAGGAATTCCTTGGGAGACAGATTAGATTAAAGAGCACAGTGCAAGAAATACATCATTTACAGGTAAATAACTCATTCATCTTGACTTTGTACTCCAATATTCAAGACATCTTCATGGAAGGTACATTGAGACAGTCCCCACAAGTATGTTCTTTTTGACTGTGCAGCAAACCTGGAACCTGTGACATAAGACAGCAGGTAGTGTCACTGTTGGCAACATTGAGGTCTGAAAAGGTGGTGTGAGAATTTGGGTCTTCTGACTGCTGCCCACATCTTGGCAGAAGTGTGACCATGTGGGCCGAGTAACTGAATATTTGGGGTGAAGGAAGGCCTAATGTCAAAAAGGGGCAAGGGAAGAGGACTTCACGTTGTATTTGCGTCTTGGGTTTAGAATGTAGCCACATCAGGACAGTTTTGTCAGTGTTCTGTAAAGTGATTCCATAAGGGAAAGATTAAATAAAGTTCTGTACTTTTTGGGTGTTTCACAAAGCCAATAAGTAGTCAAGTCAACAAGTAGAAATATCCTTTAAGTTGTGATTTTCCTTTCTGTCCCCAGTTTCTATTAAAATTTTGCCACCCACGTAAGTTTGCTTATGACCCAATGAAGCATGCTGTGTGCATAAACACTGTATTAGACATAGTTTCTCAACGTGTTTGGCCTCATCCAGCTGAAATTTTTGATTCTGCAAAAGATTAAAGAGAAAAAAAAGGGTGAGTAGTCCATTTATATTATATGACCATTGAAAGGCTGATTAAATAATAATAAGAAGAATGGATAAAGTTTGTTGAGAGCTTGCTATGTTCCATGCAGTATTCAAAATGGTTTATGCATTTTATCTGAAATCTCAAAACCTCAGTGAAGGTACATACTGTTAATTACAATTTTTGCAGATGAGAAAACCAAGCCACTAATAGTTTAGCTTAAGAGGGTTATAGTTTTATAAGTGGTGGAACAAGTATAACCTGACTTGAGAGCCTGTGCTTTTAATAATTGTTATATTGCTTTCCTGCAAAATCAACATGAAAGTAAGAGTTAATAGAAAATGGGTCCTAATTGTAGTTTTACTATGTATTTACAGTGTGAACTTGTACAAGATGTTTCATCTCTTTTTGCCTGTTGCTCATCTCTAAATTCTACGTAATAATAGTTGTTCTTCCTGCAACTTCAGTTTGTGATGGGGCTTGCAGTTTAAAGAGGGATAGTGGACACCTGGCAGGGAGCATTCTGGAAATGGGAGGCAAAGGGGAGAAAGTAAAACAGTAAAAATAGTAGAAAGTGTATTCTTAAAATGTTTATATGCAAGGGTTACTTCAACACATTGTTTTGGTGAGAGAAAAGGAAGTATAATTTCCAGGGTGGGCTATGGGCACCACCTTTGTGGGAAGATAAGTGTCAGGGGCTGGAAGTAGAGCTTCCAGGAGACTGTCCATGGCGGAAAGGTGGGAGTAAAGGAATAATACCTCATGGGTGCTACTACATGGGGGTGGATGGGCCGGATTGGGCAGGAGCAAGATGAGATAGGCTGTCATGGGAAGTTAGGATGAAACATAACCTCAAAGTGGTAGATTTACAGATGGTCATTTGCTTAACCAAGCAAATGTTGAAGGGGTTGAGAATTGGATGGAGAAGTTCCATCACTATTTAGGCTGATGTTAATATTGAGTTCTTTGAGGCAAGCTCTTAAGTCAGTCATTTATTATGGGGAATAATGTGCATGGTACACTGAGTCTGGGGTCATTGCACTTTCTACCTCTGGCTTGTTGTGTCCTCTCCTTTTTTCTTCTCATTTTGATAATGACCTCACACTGCTCAGGCTGATTTATCTGATTATCTGAATTTTGTATTTGTGTGTTAAGCAGTATATGAATTGCTTTTAGGAATCATTTCTCTTCTTAAGTATCTAAGACTTAAGGGATAATAAGGTGTGCCTAGCTATACCTACTTCAGCCATATTCATACAGTCCCGCACAACATGGTTTGCTGGAGAGCACCATGGCAGGAAGAAAGGTTAGCCATAGGACTTCAGTCAGGATGGAGGCATGGGTGAACATGGGTGGCCTCCTCATACAACTTCAGCAAAAATGACAACTAGGCTACAAAACAACTATCGCCCAAAATCATCAGCAAATTGAGCTGTGTAGAAGTCCAACAACCAAGGAATTAAAGAAGCCACATTCATCCTAATGGGTAGGATGGATGAAGGTGTGAGATGGGCAGTCCCACACCCACGTGTGATGGATAAAAATTGGGAGGGATACCTTGGGAGTGAGGGATTTCAGCTCCATACCAGATACCCAGCCCAGGGTTCCAGTGCCAGGAAGATAAGTCTCCATAAATTCTGGCTATGAAAAACCAGTGGTAGTTGGGGTGGTGGAAGAAACTGCGGGATTCTCAGGGGTCTCCTCTTAAAAGGCCTACAAGGGATTTAGGACTTAAACAGACTCCCTCTGGGCTCCAGCACCAGGACAGCAGCGGGAAGGGCACCAGTGGCACACGAGGAGAAACTGAAGTGTCTGGCATCAGAGCAAGTGCTGGGGGACAGCTTCCTCCTGGGAAAAACTCCAGGGCGAAGCAATGACATTGTCCCCTCTCTGAGCCCTCTCCCACACAGAACCACAAAATGGTGACATGGGTTGCCCCACCCTGGTGATTACCTAAGGCTCTGCCCCATCCAACTTACTGGTGTGCTTTCCTTCAATAGTCCTTTCTACTAAGACAGGGAGTCAAAGCGGCTCTATCTTATACACAGAAACAAACACAAGGAGGCTGTCAAATTGAGGAGACAAAGAAATATGGCCCAGATGAAAGAACAAAACAAACTCGAGAAAAAGAACTACACAAAATGTAGATAAGCAACTTATCAGATGCAAAGTTCAAAACCTGATTATTACGCTGCTCAAGTAACTCATCAGATTCCTCAACAGCATAAACAATACCCAGGCGGGAATGAAAGTTACACTAAGTGAAATAAAGAAAACTCTGTAGGGAACCAACAGTGGAGTGGAGGAAGCTAAGAATCACATCAATGATTTGCAACATAAGGAAGAAAAAAAGCTATTTAATCACAACAGCAAGAAGAAAAAAGAATTAAAAATATGAGGATAGGCTAAGGAGCCCCTGGGACATCTTCAGACATATCAACAGTTGAACCTTAGGGGTACTCGAAAGAGAAGAGGAAGAGCCAGAAATCGGAAATGTATTTGAAAAAATACTGAAAGAAAACTTCCCTAATTTGGTGAAGGAAATAGACATATATGTCCAGGAGGCACAAATCCCAAACAAGTTGGATACAAATCGGCCTACATTAAGAAACATCATAATTAAAATACCAAAGATTAAAGATAAAGAAAATCTTAAAAGCAGTAAGAGAAAATCAGTTCCCATTAGGAGTTCCCATAAGACATTTAGCTGATTTCTCAAAGGAAACTTTACAGACTAGAAGGGACTGGCAACAAGAAAATTCAAAGTGGTGAAAAACAAAGACCTACAACCTAGATCACTCTATCTAGCAAAGCTATCATTTAAAATGGAAACATAGATAAAGTGCTTCCCAGACAAGGTACAGTTAAAGGGGTTCATCATCAGCAAGCCATTATTATGTGAAATGTTAAAAGGGACTTATTTAAGAAAAAGAAGATCAAAACTATGAACAGTGAAATGACAACAAACTCACTATCAACAACTGAATCTAAAAACTAAAAATAAAAACAACTAAGCAAACAAGCAGAACAGGACCAGAATCATAGATATAGAGATCATTTGGAGGGTAATCAGCTGAGAGGGGGAAAGGGAGAGAAATGGGACAACTGTATAATAACTGTATAATACAACTGTATAATCAATACAATATATTTAAATTTTTTAAAAGGTTAGGTATACCCTCATCACAGGGGGCCAGTTGACCTTTATTGACTAACTCTTCCTGTGTGGATATTAAACTGCTGGTAGCCAGGCTATGACCTGTATTAGTCATGAATAGCCAAAAAAACAGAACGAGTATGAGTAGGTTGTGTGTATGTGCATGCACATGTGTGTGCACACAAGTGCTGCATAAGGAATTGGCTCATGTGTTTATAGAGCCTGGCAAGCCCAGATCTGCAGTGCAGGGCAGCAGGTTCAAGACCGGGGAGAGAGAGTGGAGCAACTTGAAGTCCCAAAGCAGACTGCTGGGGAATTTTCTCCCACTCAGGCAGGCTGGTCTTTGCTTTATTCAGCCTCAGCTGACTGAATGACGCCTACCCACATTATGGAGAGAAATCTGCTTACTCCAAGTTCACCAATTTAAATGTTAATCTCATGCAAAAACACCCTCCAGTTGGTGAATAATATTAACCATCGCAGTGCTACATGCGGAAGCCCCCCTGAGGACATGAGCTTCACCACCCCATGGGGCCATATGTTGAACCCACCCCAACCTCAGAATTTCTCTTAAATGCCAGCATGTTTAGTTAAATGTATGTATAAGGTAGAAATTCTATAACCTGTCTGAATCAAATTAATGGATTAAAAAAAACTTTAAAAATCTTGAAGCTGTTTACACATGCAAGGAATTTCAGGAAGTGGTGAGTGAAGAGGGTGTGAAGTAGACTTAAGTACAGTTGGCTGGATTGTCCCCTGTCATGAGGATTATCCTGAGGCAAGAGAACAGTAAACCTTGTGTGTGTTTGTGTGACTGGACTGCATACTGCCATATAGTGAGGATCTTCTCACAACCTTAGATCTATAGGAAAATCCCATCTCTGTTCTGTGGGAGAAGGGCTTGGTGTGGGACCTTTGGAATCAGGCTTTGCTCTGTAGCCACAAAAGTCTCACCTAGTCTTGCTGCTGCTGGCTCTTCAGAGCACTCCTTGTGGGGCTGTGCAACCCAAGGGTTGAAGACTTGGATAGAGGAAAAATATAATTTATACAGCAGTGCTCTTTTGAGCCATATTATTTTATATGGACTTTGGGACAGTCTAATAAAGAGAGGGAATGATTATGCTGCTATTTGTACTCTCTGATAGAACAACCCCAACTTTAACTCTTCTGGTAAGTGTGGAACAATTTTTTTTTTTTTTTTGCACATAACTGCTTCATATATGTTTGGCTTAAAAGAAATTTTATTTCTTATTCATTTTCATCTCTCTTACCTCTGATTTGAGTGCCTGCTATGTGAAGAATGTTATATTATTTTTTAGATGAAATTAAGCAAATAAAATTTAGGTCTACCCCTTCAGGAACTTTTAATGAGATTAATTTATTTCAATATCACAGTAGAAATAAAGTGCTTAACACTAATTGCTACATATCGTTGAATGCCACATAAAATAGAGTATTTTTTTTTAACTTAAATCTTTCATTGCATTTTAAAGAATAAGCCTTTCTTTAGTTTAACTTACAGAAATGGTGGTGTTTTTATTTTCCACTGAACACTTACAACAAAATGCTCATTAAGTAAAAATAGCTGCCCAATACAGGAAACAGCTCATATAGCAGCTTCTGACACTGTTCTAAAAACAGACTTGAGCCGCTTGTGTGCTAAAAAAGAATGAATATTGAAAACTGTATGAACAAATTCAGGTAAAAGCATGCTGTGTTTTAAGGGTTTTTATGTGTCTTTACATTAATATTTTTCTGATTATGAGAGTCATCTCTGCTACCTATTTTTAAAAAATTTAGAGCAATATAGTATTTAGAAAGTGAAATTTCTACCCAAAATTTGATGTCTGTTTAGTCTGGTGGTATCTACCAGATTTTTTTATATACAAACATCATGTAATTATTTAAAAAATGGAATTATATGTTTTTTCAATTTAGGTTTCATTTACATGTGAGGAATTTTCCACATTAACTGTTCTTAAATGCTGTTTATTTTCTTATCTTTTTTTTTTTTAAGATTTTATTTATTATTTTTCAGAGAGAGGGGAAGGGAGAGAGGGAGAGAAACATCAATGTATGGTTGCCTTTCACCTGCCTCCAGCTACAGACCTGGCTGGAGACGTGGCTTGCAACAACCTGGTTATGTTGCCCTGGCTGGGAATTGAACCGGCGACCTTTGGGTTCTTATCTCTTTTAAGGCAGCATAATATTTCACTGTACTGCTGTGCTACAATTTATTTAAACCAGTTCCCTATTAATAGATGTGATTGTGATTTGATATTCTTACATTTAAACTTTTTTCCTTGAAACTCGTTTTTAGGGCAGACATGCTTGTAATCTAACAAATGTATTATGTTGATAGTGTAATATGGAGAGCTTACTGTGTGGTCTGGAACATCTAAAAGCACTAGTCTGTTCAAATTAGAAAGTAATTCTACCATCTACCATCTTATGAGGGATTTGCTAGGACTGCCCCTATTCCTGAGATGCAGAAAGCCCCAGGCTCCCTGGGGGCCATCATGGCTGTCCACAAGGATGGACTGAAAGACACGGTGACAGGATCAGACATGTCAGGACCCTTTAAATCCAAAGCAGCTAAACAGGTGGACAGCAGCTTCCTCAGCAGAAGAGAAAGGAGAGTTTACAAATTTTTATTGGCATAACCGATGTTAAAAAAAAAAAAGTGTTTGCTGGTTGCCATAACAACAGGCTTCAGAAGACCTGTCACCTTAACCCTTGTGACTGTACCTTGGAAACTCCCTGGCTGTTGCCACAGATTGCTTCTGTATGTATCCCCTGCTGACTTTTAAATTCCTGCTGTGAATTTACCTGATATACAGGGCCTTTCCTTGGATTTGTCTGTGTCCCTGACATTGTAATAGCCAAAAGGAGGAGACAACTCAAATATCCATTAGCCGAGGAATGGATAGATAAAATTTAGGATTTGCATACAATGGAATGAAGTTCTAATAGAAGTCTTTTCAGAAAGTAACAAGCCAATGTCAATATAATGAAAACAGTTTACTTGGCCAATACTTTCAGGACAGACAGTGTATATACAGGGTGTGTGCGATGAATTGGCAATAATATGGCATTTTACATGTTTATTAATTTTTAAAAACTATGTTTCTAAGGTTATGATTTAACATCATTGTTTCAGATATAAAGTATTAAATTCTGAGAGCAAAAGGTATGCAAGGATTGCACAAGTCCAGACATTGTACACAGAATCCAGGAGATCATCAGTGAAGATCCAGGAAGGTTAATACGCTCCATAGCAGGAGAACCTGCAGATGTTGGATGCAATGGTTCTCGCAAGATTATTGCTATCAGATACAGATTGTATGTTCTTAGAAGAGGCCAATTTATGACACAGCAGACAAAGAAAAGGTGTTACGAAAAAGTGAGAAAACTTTGTTTCCCAGCCAGGGCACATAACCAGGTTGCAAGCCAGGTCAACAGCCAGATTCGCAGCTGGGGGCAGGTGAAAGGCAACCATACATTGATGTTTCTCTCCCTCTTTGTCTCTCCCCTTCTTCCCCACTCTCTAAAAATAATAAATAAAATCTTGAAAAAAGAAAAAGTAAGGAATCTGCTAACAAAGAAAAAAACCCTCTGATTTTTTTCTCTGATGAAAAGAATCTTCAGCAGGACCAAATAGTCAGCAGAAAAAACAACAGGTGGCTCTGTGAGAATCTTAAGAAGTCCTGGTTGTCATGAAAATGAAATTTCCTGCTACAGTGATGGTTTTAGGTGTTGTCAGCAATAAAGGAGATATCATGACCCCTCATTTTTTTCCACAAGGCTTGACGGGTGCTACCTTGACATTTTGAGAGAAGTAGTTGTACTGTGGATGAAGCAAGTTGCAAGTGGACATCATTTTCTCTTCCAAGATGGTGCACCAGCACATAATGCCAAAAAGGTGCAAGAATGTCTCAGTGTCAAGTTCCTGAATCCTGGTCGAAGGAAATCTGTTTACTGGTTTGTACCTAGTTCACCAGATGCAAATCCTTTAGCCTATTATGTATGCAGTGTTTGTGAGAGAGAAGTTAATAAACAACCTCATCCCAATAAAGAGGCTGTTAAAGCTAGGATTGAAAACAGTATGATGTCCAGGAATAAAGAAAAGTTAATTAGGCCCTGGCTGGTGGCACAGTGGGTAAGGCGCCGGCCTGAGAACCCAAAGGTCATTGGTTCGATTCCCAGTCAAGGCAACATAACCAGGTTGCAAGTCAGGTCTCCAGTTAGATCTGTGGCTGGAGGCAGGTGAAAGGCAACCATACAATGACATCTCTCTCCCTCTCTGCCTCTCTCCCATTCCCTCTCGCTGAAAAATAATAAATAAAATCTTTAAAATAAATAAAATTTAAAAAAAGAAATGGTGTCTTTAAAAAAAAAAAAAGTTAAGTAAAGCATGCTCAAGATTCCAGAGTCGAATTAAGTCTATTATTGCAGCAATGGAGACTTCTTTGAACAATTAAAAAAAATAATGACTATGTTTATGTATTTACATAGAATAGTTTATTTCAAAATATGACACTTTTGTGGTATGTTGTTTATTTTACTAAAATTTTGCCACTTTATTGTGTGTACCCTGTACTTACAGCATAGTTTAACTTTCCAAACATGCTAAGTGAAAGAAGCCTGGAATTCATAAAAGGCCATATTTGTTAAGTCCATGGGTATGAAATGCCCAGACGAGGCAAACCTATAACAGACAGTAAGTGGATTAGTGATTTCTTAGGGCTGGTGAAGATGGATGAAGAGGGAGGAGTGCGTGATAACCAAAGTGTACAGATTCCTTTTTGAGGTGATAAAGATGTTCTAATTTTTAAATTGCAAACTTGGGGTGAATTGTACGGTATGTGAATTTTGCAAAAGGCAGAAAGGGGGTTTGGGAGGCACATAGCAGTCCCTGATCCACAGTAGTTCTGAAATCCATCTAGGTACACGGCAGTGGCTCCTTGTTTAGGGACCAGTTTATAACCTGGGTGGTTCAGCAGGGTTCTTGCCACATCCTCTAGGTTCTTGGCTGAGTTTTCTGAATCTTCTTACTTTTCCAAAAGAAATGGTTCATGTTTGCAGACTCTTTCCATTTGAATAGGCCCTGGTATTTTTTATTTTGAACCGCTTCTTTCTTTGGAGTCCGGACTGATCATGTTTCTCCTGATACATTTCTTCAAGTCTTTGAGGTTTCTCCCATGTACCTCTTTGGGGTTCACAGCATTCGATAAGAACTATTTTCATAAATCTCTTTGAGACAGGGACCTCTCTACCTTGGATTGCCTTTAAGATTCTTAGAAGTTCTAGTGTCTGGTACAGATGGTCCTTAAGATGCAGCCTTAAAATTCTTTAAAGCCTTTTGGACTGCTTCTGTGACTTAACTCATAAAGTGGTGGGTGCATCAGCATCACCTGGGAATTGACTACAGACCTTATTTAATGTTATTTATTTATTTAATTATTTATTTTAAAGCTTTTATTTATTATTTTCAGAGAGAGGGGAAGGGATGGAGGCAGAGAGGGAGAGAAACATCAATGTATGGTTGCACTTCGCCTCCTTCCAGCCACGGACTGGGCTGGAGAACTGGCTTGCAACCTGGTGCCCTGGCTGGGAATCAAACCAGCAACCTTTGGGTTTGTAGCTCGGCGCTTATCCACTGAATCACCAGCCAGGGCCTTATTTTAGATCTGCGGAATCAAACTGTGAGGATCCAGCCTAGCAATCCAGGTTTTAGAAACCCCTCACCCCAACCCCCAAGCTACATGATGCAGGCACACAAAGTTTGAGGACCACTGGTCTATATGGAAAGAATCTATGAGGAACTACCTATATGAGGGTCAACAAAGGATTGTATAACCACAGGATTTGATCTTTGCCCCGAGATCTTTTTGCTAAGATGCTGAAATGAGGAGTAGTTTTATTTTTGAACCCATTGAGCTTGACTCCTTTATGTTTATTTCCTGTAACGTCTGCTTGGAAACAAATCAAATGATTTCTTTTTCACTTCATCTCAGTATTCCTCATTTTATCATAGGCAACTAAAAAAAGCCAGTTGGTACTTGACCATTCTTCCTGGAATTTGCTTAGTCAGATCTATGAGTTCATCGGGTAACCCTTCCACCGTCCACATGCAGTGGGTTTGCTAATTATTCTACCAGTACATAATGTAGGTTCCCTTTCTTCAATGACCAATAACATTTCTTCTCTTTTTCAAATCCTTATTAACATTCTCCTCAAGACTTCCTCCATTTTCTTCTCACTACCTGGACCCAACCCAGTGCATATTATAGGTTTTACTGGTAGTTGAGCCCCACTTCTGGTGACAAATTTTGTTTCAGTTATCTGTTTATAACTGAACATTACAAATCACCTCAGAATGTTATAGCTTAAGAAAACATTTATCTTGTTGCTCACAATTTTGAAATTTGGCCAGGGTTTGATAAGAATGGCTCATCTAGGTCTGTGTTGTCAGCAGGGACAACTTGATTAGGGCCATAGGATTTCTTTCCAAGATATTCTTACTTAGACAGCTGGCAAATTGGTTCTTACTGTCAGCTGGGGCCTTGATTCTCCTTTGTGTAGGCCTGTTTCATGCTTGTAGCTGCTTGAACCTTCCCACCATATAGCACCTCGATGCCAACGTGGAGGAGACAGAAGTTGGCAGGCCCATAAAGATTAGGCCCAGACCTGGTGTAGTGCCATCTGGGTGCTTTGCTGTTGGACAGTCATAGGCCTGGCCCAGATTCACAAAAGTGGAGAAATAGACCCCACTTCTTGGGAGTAGTGATAAAGAATTTGTGGTGTTTGTTAACCCTCGGTAGTTGTTTTTTGTTATTGTTTTTTTTTTTTTTTTTTAATTTCATTATTTTTAGAAAGAGGGGAAGAGAGAGAGGCAGAGAGGGAGAGAGACATCAGTATATGGTTGCGTTTCACCTGCCTCCAGCCACAGACCTGAGTGGAGACCTGGCTTGCAACCTAGTTATGTTGCCCTGGCTGGGAATCGAACCTGGGACCTTTGGGTTCACAGGCCGGCACCTTATCCACTGTGCTACCAGCCAGGGCCTTGTTATTGTTTTTTAATACTGAAAAGATACTCTTGGCTAAAGTTATGCTTTGCTAAAAAGTCATTTGTTCATCATTTGAAGAACAATTCAAACTCCGAAAGGAGGTTTAAAAGAAAATATTTACATACACAGAGCCTCTCAATATCTGGAAATTTTAAATGTTATATGTCACTGATAGCCAGCAATCATTTTTCTTTCTTTGGTAGAATTAAATTTTAAAACTCCTCATCAACAGAATAATACTCTTCAGTGCTCTTGGTTGTGTCAAGATCTGCCTGGGATGGGGACATCTGAATGCCTGTATGTTTCTTATTTAGTCTTAACGCTGAACTGTTTATTTTTAGTAAAGGTTGCCTTAGACTGTGTGCTACCAAACGCAGAGTCATAGTCTCCTTTCATAGAACCCCTTAGCATACGGACTAAGTGCTGTTTAAGAGTTGTGCGCAGTGAAAGGCAGGCTCACAGGCATTGTAGAAATGACTGTGGTAAAGGCAGAGGGTGATAATGGGATAAAAGAATCCTAAGGTTTTCTGTTATTTGGAGCTTTTGGGTGCAGCTGTTTCTAGCTTGGCAAGAGAGGACAAAACAAGATGACAGCAGGCGTTGCTTCCACTTTTGCTTATTCACCCAGTCATCTCATACAGCCTAGCAAATGGCTTCCTGAATTTGTTAAACACTTGTATTATTAGTAAACTTTTCCCTATCTAATTTGATACTCTTTTAGAAATTCAAATGAATGCTCTATTACATAGTGATTAAATGGAGTTTAATTACATCTCGTAGCTTTAAGATTTATAAAATCTTTGACCTTTAACTTTAATTCCTGTTTTTAGCTTTGGTTCCATGCTTTGGGGTTTGGTTATATATTATCGTGTGGCACACTGAAAAGTTGTTCATTATTGAAGTAATTTGAACATTTTTCTTTCATTTGATTGTAAAAATGTTTTTTGGGCAACACTGGTTTTTCTTACCTTCTTTTAGATTTATTTTCTCACATCTGAAGTGTTCAAGTGTAACTAATAATATACCTCCTACTTTTCTCTCTCCTTGGTTCTTCTATTTATGATTTTCTTCTTTTCTCCTTAATCATTTATTTTTATTATACTTTTTCCTATTACCATTTATCCCCCTTATACTTTCTTCCACCTCTACCCACTCCCCTCCCCTTCCCCACAAATACCATATTGTTGTCCATGAGTCCTTTTTCTTTTTGGCTTGATCCACCCCCACCCCCAGCCCCGCCCTCCGAGAGCTGTCATCCTGCTCTCTGTCTATGAGTCTGCCTCTAGGTTGCTGTTAGTTCAGTTTATCATATTCCACATATGCATGAAATCATATGGTACTTGCCTTTCTCTGACTGGCTTATTTTACTTAGCATATTGTTCTCCAGGTCCATCCATGCTGTTGCAAAAGGTAAATTTTTCTTCTTTTTTATGGACAAGTAATATTCCGCTGTGTAAATACTACATAATTGTTTTATCCATTCATCTACTGATGGTCACTTGGGCTGCTTCCAAATCTTGGCTTTTATAAATATGCTGCAACGAACATAGCGAGGCATGCATTCTTTCAAATTAGAGTTTGGAATCATAAAGCAATTCCATTTTTAATTTTCTGAGGTATCTTCTTTTCTTTTTTAAAAATATTTTATTTATTATTTTTAGAGAGAGGGGAAGGGAGAGAGGCCGAGAGGGAAAGAAATATATGTTTCTTTCACCTTTCTGCAGCTACAGACATGGCTGGAGACCTGGCTTGCAACCTGGTTATGTGTCCTGGCTGGGAATTGAATCAGTGACGTTTGGGTTCACAGGCTGGCACCTATTTACTGTGCCACCAGCCAGGGTGGTTCTGAAGTATCTTCATACTGCTTTCCACAGTGGTTGCAATAATCTGCATTCCAACCAACAATGAAAAAGGCTTCCCCTGCTCCACATCCTCACCAGCACTTGTTTGTTGATTAGTTAATGATAGCCTTTCCGACCTATGTGAGGGTATATATCATTGTGGTTTTAGTTTGCATTTCTCTGATGATTAGTGACATTGAGCATCTTTTCATATACCTATGGGTTACCTTTATGTCATCTTTAGAGAAGTGTCTATTCATGTTCTTATGGCCTATGTTTTTCTTCTAGGAGTTTTATGGTTTTGAGTCTAATGTTTAATTCTTTGACTCATTTTAAGTTTATTCTCATGCATAGTATAGGAAGGTGGTCTAGTTTCATTTTTCTGCACAATCTGTCCAATTTTTCCCAACATTGTTTATTGAATAAACTGTGTTTAGCCCATTGTATGTGCTTGCCTCTGCCAAATATTAATTGACTATAAAGGTGTGGGTTTATTTCTGAACTCTATTCCATTGATGTGTCTATTTTTATGCCAGTACCATGCCGTTTTTGATTTCTGTGGCCCTATAGTATAGTTTGATATCAGGTGGCATGATTCCTCTAATTTTCAACTTTGTTCTCCTTCCTCAACACCACTATCATGATTCAGGCTCTTACATATTTTTGGAATATTTTTTCTAGTCCTGTGAAATACGTCTTTGCTATCTTGAAAGGATTTATGTTGAATCTATAGAATGCTTTGGATAGTACGGACATTTTAATTATGTTAATTCTTCCTCTCCATGAACATGGTATTATGTGTTCATTTATTTGTATCTCCTTCAATTTCAGATGACAGTCTTATGGAAGCACCTTATAGTTAACTGTTTTTCTCTTGCAGCTTTTGTGATTCTCTTATTATATTTAAGCTTTTCATTTATTTATGATGTGTCTTGATCTGAGCCTCTTTGGCTCCATTTTGTTTGGAATTCTCTGCATTTCCTGGATTTGTGTATCATTTTTCTTCACCAGATTAGGGAAGTTTTGGTCATTTTCTTCAAATAGGCTATAATCACTGCTCTCTCTCTTCTCTTTTTGATATCCCTGTGTTGTAGGTATTGTTACACATTATGTTTCCCAGAGGTCCCTTAAATGATCCTCATTTTTTAAAAATTCGTTTTTTAGTGTTTTTTTTTTTCCTGCTCTGGTTGGGTGTTTTAAAATTTTTTACCTTGTCTTCCAAATCACTTATTTGATCCTCTGTTTCATTTAACCTACTGTGTATTCCTTCCAGTGTGTTACTGTTTCAGGTATTGAATTCTTTATTTCTGACTGTTCCTATTTTGTGGTTACTATGTCTTTTTATGCTGTTGAGTATCCTTATATAATCATTATTCTAAACTCTCTATCTGTCAAATTGCTTGCCTCCATTTCATTTATCTCTTCTTTTGGAAAATTCTCTTTTTCTTTTCTTTTTTTTTTGAGGCTTGTTTCTTTGTGTCCCCTATTTGTCTGTCTCTTTATGTTTGTCTCTATGCATTAGTCTGCAAAGACTCTAATTTAGGTCTATGTCAGATACTGCCTGTGAATGGCCCTGGTTAGTCTGTTTGGAGCTATTAGAAATCCACAGCTTCTGGCTTTCTCTGCCGGGCTGGAGTACATGCAGAAAGATGCCAGCTACACACTGAGGCCTGATTTTCCCAACACCTGGCCCAGGGGTGGGTCAGCTTAAAGCCTCAAAGCTGCAGACATCTGCCTCTCCCTGCTGGCTGTCTCTTAGGCTTATCACTGATAGGGCTTCCCTTATATATACTCCTCTTCAGGGCTTAAACTCAACAGGGTGGGGAAAGAGAGATTCCTACTTGAGGGACAATTGCTTCCTCCAGACTGATGACACATGGAGAGCAGAGCTGTGCCTGAGAAAGGCGGCTTCTGTAGTGTGGGAACTGACTGAGCACAGGGATGTTGGTGACTGACCCTTCAGTTCTCTCCCCTGAGCCAGCAACCCCAGACCTTCCTTGCGTGGCTCTGCCCTTGCTCTGCCAAAGCCCAAGGTTAGTGGCTGCAAATGAAATTTTGTGTGTTGGCCCTTTAAAAAGAATGTCTGCATCTCTAACCAAACAGAAAACCCTCTACTTTTCATAGCCAGATGTTTTTTTGGTGCCTCTCCGAGTTCTGATGATCCAGGTGAGGAGCCCAGCTGGGTTTAGACCCCACACTTCTCAGGAAGAACCTCCTGCCTGCTGAAATATCCCTCTGCAACTTCAGCTGCTGGCTGTGCAATCCAGTCAGATTTCTCTTGCCTCACACTTCTTACCAGACTTCAGGTAGTGAGGTTATAAGGCTTCTCTCCACCTGATCTTCAGTTAGTTATTCAGGATGATTTTTCTATAATGTAGTTTTAATTCCAGTTTGGCCCTACTTCACCGTCATTTTGAATCTCCCATGTTTTTCTTCTTTATTCTATTCATAACCTACCAAGTCTTTCAGTCAAATATATTTAGGAATAATTGGGATGAGATGATTATGATACATGTGTTTCACTCTGTAGGAGAAATTCTTCTAGCTTTTTCTTGATTCTCTCCGTCCACTGTCAAACTTCCCTGGAATGATATGGTTACCTACATTTTAGAAGATGATTTCCACACTCTTGGTTTTCAGTAATTATCTTCTTTTCTCTCTCTACAAATTGTAATACCGTTTGTTTCGGTGTATCCTAGGTTCATGTTCATCAATCTACCAAGGAATTATTGTGTATGAACCAGTAAGGTATTCTGGGAGTCACAGAGTTGAACAGAAAGTGGTCACTGTTACTTGATCCTCAGTCTCTAGTCTTCATATTCTTCTTTCCCAGTCTGGTTTGAAAGCTGGGCATGGTTTTCTGAAGGTTTGAATTATGCACTTATAGAATATTAGGGGGTCTGTGAGTTATTTTGATTCTCTCAGGGCTTCACAACTGTACTTTACTCATTAATAGGACCTTCCTTGTTTCAGGGTTTGTACAACCTACTGCATTCTCATTATTTTGACTTCCAATTGTTAAAAATTTATTCTTGGATATATTTTTAAATTGTCCTTTATTTCTTTTGGGTAAGTACATAACCTCCTGATTACCTTTCAAATTTTTTCACTAAATTTTCATTTCTGGGCTAAATAACTTTAATCCTTTTGATTTTGTTCATATCCCACTTTCCCTCGTAGCTATAGTAAATTGTCCAAGTAGCTAATACCTATACTAGTCAACTGTCAGGGTCCTCCTGAAGCGGTGGCAGTGCATGGAATCCCGCGCGGGCCAAACTAAGTCTGTAAGACCCAGCCAGAAAACTGGGAAGGCTGGGTGCATACAAGCCCTTATGCTGTGGTCAGAAGACCCCCACTGGGGATCTAGCCATGAGAATTTTCTATATTTCCTTTGAAGCCAGCAATCCCCCTTGACTTGTTTTTGTAACCACAGTAGATGTTAAACCTTCCTTACCCTCCCTATTTTTTAAAAATATGTTATCAGTCTCCAATCAGGAAACTCCAATTTTTAAAAATGATTTTATTCATTATTTTTAGGGAGAAGGGCAGGGAGAGAGGAAGAAAGGGAGGGAGACATCAATGTATGGTTGCACTTCACCTGCCTCCAGCTATGGACCTGGCTGGAGACCTGGCTTGCAATCTGGTTATGTGCCCTGGATGGGGAATTGAACCAGAGAGCAACCCTTGGGTTCACAGGCCTGCACCTATCCACTGAGCCACCAGCCAAGGCTCACACTTCCTATTTTTAATGAGCCACCTGGAGTCCTTGGTGCCTCCTTGTCTAGCCGACCATGTCCTAGAACAAGATCTCAGTTCCTCCCATTGTTGTAACTCCTATAAAAAGTTCTTCCTTCACAATAAAATGTACACACACTGCCCACCATTGGTACTCAATAAATACCTTTGGAGAGAGGCTCTAGGGGCTCTGGTATTTCAGACATTAGCCAACCCTCTCTCCCCTAGCACAAGCTGCCTGGGAAGGTTCTTTTCATCTGTGGCACTGGAGGATCTCTGCAGGTCAGGGGTTCTCCACAGTCAACAGAATTATTTTTCCACTTGACCATCCTTCTGTAGATATCTAAGCAGCAAAATTCATAAAGCATTATTTTCTATCACTTACCTTTTAAAAATATCATTTATAAAGTAATATAATGTAGGACTTGAAAAGGATCTTTGAAATTATATAATTGAGAGCCCTCGTCTTGCACTATTAGTGTGCATGCAATGCACAGATTTGATACATAGAATAAAAGTAATTTTTATAAAGGGTGGAAAACAGTGCTGCATGTAATTGAAAGATACTCTATTCTCCTTTATACTTCAAATGTTCCATCTTTACTGTTTTAATGGCAAAATTACCTATGTGCCCTTTTATTTCTTTGTAAATTATGTAAATCCTGTCTTTCAGAAAAATTTGCATATTTACACTAAGAGGACATAGTTGGGTTTGAGTTATTCTTGATTTTCAACTTGAGTTAATTAAGATAATTTTGTTTTTTTAAAACTTGTTTGGAATATATATATTTTTAATTTTATTGTTGTTGTATTACATCCATCCCCATTTTGCTCCCCTCTGTCCCCCTCCCCACCCACCCATTTCCCCCAAAGTCAATCCCACCTGTTGTCCATGTCCATGGTTCCTTTATACTAGGTTCTTATCTAAGCTGCTCCCCTTCTTTGCCTCTGCCTCCCCCCTCCCCCCAACCCCTTTCCCCCTGACCACTGAAGGCCTATTCACTGTATTCATATATTTGGTTCTGTTTTGCTTGTTGTTAGTTTTGTTCATTATTGTCCCGTAATGGGTGAGATCATATGATATTTGTCCTCCACTGACTGGCTTAGTTCACTAAACATAATACTCTCCAGTTCCATCCATGTTATTGCAAAGGGTACAAGTTCCTTCTTTCTTTCTGCTATATAGAATTCCATTGTGTAAATGTTCCAAAGTTTTTTAATCCAATCATCCACTGATGGGCACTTAGGCTGTTTCCAGCACTTGGCTATTGTAAATAGTGCTGCTATGAACATAGGTGTACTTAGGTACTTATGAATTTATGTTTCAGGATTCTTTGGGTATAGTCCAAGTAGTGGAATTGCTGGATCAAAAGGCATTTCCATTTTTAGTTTTTGAAGGAAACCCCATACTGTTTTCCACAGTGGCTGCACCAGCCTGCATTCCCACCAACAGTGTATGAGGGTTCCCTTTGCCCCGCATTCTTGCCAACACTTGTTGTTTGTTGATTTGTTGATGATTGCCATTCTGACAGGTGTGAGGTGGTATCTTATTGTGGTTTTAATTTGCATCTCTGATGACTAGTGATGTTGAGCCTTCTTTCATATGCCTCTGGGCCCTTTGTATGTCTTCCTCAGTTAGTTGTCTGTAAAATATGGAATGCTTCACGAATTTGCGTGTCATCCTTGTGCAGCAGCCATGCTAATCTTCTCTGTATCGTTCCAATTTTAGTATATGTGCTGCCGAAGAGAGCACCGTTTGGAATATTTTTATTTTGGTAGCATTTATATTTCTAGTGTATTATTTAAATTGCTTTTAAAAGGCATACCCACGAAAACTGCAAATTAATGATGAAAGTAATCAAAAATTAAATAAATTGAAAGATATACCATGTTCATGGATTAGAAGACTATCAATATAATAAAAACGACAGTTCTTCCAAACTGATATACAGGTTTAACACAATTCCCAATCAAAATTCTAGCAAGAGTTTTGTAGGCATAGGTTAAGACTATTCTATAATTTACGTGGAAAGGCAAAATATCTGGACTAGCTTAAACAGTTTTGAGAAAGAAGAATCATGTGGGAAGAATCACGTTACCCAATAGGTACAGTAATCAAGACTATGGGATTGCCAGGGGGTTATACGTATAAATACATGAGACAGAATAGACAGCCAACAGTAGCTCCACACAAGTACGGCGAACTGATTTCTGAAAAATATGCAAAAGTAATAGTTTGTCTTTTCAAGAAATGGTGTTAGAGCAATCAAATGTCGATAGACAAATTAAAACTGAACCTCAACCTAAACTTTAAATGGTATACAATACATAAATTAACTCAAAATAGGTCACCAATTTAAGTGTAAACCATAAAACTATAAAACTTCTTAAAGAAAACAGGGGAAAATCATGAGGACCTAAGGTTTAGCAAAAAGTTCTTAGCTGTGACACCAAAAGCATGAACCATAAAAGAAAAAAATAATGGATAAAGAGTTTATCAACATTTAAAACTTTTGTGAGAGTGTTAAAAAGGTGAAAAGGCAAGCTGGAAACTGGACTAAATATTTGGAAACCTTATATTTGACAGAGTGTGTCAAATATCTAGAACAGAGGTGTCAAACTCATTTTCACTGGGGTGCCACATCAGTCTCGCGGTTGCCTTCAAAGGACCAAATGTAACTTAGGACTGTATAAATATAACTGCGCCTTAGCAGTGAAGTGAGCCTGGTAGAAACAAGGTGCCCTGCAAGATAAAACAAGGTGAAGGGCAGGATTCAGCCCACAGGCTTATGTTTGCCACCTGTGATCCAGAATATACAAAGAACTCTCAAAACTGAGCCATTAAAAACACAAATAACCTGATTAGAAAATGGGCAAACAAAACAAAGACACACCTGACCAAAATGGATTAACTAATGACAAGTTAAAAAAAGCACATGTGAACACTCATTGTACAATAGAGCCTTTATCCCAGAGAAATAAAACCTACACTAAAACCTAGGCAAGAATGGTTATGGCAGTTTATTGTAAAAACAAAAACACTGGGAACAACCCAAGGCTCTTTAATATAATGGCTAAACTTTAGTGGTATATCCACACTGTGGAATCCCACACAACCATAAAATGAAACCACGTTATTGATGCATGCAGGAATTTTAATGGATCTTAAGGGCATTATGCTGAGTGAAAAAAAGCCAATCTGAAAAAGTCACATACAGTGTGATTCTACTTCTGTAGCATTCTGTAGAGGATAATGTGATATAGAGAATAGAGGAGTGGCTGCTAGAGGCTGAGATAGTGGGGAGAGGGGTGCTTGGTATGGCTATAAAGAGATAGCACAAGGGAAATTTTTGTGATGAATTGTTGAGTATCTTGGTTGTGGTGGGGGTTACATAAATATGTACCAGTGGAAAAAAATGGTATAAACCTAAACATGCATTGTACCTGTGTCTATTTTCTGATTTTAACATTATAGTTATATACTATGACCAAAGCAGGGGGAACTTGCTGTACTATTTTTACAACTTCCTGATAGTTTATTTTTTATATTTTTAATTTAAAAAATGTTTATTGATATTAGAAAAAAAGGGAGAGAGAGAAACATTGATATGAGAGAGAAATATTGATTTGTTGCTTCCCATATATACCCCAACTGGGATGAACCTATAGCCTTTTGGTATACGAAATGACACTCCAAACAACTGAGCCACAATGGCAAGTAAAATAAAAAAAATTAAAAGTAAGACGTTTTAAAAATGAAAGATATACCCAGACTAATCCTGTGCTGCCCGCTAGCCACAGGTTGTTTTTAAATTTAACTAAAATAAAATTAATTTCCGTTCCTTGGTCATGCAGGCGTTCAAGTGCTCATGTGGCTACCTTATTAACAGAGCATGAATAGCAAGCATTTCCATCACTGCAGGAGGGTCACTTGGCAGCACTGCTAGAGCGCAGTTTCCTGGACACAAACTGCTGTGCCCCTGGGGCTGGCCCTGGGCCATCACGCTGCTCCTGCCAAGTGCTGAGGATGCCCAGGGTACCACCATCACCCACATGCTGGCCTCTGATTTATTCCATGCAATGCAGTGAAGCCCCTCAACTTTTTAAATCCTGGCCTCAACATTCTGTCAAGCTGAACCTGTAGGAAAATAGTTTGAAGCTTTTATTAAAAGGAGAAACAGAAATACCTCTGCCTCTTTTCAGGAACTAGAGATAAGAAAGTTATCAGAGGAATCAGAAGATGAGGAATTGTAGTGAGAAGAATTTCTCTTGCTAAAAATACTTGATCCTAGGACTTGTAGTTAGAAGAATCTCCCTTGGTCAAAAACACTGGATTCCAAGAACCAAGATCATTAGGTAGCACTTAGACTTGGCCATATCAGATATACATGGCACAAAGACAGATCAAAGTACTTTTGATACCTCAGTTCCTTCTAGAAGTAAAGCAAAGGAAGGTTTCTTTGAAGTGTTTTTTCTCAGGGTTAGAAAGGAACTCCAGATGGTCAAATTTTTAAAATGTTCCAGACTTGATGATATGAATAGCTCATTTGAAAGTATTCTTTCTGGTATGATTTTGATTCTTGGAAAGAATTTTCTCATAGATGAAGAAGGAAAAGAAAAAGTGGAATGTTGTGGGGAGAGAAAGATTGAAAAACAGACACACATGGACAACAGTGTGATGACTGCTGAGGCAGAGGGTATAAAGGGACTAAACGGTCACGGGAAAAATAGATGAGGATTACATTTTTTAAAAAAAGAAAAGAAAAGCAGAACAGAAAACAAGAGTACAATGGGAAAAAAAGAAATGAGCAGAGTAAGAACATTATTTGACAATACATGTAGCTGTGACCCAAAAATTAAAAGAAAAGAAAAGAAAAGGCCAAGAAAGAAGTAGAAAAGAAAGCAAAAGCAGAAGCAAACCAGAAGGAGAAAGAAGCTGAAGGAAACAAAGACAAGCTCAATTCAAACAAAGAAGCTGCTCCATTAATGAGAAAGAAGAGGAAGTTAGACAAGGAGCATTCCTGGCAAAGAAGAAAAAAAGATATCCAGAAAAAAGCCATTAAAAAGGAAAGGTAAAAATTTTAAAACGCATGCAAGACCTGGAGTCACTTTTCTGACAATGAGGCAGAGTGGGTTAAAATGATAGGGGTGGAAAAACTCTGTGATCACCTTGAACTAGTAAGTTTACAGCGATTGAAAGGAGCACATCATCTATACAAGGAGGAAAGGTTGCTCTGGAAAAGCAGGTAGAAAGATATGAGCAAGTTAGAAAAGAGAAAGAGGAAGCAGAGCCTCCTATGTGACAAGTGTCTAAGAAATCAACTTGTGGAGGTGGAAATTGGTCACAACATGATCTGCATTTACTAATTAAAGTTGTGAACCTCTTCCCTGCTGCAACAAATTCAAGATGAGAAGTTATTGATAATTACATGAACCTACACTCTTCTTCTGGAGTTAGAACTGCCAAAGATGTAATCAGCAAACCAAAGAGTCTTCAAACACTTGCCTGTCTTTGAGAAAATGACATAAACAAAAAGGCTTTTGATAAATTTTTAAAAGAACAGGGAGTGGTGCCTCAACCAGACAACACAATACCTTCAGAACGATTTGAACTTCTGTGCACAGAATCCACTCCTTGGACAACACAAGAAATAGGCATTGAAAATGTACCAGTAAATGTACCTGAAAGATGGGGGAAAACTGAAGGAAGTAATCTACCCTGGCAGGACAAAGGAGGACTGCAGAAATCAGTCATGGACTTGTAAAGATGGTAGCAGCGAAGAAAGCTGCACAAGAGCCAATACTGAAAGCAAGTACAGCCAAGAAATGGCTTATGATGATAGTCTTTGTTGTGTGAGCATATTTGTAATAAAACTGAAAATACTGGGGAAAAATTGGTAGTGCTGCTTTAAACAAACCCCTCTACAATGTCAAATGTCATCTGTGCAGGTACCTACACATTTCTTAGGGAAATGTCTGAAATTTATAAATCAAAAGATAGTTTGCACCAATAAAATTTACATAGAAGAAAAGGGTTTAACAAGATCTTTTAAAAAAAGAATTTTTATTATTTCCAGAGAGAGGGAAAGGGAGGAAGGCAGAGAGGGAGAGAGACATCAATGTATGGTTGCCTTTCACTTGCCTCCAGCTACGGACCTGGCTGGAGACCTGGCTTGCAACCTGGCTATGTGCCCTGGCTGGGGAATCGAACCAGCAACTTTTGGGTTCACAGGCTGGCACTTATTCACTGAGTCAGAAGCCAGGTTCAAGACATATTTTAAAAGGATCTTAATTTTTCAGGCTATATCCCAAATCTTATTTATGTAGTTATGTATGTATGTATATAAGGATGCATGTGTTTATAATGGAAGGGAAGAAGAAAGAGAGGGAGAGAAACATTGATTGGTTGCCTTTCATAACCTCCCTGACCGAAACTAAACACAGAACTCAGGATGCGCCCTGATGGGAATTGAACCAGTGACTTTTTGCTTTGCAGGATGACACCCAACCAACTGAGCCACACTGGTCAGGGTGAGGCCGTATCCCATATATATATATATATATATATATATATATATATATATATATATATATATTTTTTTTTTTTTTTAAGATTTTATTTCATCATTTCTAGAAAGAGGAGAAGGGAGAGAGGCAGAGAGGGAGAGAGACATCAATGTATGGCTGCTTTTCACCTGCCTCCAGCCACAGATCTGACTGGAGACCTGGTTTGCAACCTTGTTATGTGCCCTGGCTGGGGAATCGAACCTGCGACCTTTGGGTTTGCAGGCCGGCGCCTTATCCACTGTGCTACCAGCCAGGGCTTCGTATCCCATATTTTAATTAGAAAAGAAAATGAAACATGTTTTATGTTTGACATAGGGATAAAGGATTTTTTTCCTTATCTGCCAAGGTTATTGCAGTTTCTTCCCATAATTGTAACATAGAGTGTACATAAGAGGAAATAGGCAAAATAGACTGATGGACAATATGGGAAAGAGATAGCAGCAAGAACAATATTTTAAATATCCTGTACTTTTTATTTTCTGTTTCTTAGTGATCAGCTTACCCATGGCAGTTTACCATTGCAGAGGAAGTGTGTGTGGTTTAGAAACTAGACCTTAAACCAATATTCTATTTCTGGCTCAGAGTGACCTTGAGGAAGTGACAAGTTTACTCTTCTCAGTCTTATCACCAATAAACAAATTAAGATAAAACAACTCTTGCTCAGATGAACTATTAAGTTATTCTAAAATGATTCCACTATTTTAGGTTATGTGTAAAACTATTTGCTTACAAGTAGGTTAAATACAAGTTTTGAAGAATTTAGTTATGAAAAGAGTCATACAATATAGAAAGAGGAAGTTTACCAGTTTTAGGTTTTGAATTTGCAGATTAAAAAAAATAAAACCAAAACATAGGGTAAATGTTTTTCTTATTCTATCCCAGGTTAATAATTTTGAGAAAACTTTGGGAGAATAAGCAAACATTTTCCATTTTGAAGTTAAACAGTCCAGGGTTGAATTGCAACTCAGCCATTTATTCTCTGGGAAAATTATTTAACATTAGTTCTCAGTCTCACCATTTATTTAAATGGAGCTAATTACACCATTTATTAGGGTTGTTATGAGAAGGTACATTGTAAGTACACAGCTGTAATTACAGGTAATAATTTTATTGAAGTATGAAATAAAAAGATGATAGTGTTGGGAATAGCGTAATAGCTTTGTTTACTCTATGAAGATTTATTTTTGGCCACATACTCTCCTTTTTTTTGAGGGGGTACTAATTTTAGCAAATTGATTAGTATCACAGTTCATAAAGCCATTCCCAAATTTAACAAAATACATATGTGTGTGTGTGACTAAATTGACCCAAATCATTTTATTTAAAGCAAAGGCAAATACATCTGTTTTTTATACAATCTAACAAACCAAAATATAAGAAGCAAACTTTTTTTTTAAAAAGCACAAGTTTATGAGAGAAATTTTATTTTAGTGTGACACTTACAGCTTGTTTCTACAGCTATATCCACATAATACCTGACTGAATATTGAAAATGTTTGGTTACTTATAAAGGTATGTAAAAACTTAAATATACAGTGTAAAATGATCAGAAACTATTCCATGTGAATTTTCTTTTTCTTTGCCTACTCAACGGCTAAAACCCTGACAGAAGAGGTCAAGAACCATGACCAGCATTCCCATTAGGATCCTGGCAACTCTGGTGTACTGCAGCAGAGTGGGACAGTTTTAGTTTTAGGGAATAGCTCACTGACATGTGGTCAGTTTGAAGTTTCCTACTGTACTCCTCTGAGCTAGAGAGAGGGAACCAAAAGTGCTGACATCCTCATTTGACTTCATCACCGATGCCTGAGCACATACGCCAACACTTCCTGTGCAGAATAGACTCATCTCTGCCGAGGACAGCCCCAGCCCTCAGCTGATCTGGTCTGGGAATGGTGGCTTCAATTAGTGAAGTTTGGAAAGCATTGGCCCTCAGTTGGATACCACCACATTATTGGAACAGGCCATGTTTTCTTACTCTACCTTTCGCTTCATAGAGATCAGCTTTCAAAGTTTATAATAACAGCACTCGTTAATAGCAAGTGATCGTTGCAGACAAGTTAGTCAGTCTCAAAATCACCACCCCATGAAAGTATGCTGGGTAACAGCACATTTAAGAAAGAGCTAATTTGGAAATATAACACCCTCTCTTTCCAACTTGGGCCCAGCATAATGGCTCCCATAAAGAAGGGCGGTGAGAAGAACTATTCTGCCATCAATAAGATAGTGACCAGAGAACACATCACCAATATTCCCAGGTATATCCATGGAATGGATTTCAAGAAGTATGCCCCTTGGGCACTCAAAGAGACCTGGAAATTTGCTGTAAAGGAGATGGAAACTCCAGATGTATGCATTGACACCAGGCTCAACAAAGATGTTTGGGCCAAGGGAGTAAGTAATGTTTCATACTATATCTGGGTATGCCTGTCCAGAAAAGTAATGAGGATGAAGACTCACCAAACAAGTTATCTACATTGGTTAACCTATGTGCCTGTCATCACTTTAAAATGGTTTAGTTAATATGGATAAAAACTAACTGCTGATTGTTGAATAAAGTTATAAAATTACAAAAAAAAAAAAAAAGAAAAAGAAAAAAATGTAATGCCTTGGACATTGTACTGAAAAAAATCCGTCAGAAGTTCTGAGCTATATATAGCTATTCTTATTAATATCAGTAGGCTAGTTTGTGGCTGGTGTGGCTCAGTAGATTGCTGCCAACCTGCAAACTTAAAGGTCACAGGTTCGATTCCCAGTCAGGGCACATAACCAGGTTGCAAACCAGGTCTCCAGCCAGGGCCTTCGCTGGAGGCAGGTGAAAGGCAACCATACATTGATGCTTCTTTCCCTTTCTTCCTCCCTCCCTTCCCTTCTCTCCGAAAATAATGAGTAAAATTTAAAAATAATAATAATATCAACAAGCTTTATTTTTCTTACCTTAACAGTCTTGGCCTCAGTTTTCTTACCTATACAATTGGAGGATTTCTAAATTTTTAAGACTTTGTGGTCTAAGTGTGTATTTCCCCAAAAAGTTTCTTTCATGCTTCTACTTGTTGGCTTATAAGCTACATTAAATGTTTTTAAATTTTACCCATCAAAACTTCCTCAAGTGCTTTAAGGCATTATATTTTCAGTTTGTTATTCTTTGAGAAACTCAGTAACTGGACAAAGTGATATTGCTAAGTTGAACTGAGTCTAGGTATTATAGTTTGATTTTTGATGATAACATCTATGTATCACATAAAAAGGAAATCAGAATTTGAATGCGTATATAAACATTTATCCAGTTCACATAGTGATAAACTGTTAGGTGTTTGAGAAATCTATGTTATATGATATAGTAACTGAAACATTGTCTTTAACCAGTGATTTTTTCTTTTATAAACATGGCAAGGATGAGAAATTTGCTTATTGGTGCCTCTCCTTTAAAATCCTGATATGTTTTTATAGAGAAGTTATTTGGGATGGCTAGAAGACAGGGGAAGGAAATGGAAGCCCGTGTGCTTTGGGGGAGATGGAGGGCTTGAACAGTTCATTATTCAGAATTTCTTTTTTATAGTTTTTTTAAAGTATATTTTATTGATTATGCCAATATACTTGTCCCAGTTTTTCCCCTTTGCCCCCCTCCACCCAGTACCCACCTTCTCTCCTGTAATGCCCCTACCCCCTTAGTTCATGTCCATGGATCATATGTATAAATTCTTTGGCATTTCCATTTCCTTTACTTTTCTCTTTTTCTTCTCCCTGGTTTTCCCAAGGAGTTTATTTGGGCAGACCAGGGGACAGAGAGGCCCTACATCTAAAAGAAGGGGTTGAGCCTCTTGGTGGTGAAGCATGGCTTGTGCGGGCCATGAAGGACCTGGTGGGGCAGTAGGAACTTGATCTTGGAGTCATGGAAGTGCTTGACTGAGGGGTGGCACCACTGCTGGCTGTAGTCTACACCATCTTCCTCATCTAAATGAGCGGGTGCAGGCGCAGTGCCGTGCCCTGATGTCTTGGTAGCGCTGGGTGATGGCACTTGTGGTGGTCAGGTCTGGGCATTCCTGGTACGTGTTGTGGGTTCTTGAGGGATTTTTCAAGCACCTGCCCGCAGTAGATGATTTCCCTTGAAGATTTCTTCATCTTCTTAAGGGGTAGGAATGCAGTGCCCCACTACCATGTATTCTTGCAGCGTGTCGGAGGCCATCATAGTGCTCTCTCCACCTTGGCCACCACCCACAAAAGGTCCTTTACTACTCTGTATATCCCCATCTGTTTTGTTCCTAACAGTTATGCTTCTTAATCCCTGCACCATTCCCCCTATTCTCCCTCATCCCCCTCCCCTCTGATAACCCTGCAAATGATCTCCATATCTATGATTCTGTTCCTGTTCTGGCTGTTTGCTTAGTTTTTATTTTTTAGGTTCAGTGGTTGATAGTTGTTTGTTGTCATTTAATGTTCATAGTTTTTATCTTCCTTTTCTTAAGTAAATCACTTTAGCATATCATGTAATAAGAGCTTAGTGATGATAAACTCCTTTAGCTTTACTTTGCCTGGGAAGCACTTTATCTGCCCTTCCATTCTAAGTGATAGCTTTGCCGGATATAGGAAGCTCAGTTGTAGGTCCTTGCTTTTCATCACTTTGAATGCTTCTTGCCAACCCCTATTGCCTGCAGAGATTCTTTTGAGAAATCAGCTGACAGTATTATGGAAATTCCTTTGTAGGTAACTGTTTTTCTCATGCTACTTATAAGATTCTCTCTTTATTTTTAGTCTTTGACATTTTAATTATGATGTGTCTTGGTGTGGTCCTCTCTGGGTCTAACTTATTTGGGACTCTCTGTGCTTCCTAGACTTGGTTATCTATTTCCTTCACCAAATTAGGAAGTTTTCTTTCATTTTTTTCAAAGAAGTTTTCAATTTCTTACTCTTTCTGTTCTCCTTCTGGTATCTCTGGCTTATATGAATATTGGCACATTTGGAGCTGTCCCAGAGTTTTATGCTGTCCCCATTTTTTTGCATTCTTGTTTTTAATTTCTGTTCTGGTTGACTGTTTATTTCTTCCTAATGTTCCAAATTGTTGATTTGAATCCCAGCCTCCTTTCCTTTCCTTTCCTCTTAGTTCCCTGTAAAATTTTCTTTATTTTACTTAGTGTAACTTTCATTTCTTCCTTTATGTTGTTGCTGTACTTAGTGAATTCTCTGAGCATCCTTGTCACCAGTGATTGGAACTCTGCTACTGATAGGTTGGTTATTACTGTTTTGTTTAGTTCTTTTTCTGGGGTTTTGTCCTCTTCTTTCATTTGGGCCATATTTTTTGTCTCCTCAGCTTGGCAGCCTCCCTGTGTTTGTTTCTATGTATTAAGTAGAGCTGCTTTGACTGCCTGTCTTAGTAGGGTGGCCTAATGTAGAAGAGGCGTCTGTATATTATGTGGGGTGGAGCCTTAGGTAATCACCTGGGTGGGGCAACCCACTTCACTGCTTTGTGGCTCTGTGTGGGAGGAGGGTTCAAAGAGGGGACAATGGTGCTCTCTGGCTTCTGCAGGTTTGCGCAGTACTCACCCCGTTTCCAGTTACTTAACTCATTCCCCATATGTGACTGGCATCCTTGCAGGTTATGTCCTGATGCTGAATCCCAGAATGGATGGGTTTATGTACACTTTCAGGCTCTGTGGGCCCTTTAAACAGAGTTTGCTGAATATCCAGTAATTTATTCTACCATTCCAACCCACAGTGGTTTTTACATCCAGAAGTTATGGGGATTTATCTTCCCAGTGCTGGACCCTTGGGCTGTGCGGTCTAACCTAGGGCTGGGATCACTTACTCCTAAGGTATGCCTCCCAATTTTTATCTACCACATTTATGAATGTGGGACCAACTGCGCCTGTTCTGCTGCTGCTGCCTCTGTGTGCCACACCATGTCTCCTTGCCGCTTTGCCCTTCTCCATGTATCCACCCCTTCTACCTGTCTGGATGGATATTGCCTTTTTAAATCCTTGGTTGTAGGACTTCCATACAGTTCAGTTTTCTGACAGTTCTGGGAGTTGAGATTTAGCTGTAATTCTTTTTGTGGTTGAGCAAGGAGGCAAAGTGTGTCTACCATTGCCTCCCTCTTGACCAGAAGTCCATTATTCAGTATTTCTTAGGCCTGTCTAACCACCATGGAAAAAAACCTTAAGATCCTTTAACAGTGAATTTCGAAGGGTAGTTTGTTACACATCTGAAGGTTGTCACTACCATAAAGTCACATATAGTTGTCCTCATGCTTCCCTGTTCCACCACAGTATTCCTAGCACTTTCTCACTACATTTTGAAATACCTTCATGGGATTTTGAAACACATTGTTTGCGTACTTCCTTGAGGCTCCATCACCACTAGAAATAAAGTTATGAAACCTAGCTGTGTACTTCCCATTAGTTAGTTCTTTACTATGTCTAACAGAAGTCGTATGAATGTCTGAGGTCTAAATACAGAATGCCTATAGGTTTTACTCAAAGATCATATATCCAGATAATTCTTCCACAAGCAAGAAATGATGATTAATCAGAAGAGTAAAAGGCACTGCTGGATGTTGTTTGAAAGGAATCCTCCATGGGGGGCTGTGAGTACCATTGCTTCTGCAATTGCCATATCTTAAATCTCTCAGGTTAAAAACATTGGAAACTTTTGAGTGTGTAAAGTATATGATAAGTTGATGCAGTAACAGGTGTTTGTTTACTACTAAATAAGTAATCTGTATTATTAAAAATTATTATGCTTCTTGTTGAGAATATTTTTATGTTGTGATTTTAGTACAAAGTTGTACTTTTTCCTAGTCTCATGGTTCACCTTACCATCACTTGAAGTGGTGGAATTTCTCCCTGTGGATTCATTGCTTAGCCCTGTTCCTTGACAGTAGAGAAGTGAGCTACGCCTCAAGTACAGTCACTCTTGATACTTCTTATGTGAGACTTGTTATTACAACCTCTTTCCCCGTTCTAATTTCTGTTTCTCTTTCTGCTGCTTCTAATATATAAGCTAAACTTGATCCCATTTCTTAGAACTTACTTGAGCACTGAATATGCTCTCGATCTCCGATTATTCAGGAACAAGATCCCAACAAGGTACATTGATAATGTTTTCTTGAAGCTACATATGATTTATTAGAATATGAAGTCTAGTTGACTTGACTAGATCCTTTTATCATCGTGTCTTTAATGTTTTGTGGGGTTTTTATATGTAACTAAAACGCCATTTTAGGTGAACATCTTTGTTCAGAAAAACATTTTTAATCAAATTTTTGTTGAGTACTAAGGAGAAGGAAACTAAATTTTCAGGTATGGCCACTGGCAACATTTTGATGTGTTTTTCTCTGTGTATCTGTTGTTTTGCAAAGTTGTGGTTATAGTGCATATAAAAGTTTTTAAAAATTAAAAATAGTTTTTAAAAAATTAAAGTATGAAAAATTTATACTTTCCTTCTTCCACATAACATTAAATTATTTCATGTTACTTAAAATTTAATAGATGTATGATATTCTGTTACAAAGTAGAACTTTATTTTATTTAACGTGACCTTTATTGTTAAAAATTAAAATTTTTTTCAAGATTTGGATTATAAATAACTGTGAGAACACCACTGTCTTTATTCATTTTTTAATGGTTATGCAAAATTTAATATGGTCATATCTTACACATCGACATTGTTCTAATTTATGAAAGAAATTTAATAGGCAATAAAATATGAATCTCTGTGAACGTAATAAGATGAATGTGTGGAAATTATTTCAGCATTTGTTTTTCACAGCTGTTGACCTGCTAGTTTTTTTAAGGCCATTGGAAACTTCTGCAAGATATATCCATCCATTTATCCACCACAAATGGCCCTACATCTGTACTGTGTGGCTTTAGACAGTCTATTTGAATGAAGTCTGAATATGCTACGCATGTAGCCTCATCAAACTTGCTTCCCCAAATGCAGATATTAGAGAGTGTTTTCATTGACTGAGAAAGAGCAACCAGCCCGTCTCCCTCTGTGTTCATACTGAATGCGGACAATGCTTTAACACCCCTATTGTGTGAAGCAAGAGTTTCACTGAGATTCTTTGTTTCTGCATTTTCTATTCTGTTAATAGAAAGATCTATTACTTTCAGGGTAGTATGGTTTTTCAGGACATCATCCAAAACACCATTCCATCACAAATTGTTTTATTGCAGCTAAGGTCAAGATTGTCAGGCTTTTGTTCAGATACAGTGCGTGACATACCCACAGTTTCTTATATTGTGCCTGTCCATGTGTAGCTCAACAAGGCAGTGATTTGCTTTTAATATGTGGCCTAGATAAGCTGTGGACAGGCTTCCTGTTCACAATACAATATAGGTTGGTTTAGGTTTATTCCTATGGGTGATTACGTTTGAATTAGGACAGTAGCAGATGCTGTCACACTTTGCACTCCTAGATCACCGTCACCCAGATATAACTTCTCTGAGGATGAATCAATTTGTAGCATTGCAGCAAAAAATTTTCCATCTTTGTTTTCAACCATCCTTAGATATTTCAGTTGTATTCTTATGTAGTGCCCAGTATCACTAAACATAGGTTTAAATGAATAACGATGTATTGTTTCTAAAGCAGTTTTATAGCATAGTATAACATCATCACTTATGAGATGATATCTAACATCCAATCCATTAGTATATGGAGTCTCCTAAAAAATTCTGGGAAGAGCCCTGGCCAGGTCACTCAGTGGTTAGAGCATCATCCCATTTTTAAAAATCTACCTTGCAGGGTGCCTTGGAGAGGGGAGAATCCTATTGCACTTTGTTCCTTTTTTTTTTTTTTTTTTAAGATTTTTATTCATTATTTTCAGAGAGAAGGGTAGGGACAGAAGAAGAAAGGGAGAATAACATCAATGTATGGTTGCCTTTCACCTGCCTTGAGCTGGGGACCTGGCTGGAGACCTGGCTTGCAACCTGGTTATGTGCCCTGGCTGGGAATCGAACCAGCGATCTCTGGGTTTGCAGGCTGGCGTCAAACCACTGAGCCACACCAGCCAGGGCTTATACTTTGTTCTTGATTAAAGAGATTGATAGCCTGCCCTTAGAATGTTAAGAACAAACATTGAATGAGAATTTTAAACAAAGCTGTTGGGTGGCATGCTTGTTTAAACTTAGGAATCTCACCCCAACCCCTATTTTAAAACTTACTTCTATGTGGCAGACAGCCTATATACTAGCTTTTAAAATGTGAATTACATTGCTTTCTTCATAAAGACAAACTGAAATGGGATCTATAGAACTTTAATAAATACAGAGATCATTGAGGAAAATCGTAAGAGGACTTCCCTAAGGAAGGTCCTCCTATGCCAAAAGCCTCTCGTGAGTAAGTAAATCTACCATGGGGCTATAAAAATACTGGTGCCTGAGAAACAGAATCACAAGGCTTTGGCCAAAGATTTCCTTGGTTTCGCTAGGTTAGAAATGGCCTGAGATTCTCCCAATAATTCAGTTACATAAGAAAGAAAAAGCCTGCTCCTCATTCCCATTGTGTGGAGTACCTGTGTTACAGATTTGGACCTGGCTAGAGTACTGACCATCCTTGTGGAGAAATAACTGGGGTAATCAAAATGTGGAAGTTTGGGGCCTTATTGTTCAGTAATTATTTTTGGGTCATAACATTTGATCGCAAGATATCAGGGGATTTATTTATTTTGCTTTGCCCTGCCTGGGTCTCTCCCTTGCTAGTTTAGATGGTAACACAAGTCACCATCTTGACTTTTCTTGGTAAATGACTAAAAAAATTTTTGAAAATGTGTTACACTTAAAAAGAGTCTTTTTTACTCTTATCGTAACTTTAAAATTTAGGATCTTGTTGCTCTTCAGTACATATGTTTACATTAAAAGAAGTTGAAGTGGGACCTGTGTATTTTATTCTCTAATGACAACTACGGCTAGATACAAGAGTAAAGGAGATGTGGAGACACAGAAGTAGGTTGAAAACTGCAGTCCTATGAGGGTATTTTTGCCCCCATTATCTTTCTTTTGTATCCGGGTGTCCTGAGCTGCATCTCCCGCTCTTCAGAGTGTGTGCACAGTGCCCCACAATGTTCTGAGGATCAACTTTGTAACCGAACCGATTAGACTCCCTTCCAGCAGTTACACATATTTTGGCATTTCTCTTGTCCATTTGTGTAATCTTTCCAATTCATTTGATCTTCTGGTATGAGAGCTGACAGCTGCAATTGCATATGAGGTTCATAAAGTAGCTGAAGAGCCGAAGGCCATGACCCAGTTCTTGTGTAGTTTCACTGATGACTGAGTTGGCAGCTCAGTAATACTACAGATTTATTTGGCAGGTCAGTGGAACATTATCTTTCCTTTAAAGGAGGGGAGTTGATGTATACCAGGGATTGCTAATTGATCCTGAGCGATGTAAGGTTATAGTTTCTAAATTCTAGTCTTAGTGTTGATTTAGTACCTATTAGTCACCAAATTTTGTTATATGCACATTATATCTAATCCTCAGAGTAATACTGTAACAGAGGTGATATGACCCTATTTTTCAAATGCAGAAAGCAGACTAAATAAGGGTAAATACTCCTATCTACATGTTTATATGTTTAACATTACATAGTAAATAGTAGGATTGGAATCCAAGTTGAAAATCATCTGTTGTGGACTGTCCATTACACACTATAACAGTAATATGTATATATTTTTGTGAATAGCATTTTATTTCCATTTTGCTATTGATGAACACTGACTATTATGATGACAGGTGCTATCAATATTATTGTACATGTCTTTTGGTGGTGTATGAATATTTAAGTTGTTTCACTTGCTAATACTTTGTTAGTTTTTAAAACTTCTAGCATGTGGCAAAGGTCTCGTATCAACTTGATTTTGATTTGCACATCCACGGTCATTTATGATTTTTATATGCTTATCAGAGATCTTCTTTTGTGAGTGCCCAATCAAGACTTTTGCCCATTATAAAAATGCAAGATTGTCTTTTTGTTTGAGTTCTTTATATATTCTGGGTACTAGTCCTTTATCTAAATTTTGAGTTACAACTTTCTTTCCCTGTAAGTCTTCCCTTTTTTATACTTAGTGACTTGATTGTCCTTTGAAGACTGATGTTCAATTTCAGTTTTTTTTCCTTTAAAGTTAGATCTTAGTGTTCGTTTTAAAAAATTGTCTATCTGAAGGTTATAAAGATGTTTTTCTGTAGGAGCTTTATTATTTCACCTTTCATACTTAGGTCTATGGTCCATTTGGACTTGGTTTTCATGCAAAATGGGAGGTAGGAGTAGAGATTCATGTTTTGGCTCATGTAGATATCAAGTTGCTTAAGCACGATTTATTGAAATGCCAGGACCATGTTTCCTGTTTTGCCTCATCTCATCTCGTATAGTGCCCTGTGAACGTTATAGGAAGGAGCAGAGCACTTACTGGTCATGGGAAGGTTTTTATAATGGGAAGGCAGCGGTTGGGGTTCCACCACACAGGGGAAGGCAGGGGAAATGGTTTTCCATTGCTGTGTGAGAGCAGTTTGTGTGTTGTTTCGAGGTCTTCCTAGCTTCATGTTTCCCATAAATTTCTTTCTACCGAAAACTATGAAGGTTTGCATTGTAGCCCCTCTCACTGGATTGAAAATAAGAGACATTATTCATTCAAAACAGAGCTCTTTAGCTGCACCGTCTTGTGTGTTCTATATGTGCTCAATACATTTACACACAGTTTACCGCAGTGGGGACCTGTTCCTCTCTCATTTGTTTTGTTTTATTTGTTCTTATCAACAATCAATTTTGAGTTTTGAGTAAGCTGGAAGAAAGGATTCCATGAAAGACTTTTGGTTCTGGCCACTATGGAATAATGTATACTGGGGATCTCCTCCTGCTGTTGAATACAAAATGAAACAAATCTGTAAAACAGGAGAAAGATATACAGCCACTGTTTGTGGGTATATAAAACTTATATGCTTAAAAGACAAACTGAATAAAACAAAAACCTGAAGAAACAGAAATTTGAATAGACCTGCTAAATATGTTAAATTTGCAATTAAAAAACTAATAAAGGTTGGAGGGTTGCTGACCCAGCAACCACACTGTTAGGTTCTGTGGTTCAAGAGAGCAAGGAATAACTTCCACAGCTCTTTTTATGATCTGCAGGTGACATAACATTTTTGGTAAATTTAAATAGAATTAAATTGATTGAATGACATGGAACTAAGTAGAGAATTTCCCTTCCCTTGAGAAATAGAGCATATTTTTCACCTTCCTTCTTTGGTAAGGAAAGTTGGATCTTCTGATTCACTTCAGAAAATGTATAGATCCTATTGAAATGAGAATGCTTTAATTTCTTGTGTATGTGAAATAATGTATGATTAGCAATACCTTACAGTTTCCTTGGTGCACATCTAAGTCATGTTGGGTATAAGTGTGGACTGTATTGTTCCCAGGCATGCTACTTTATCCTAAAATCACAAGTGCTAGTGCCTTACATGAATTAAATCAAAAGTTAACATCAGTCTTCTTTTAGCAATGGTAATTTGATTTTTGTTTTTTGGAGGGGAGGCAATGGATGTGTGTTTCCTGGCATTATGGTTCTGTTGAACACTGCATTGTCCACGTTAAAAGAAAGAGCCAAATTATAGCATCCCAATTATTTCTTAAAATGCATGAGTTTCATCCAGCATTCGGCTAACAATTGGAAAAAAAATCATGTAAAGTCAATAGCATTTGGAAGGCTATTGGGAGCCTTATTAGAAAGTTAGACAATGACTCTGAACAATGAACAGCTTAGCCTGTGAGAGAAAACTGGATCTCAGCTGAACATAAAAACATCTCCTTTGAACCAAATGGCAGGTCTTTTGGGGCAGAGTTCAGTTTACTTAAAGAAACTTGAAGTAATGCACTGATATTTATTGGGCCATTACAGAGATTATGTTCTAAATCAGTGCCAACCTGAATAAAATAAGTGGCTTAATTATATATTAGTCTTCTGAACCCCAAATACCCTGACTGAGGAAAAAATGAAGCAAATCCTTCTTTGGAAATGATTTCATAAAATTTCTTACTGAGTCCAATGTTGAGAAAAATCCCAATCATGATGTATATTATGCAAAAGCTTTTAAGAAAATGCATTAAAAATGCCAATCATTTTTACATGGTAGTTTTATGGATTATTTAAAATTTTATTTCTGTAATTTCTAAGTTTGTAAAGATGTTACTTTTTTAGCCATTTAGTTATTTTTGTGTAATGGGAATATGTGGAATAGTTAATTAGAATGAAGTAGAGATTTTCTCAGAGTAAGCATAGTAGTTAAAATTAGTTGCATGCCATATTTTAAATATACATACAAATGTGTTCAACAGAATGTATATCTGAAATTGCTACAGATTTTAGTTAAAAAAAAAGATAAAGCAGAATGTATAATATACTGCTTTTGTGAAAATAAAATATTTCTGATAATATCCATATTTATAGGATATGAATGTGCAGAAAAACATCTGGAACAAGTACCCCAGCATGTTAATAGGGGTTATCTCTGCATGTTAGGAGTAAACGGAATCAACCATTTTTTGCTTATTCTCTTAAACATTTTTTGCAGCAAACATGCATTACTAGTTTATAAAGCTTTTTTTCTTGTTCGTAAAGCAAATATGCCAGCTGTAGCAAAGGTGGGAAGCTGGTCCTGCTCTGTACTCCAGGGATAGCCAATTAAGGTGGGGGCACATGTGAAGAGAAAGTAGTGAGGTGCTGATGGCCGGAGTGGCCCGAATAGATGCCCACATCTGCTGACTCTTCGTCTGCTGCCAAGAGGAAGAGTCCATGTGTTGCGAGTTAGATGACAACCAGGCTTAGGCCATGAGGGTAAAGTCTGGGTCACAGACAGAAAGAGCAGGTCTAGTGTCAGTGTTGCCAGACAATCATTGTCCAGCCACCTAGGAGAACAGGAAATAGAGAAGTGCAAAGAAAGGTAAAACATTTTTTTTCATTTAACTTATAGTCTTGCTAAAGTGGACTTCTCTTTTTTTTAAGTTATTTTTCCCAGAAAGCTTCCAGAGTGCCGTGACCTCTGTAGGGTGCCTCATTATTTCCGGGGCTGCCAAACCTTTTCCAGTTGAGCACTCCTCTCTTGGCCTAGAGAAATTGTGGTATCGTGACAAGTAATGCTTGGTAGTCCTGGGACATAGCTTCCTGCCTGCTGGCTTCTCAAGACTAGATAGCACACTTGTTACTTAACTTATTTCAAAATTGGTCACCCCCTCCCACTTCCTCATATGTGTCTGTGACTGGAACCATGGCCATTTCCTTGGTACCAAGCCTTATTGTCATTCATTCTCTAACACTTTTTATTTTTTTCATGTGTTCTTTCAATAAAGATGTAATGAACATCTTCTTTGTGCTGGGTACTGAGCATTCCTAGGTAAACAAAGCCAAGCCTCTATCCTCATGGCATTCATCTTCTGGAGCCACAAAATAAAACGGTGAGAAAAAGAAACATTTAATGTAATGTTGAGCAGTGATGGGTGCTATTAAATAACAAAGAAATCAATGTGTTTCCTTCTGCTTATAAGATACTCCGTATCCTGCTAATGTTATCTTTTGTTCTAAATCGTCTTTTTAAAACTAATTGCAGAAGAAAAATACCCCATCAAACTAGAATAAAAACTTACATACAACTTTAAATAAAAACACAGAATTCATGGTAACATACCTAAAATACCTAGGGAAATGTCATCTCTTTGCAGAGGTACAATATTTGTGTTTTGGTGTCTGTGACTAGTTAGTTCTCTTGTTTACTCTGATGCTTTGTTGGCTTACAAGGTAAATTTGATCTCCAGTTAGGATAGGTCATTTGAGGCTATGTCCCAGTCTCTAGGGCCCTGACACCGTCTGGTCACTTCATAATATAAACCATTTATCAGGAAGGAGTTTCTACAAGAGGAGATAGGGAACATGGGAAGAAGAGCAGAGCAGGTAGCAGTGTTACTTGGAGCGCACCCTACATGATTATCTTTGTGCAGGTACGATTGCCGTCCCACCTGGTACTTTGGGGATACCTGCTGCTCAAATCTTTGTCACAGTGCACCTGAGGGTTGTACCGAGAACATTTTAGTTTGCCCTTTCTTTCTGGAAAATAAATATTTGTTCTTGTCCTTGCTGCTCTGGCTCTTTCTCCTTTTTCTCTGAAACCAGTAAGCATGAGAAACAACCCTCTTCCTCTAACATTCATTCTATTTACTTTAGATCAGAAGAGATCTTTGGAGATGATCTAACATCATTCCCTTGTTCTGTGACGGAAGCGCAGGGCTGCAGTGGTAAATGACCAGTGTGTGTCTAATGGCTCAGCAGGGACTAGGCTAGGTTTCTGCATTTCTCATTAGGGAGTCTTTTTATCATTGGGTTTCACAAAAGTGAAGGGCTTAGAAACATCATTCCCCAAATATGTGCCTAGGTGCTCTGAAACACCGCTGCCAACTCACAGGGGTGCCAGCTGCAGAACACTGTAAAATTTCAAAGGAAACGGACATCTGTTGACTACTATGGAAACTATTAGCTCTGAGCGGTTCAAGTTTTTGTGGTTCAAGAAATACAAGGTGGCACTGTATTTTTTTCGAGAAGCCTTAGTTTTGCAGAGCTGGAAGTTTGGCGGTTACTATAACAGGCAAGTACCTGGTGAAAATCACTGTGGAGTAAGGCATGCGGACGGTGATGTTTAGTACGATCCCATGGTGTGAGGGGCTGCACAGGGCCCAGCAGGCACCCAGATCTCACTGGGTGAGATAAAGCAATGGCAGTGATTAAGAAATTTAAAAAATGAGGGTTTTGTTTTGTTTTTTTTTTTTTTTTGCACTTCTTTTTTATTATATTTTCAAATGGTGCTAAGTTGCTAGATCAAAAGTTATTAAATTGTTTATATTTAATTACTTAATCAGTGGAGCTCTCAGGTATTCCTCTTGGCTTGGGGGCTGTGAAAAGGTTACTAAGATTCTAAGGGCTGACTTGACGTATCTTCTCGTGCAAAGCATTTTTTTACCGAGGAAAGAAGAGGCATCTTCAATAGAGAGTGGAGGAAGAACAATACTCCCAAGGTGATTTGCTCACTGCTAGTCGGCACAATGGCTGCTCCAGCAGATTCTAGACCAAGTTGCTGCCTGCTCAGTATTTGAAGAAGATAAATTATCAGGCTTTCCTGCTTTCTCAATACCTTTTTATTTTGAGAACCTTTATGGGGATTATTGGCTCTTTGTCACGTGTCCTACAGCTCACAGTGCCCTACACTGCCCTCCCTACTGGTTCTGGGCAGCGTAGCTTGAAGTACTATTGTGGAGACAATTGTTAGAGCACCCAGAGGTGAACTTGGAGCTGAAGAGGACACTTACTTGCCTTTCTTAGATCTGCCATTGTTTTCTTCTCTGAGTAATTTCCATAGACTCAATTTTCTAGAAACTATGAACTGACTTCTTTTTAGTTTCTTTTTTATTGTGTTTTCCTGGTTAGCCGATCCACCAACACAGTAGAGTGAACAAATGAAAAATATGTGGAGGAGGAATAAATAATATTTTTAGAAAATTATCATTGATGACATTAAAATTTTGGAAAAAAGGGAAGAAAAATATCGCCAATATTTCTTTCTCACAGCTGCTTTTCAAATTCTGAGGCTTTCGTTCCTATGAATCTTTTCCTCCCCCCCCCTTTTTAATCCTGACCTGAGGATATGTTTGTTAATTTTTTTAGAGAGAGGGAAAGACAGACAGACAGACAGACAGACGTTGATGTGAGAGACAAAGAAACATCATTTGGGTTGTCTGCCATACACACCCTAACTGGGGATCAAACTCGTATTCTAGGTATGTGTCTTGACAGGGAGTTGAACCTGCAACCTTTTGATGTACAGGACAACGCTCTAAATAACTGAGCCTCCTGGCCAGGGCAAAAATCTATTCCTTTTTATGTAGTTGCTCATAGTAAATTATTCAGTGGTGTGCTCTTTTTTCCTCCTCTCCTGTGAGGCAGTGTAGCATAATGACTTCGACCTAAGTTTTGGTTTCAGATGAGGGTCTAGTCTAGTGACGAATTGCAAGGCAGGGCTTAATTTCTGCATCTCAGTTTCCACAACTAAAAAATAAGGATACTAGTACTTCCTTCATAGTCCCTGTGAAATTTCAAGAAAATATTGGTAAAGTGCTGATTATAGTGTCTAGCCTATACTAGGGACTCGGTAAATAGTACAGTTACTAATATACCATTAACATTTCCCTTTTGCCATTTAGTGTTTATGACCATATTTTAAATAACTGCATGGTATCACATCAAGATGTCTAGATTCTTGTTTGCATGACTTTTCGTCTATTATTAGATTCTTAGGTCGCCTTTAAATTTGCACTAGAGTAAAGCATTCCGCAAAAACTGTTCTTCAGCCAGCAGACCCTTGTAAGTGCTCACTATGTGCCAGGACCCCTGCTTGGCATCAGGTGCACAGACTTCAGAGTGGCACAGTCCTGGCCATGAGGAGCCCCCAGTCTGGGGATGGCGATGTGTCCAAGTCACTCTTGTCCTGTTGTGGTAAATGATCTCAATGTCCAAATTACTGAGAAATTGCCGAGAAGAGAGCAAAATGTCAGATTCTGCCTGGAGAGCTTAGGGAAGGCAGGAAAGGGTGGTAGGAGATGGGCTGAGTTAGTGGGATGGAGAGCAAGTTATTAAGGGCCTTTCAAGCCATCATAAAGAGTAGCGCTTTTGCCCTGGCTGGTGGCACAATGGATAAGGCGCTGGCCTGTGAACCCAAAGGTCGCAGGTTCGATTCCCCAACCAGGGCACATAACCAGGTTGCAAACCAGGTCTCCAGTCAGGTCTGTAGCTGGAGGCAGGTGAAACACAACCATACATTGATGTCTCTCTCCCTCTCTGCCTCTCTCCCTTCCCTTCTTTCTAAAAAAAAAAAGAAATAAAATCTAAAAAAAAAGAGTAGCGCTTTTATTCCCAGTGCAGTGGGAAAGTTGGTTTTGAAAAGAGAAGTGGCATTATCTGCTTAGGTTTACAGTTTGCAGGGGTCAAAGTGGAAGCAGAGAGTTTAAGAAGTTAGTAAAGAGTCCAGGTGAGAGATGGGGTGGCCTAAACCAGGCTGGAGTGATGGAGGCTGTAAGTGGCCAGACTGGAAGAAGGAACCCACAGTGTTAGCTGTCAGGTTGCAAGTGAAATGTCTGAGAAAGGGAAGAGTCAAGGATGGGCTCCTAGGTGTTTGGCCTGAGTGACTGGAAAGGTAGAGTAGCCATATCCAAAGAGAAGAAAAGATGTAGGAGGAACAGGTTTGGGGAGAAAACAGGAGCTGAGTTTTGGAATATGCTATGTTTGATATTTATTTAACAGCTAGGTAGTTTTAGGTGCATGAGTCTGGTGTGTATAGAATTGTAAATTTGGAATGAATCAGTATCCTTGTGGCATTTATAAAACATTAAAAAATTTTGGTTAGTTATTTTAGCCATTACTCCCCTCATATAGAATTTTCTTTGGAATCTTCATCTTTAAAAAGATTCAAATAAACTTCAGATTCATTTTGTAAATTTTTTTTACCTGTTGGGGCAAAAATAGGTTTACTGCTGTTTGTATGGAAAATAGTACAATAACAACACAATAATAAACTGTGTTTTGTGTACTCACAACTGTAAACTTGCTTTTGCCCCAAATTATAGTGTATATGTATATGTATATATATATGTATGTGTGTGTGTGTATATATATGCGTATGTGTAAATATACGTGTGTATCTAGTAAAAATACACACGTATATTTACTAGAAAACTAGAAGTCTTTTGGGAAGACTTAAAAAAAATGGATCTTCGTATCCAGTATTGCATTATGAGGTGTGTCCCGAAACTGTCGAGCCAGTATCAATGTAATTAAAACAGTTTGCAAAGCTGATACTATTGGGGCAGTCCTTGTATATCTGTCCATTTAGTTTTCCCTTTATTTCTCCCAGTAAGAGTGTATTCTCTCCCCTCACATGTACCACGCACATTTCTTGCTAATACTATTTCCAAGTGTTACATACTTTTCTTGGCGTCATTAGTAAGACCCTTTTCATTGGTATTTTGATAGGTTTTACTCTTACAAGGAAATTACTGTGCATTGATTATTTGGCTACTTAATCAACTTCTGATACTATAGATAATGCCCTACTTGACTTTTTTTGATATTTCTCTTAGAGTCATATCACCTACCAATAATAATTTTGTCTTCTTCCTTTCAATATTGGAGTCTCATTTCTGTGTATGCTGAAAAAGAAATCCTAAATTTAAGATGAGGCAAAGTAAGGGGACAGAGTTAAGGATGCAATTATACCAAAAAGTCTAATCACAGCTTACCATTTTTGTTTTATTTTTGCTTTAAGCTTATCCTAATTATTCCCTTCCTTGCCCTTTTAAAAATTCATTTTGATAGATTTTTTTGAGTGCCTAGAGCTTATATGTTTTAGATTTGTGAGTATCCCTAATGGTTGGCTTTGGTGTGGTGTATTTGGTTTCCAGCCAGTTTGCTCTTCCCATGGACTTATTCTGATTGCTGAATGATTACAGTTGAGGGAAAGCTCTTCTCCTGCTGAATCAGTATTTAACTTTCATGGATGCAGAAAAAAATTAAACCCAGTAGAGAGTACATAACCAACAGATTTCAATTTTATAATTGGGTAAGGCTCTAATGAAAATTTAAAGGTGAATAGCCATTAGCACAGTAAAAATGAGTTTATACTACAAGTATTTAAAAAGAATTATTATATGATTTATAAAACAATTGCTTTTGAAAACTTTATTTTCAAATGAAGATGCTATAGTTTTGCAAATCTGAGAGTTATTTTTGTTTGAAAAAGTCTAAATACAAACCTGTTTCACATGTGCTGTGGATTACAAATCAGAAAATGACGGGCTGATGCACTATAGATTTCTATAATGCTTTACCATAAATTTTCAAGTTAACTTTCAAGTTCTGCTATTTGTCAAGTTAAGCTTCTTGTGACCTTTCTCCTTGAAGTAGCAGCGGACACCCTCTGAAATGCTAGGACTTTGTGCCACGATGATAGATTCACTGGAAAGCTTTTAACTGACCTGCAACGCCTTGTTTAAATAGCCAACACCTGCTAGGCAAGCCCTGTGCTTGTGAGTGGGGCTATACGTTCCTTTCTTTAGGATTTGCCAGGCTGGAGCACAAAGACAGCGATTGTTACCCAATAAGCAGTAGTCACACACTTCTACCAATCGCCTTAGGAGGGCTGGTTACCATGGAATCCACCATCTGTTCACTCCCCGCCGAAATGTGATTATCCTTGCTGGGCTGGGAACTGGAGGAAGCAGGAGAGCATGTGCCGTGTGAAATTATCTGCAATGGACTGGGTTAATGGGAGGCTAGATTTGGCTCGCTGGAAGAACAAATGAAGGGAGTGTAGGTTCTCCCATTTGTGACTTCTAACCAAGAGGAATAAATTCAGCTTTTATAAGGTAAGTAACCATGGTCCTGTGTATCCAGTTTGTACTATATTTGGTGTGGGGCATTATCTCCATGTGGTCCAAGGAAAGGGAATTATCAGCTCTTTTGGAAGACACCTCTAGTGTTACACACTCCTGTTGTATTGATTGTAGGTAGCTATATGCCTGTACAATTATATGTTAATGTTAGAAGAAGTGAAAGTATTATTTTTAATAATAATAATATATATATATATATATATATATATATATTTGTACCTGTGAAATTGTTTTATTTGCTCTGAAAGTGCCAAAAAGACAGTCATTTTTTTGATGGTTTCTCAGAGTGAATTACACTGATAATTCTTTTTGAAATACGCCCATGGCCACGTGTTCAATGTCTGTTCTTCAAATAAGAAAATGTCTCAGGTCAGGTCAGGGACATTTGTAGGTTATAGTTTAGTTAATAATTATCCTGGCTCTTAGGACTGACCTACCATCAGTAGCTTGTGTTTTGAAATGTGATGTTTATGCAGTTTTATTTTGCAATGCTTTTGCACAAGTTTCAAGGGGCCGAGCATGTGGAAACAATGTGACCGTGCTTTACCGGCGGGCGGACAGGCGGGCGGGCATGCAGGCGCACTGATAAAGGAAGGGGCAACGCTAGGGAGATCTGCTTCTATTTCAAGGGCTTCCTTTGTTTTCCTGCTTCAACAGCCCCTTCAAATGTGTGATGCATATTGTAAGCAGTAGAAGGAGATTTTGGTGCTAACAAATGGATGACTGACATTTTTCTGTGTGGCTCAGAGGTTGGCAGCTTGAACAAGGGACTTCTATGTCCTTTGTAAGGCAGCATTGTGTCCCCTTCCTCAAAACAGTGCCCTAAATATAAAAGTAAAAAAAAAAACACAAGAAGAGCGCTGTTTCTACTCTAGCTACTTCTTTTGTGTAAGTTTTCCTATCTTCTCAACCACAGAGCCGGGGCTTCGTGAGTGGAGCCGGGTCTGCCATTTTTATTTGCTATAGGAAGGTTGGCAAGGACAGGATTTGCTCATGCAGTGTTAGTCCTTCTAATTGTGCTGTTCAGCTGTCATCCTGGACATTCGTGTCAGCAGCTGCTTTGAGAACTAGGAAAGGTCATTGCTAGTAGACTCGTTTAATTTTCTTTTTTTTAATGATAGTATTAAATTAGGTAACCTTGTGTTGGTCAAGGACTCATGTTCCTACTCCAAGAACAGGTTTTTAGGACTGTCAGTTGTGGGTTCTTGGTATTTATTGTGGTCGACTTAAAAATTCGTATTTTTTTTTGTGCTTACTAGCCTACTTAAATTATTAGTAGTACTACTACTACTATTTAAAAATTTTTTAATACACAAAATTAGATTAGGTACATACTAGCTTGAAAAAGCATATTTTCCAGTAATAGACATTATGTCTGTGTGCAGATTTCCTCAGTAGCATCAGTAAACAGTTTTAAAGCTAACTTTGTATTATTAAGATGAAATACCCATAAATGTCCATCATTCATAACAGTACGAGTTGCAGAAGGAAATGAGATGATGAGGGTGTGAAGTGCAGGGCATTCGTGTACCAGGGTTGCAGTTACTTAAGCAGCTGAGTGGGGCTGGGTAGATCTGCCCGCTTCTCAAGTGCTTTGGTGTGTGTGAATTTCCTTACTAGTTTTGTTATCGCGTTCAAATTTGGCTGTGTATTTCTAAGTGGGTGTTTGTCACTTTATCCCAGCATTTTATGGATATTAACCAGCACTTAGCCATTCGTTTCCCCTTTTAAGCGTATTGCTTAATATGCTCTTTGAGTTTTCCGGTTAAATACTAAAGCTGGAAGACATTCAGTATATGTCAAAAAAAACTGTTCCCTAGCCACAGACAAGAAACTTAGGGTTACAACTTTCTTGAATGAGTGAAGAGGAATGAATGGGCAGCAGGGACAGTTCCTGGAGCCCCTGTGGTCCCAGCCAGTGTTCCTGAAGGTGAGGAGTGCATGGCCATGTGACAAAGTTCACTGGAAGTGGCTCTTGGACATGGTATTTCTTACTGCCTATGTGAGATACTCACTTCTGTTCACAGACACTGTTGGCAGTAAGACCCACCGCCATGTGTCTATAGCCTTGTGGGAACAAGTGAGCTCTCAGGGCTGCTGAGGACATGTTGCTTTCTGCTTCTCACTGGCTTGACCTGTGGTGATGGGGAAAGGTGCTGGGTTTCACCACGTTCAGAGACTTCTCCCAGGTTTTCAAACTCTTTGATGGCTCTTGGCTTTTCAGTCCTTCAGTACAACTTTTAAGAAGTTACTAAATGTTGTATTTTTACCTCTACATTTCTTTGTGTCCTTGCTTTATTCAAATGTTCAGCTGACATTAGTATTTCATTTACAGTCTCAGGAAACTTTTAGGATCCGTTGAAATCCCTAATAAATGAGAGATTAGAGATGTACCCTATACAAGTGCATTATTTTAGGTTTAGACCAAAGGACTTGCTTTTTCTATATTACTGCATTAGGTAATTTTGCAGTGTCTCAAAAATGTTTAAAAATAATTATTATACACCCTGGCTGGTGGCATAGTGGATAAGGTGCCAGCCTGTGAACCCAAAGGTTATTGGTTCGATTCCCCAGCCAGGGCACATAACCAGGTTGCAAGCCAGGTCTCCAGCCAGGTCCATAGCTGAGACAGGTGAAAGGCAACCATACATTGATGTCTTTCTTCCTCTCTGCCTCTATCCCTGACTGGGGAATCGAACCAGCGATTTTTGGGTTTGAAGGCCAGCACCAATCCACTAAGCCACACCAGCCATGGCTACTTAGTATATTTTACAGATAGAAAACTATAAATACCCCTTATTAGGTCAATAAAGTATGTATTTTAATATATGAATAAATACTTTTAATAATTTTTAAAAAGATGTTACTAAATGACACGTTTATATTTGTTTTTATAAATATGTAAAGCTACCCTTATTCAGTTATTTCTTATAAAAGGCTTAGTTATAGAGATGACCAAACAGAAACTCCGAATACAGTGCTTGGAGTGATTCAAATTCTTAACAGTCCTAAGCTGACAGCAAATCAACCCACCACAAGTTCAGTACAAATACTCAGTTTCTGCCTCCACCTTTGACACATTTTGCTGGAATGCTGCCTGGCCTGACTCACAACTGAACAAGTGGACTGCAGCGCTGATGACCAGCTGTTGGAGCTTACGTTCTTCTTCCGGTGTTGTATTGCCACATTCTGTCTAACCTCGAAATTGAGCCTTTCTCTGTGCTTTAGAGATGCAGATTTATACTTTTTTTTGGAAGTTCAGTATTTTTGGTCAATGTGGCCCATTTGGCCCATGAGCTGTCTGTGCGGCCAGGATCATCACATTTTTAACACCCTCACTTAACAAAGAAAAATCTGAGGCCCCTAATGATTAAGCAAGTTGTCCAGGTTCATAAACCTTGAATTGCAGAAACAGCCAATGTTGGGTATTGCACGTTGAATGCAAAGATATGAGGTAAGGTCAACTGACTTCCTGCACTTTTGCTCGGATGAGGTGCAGAACAGTGGTTGTCACCCTAAAGTCTCACAGCTGGAGACTTTTTCAGGGATTCAAAGTGAAGGAGGATCTGAAGGTATTGTCATCGTTGGTGCTGCTATGTCTGCATGTCTGTAGGGACTGAAGCTGTTTGCTTTCTGGTATGTTACTTTTAAAAGTAGCTAAACTGAAAATTGCCCTCTTCCATAGTTCCACATTGCCATGGTTTCAAGAAATGCTTAGAATGAGCTTTTTTGCATTAGTAAAATTTTGCATTGCTGCATTAAATATAGAACTACAGGGTGTGAAGCCTATGAAGTATGGATGCGAACACTGTAAACTCACCCTGTAGTGATACACAGGATTTCTCTTGATAGGAGTGTGCCATGTATTTGATGATCAGAAGCTGTTTCTTCTAAGACGCTTCCTCTTCTGTTTTTATAACTGCTCCCATGCTTTCCTGTAAGTGGAAAAGGCAGACTTTCTATAAATTGTCAGTGAACGGGTCCGTGTAGGCAGCAGCAGATCCTCGGAATAGTTGGGTGTAATGCACTTACTCCTTTCACAGTTGCCACTGCTCTAAGCTCAGGAATGGCTTCATGGCCTTGCATGAGGATGTCTAGCAATACCCCATTCTGAGAAAAGTTCCATATTTTGCGAATAACCCCTCCTCCATGAGGCTAATTGTTCTTTGGCAACAAATGTTTTGAGTTACTGACTTCCCCTGTAAACACTTGTTTCCTTCCTTGCTTCCTTCTCCTCTGTTTAAATCCTGTAAATCCTGTGTTCTTTAAAAATTTTTTTTACCAGTTTCCCGGTTCTGAACTCATATTAATGAAATCATGTGACAGGATATATTCCCACAAGGCAAGATGAGGCTATTGGATTTTTTTGGATCCCTATTTATTTTCATGTAATTTAAAGATCTGTCAGGATCACTTCATTAACTCTTTGTTTGTTTTAAAGATTTTATTTCATTATTTTTAGAAAGAGGGGAAGGGAGAGAGGCAGAGAGGGAAAGAGACATCAATGTATGGTTGCTTTTCACCTGCCTCCAGCCACAGACCTAGCTGGACCTGGCTTGCAACCTGGTTATGTGCCCTGGCTGGGCAATCAAACCTGCAACCTTTGGGTTCGCAAGCCAGCGCCACTAGTCTGCTCTAATTTGGGAGCACCTTGGGTCGCCCTACCAGCTATGGAGATGTTCTTTCTTTGGTTAGGTTACTGTTATCAGTGTTAACTTTGTATTTACTCCTCAAATATTTACTGAGCATTTTACCCTTTGCTGGGCCATGTGACCAGTGTTGGAGAATAGGGCGCAGAACACAATGGGCAAGGTCTTTAGTAAAACTTACTTAATAATGGGGAGAGACACAAATAGGGGAATCATGAAATTTCAAATAGTGATAAGTATGTCAAGACAAAGCACAATGTGTATTCAACAGGGATTTTCGGGCAGCAGACTGTAAAGTTGGGTCATCAGAAAATGTGGACCTGGGAGGTCTCATGTAGCTGAGACACAAATGCCAAGAATTCAGGAGTCGGGGTTTGGTTGTTTTCTCCCCTTGACTCAAGTGGAAGGTGAGGAAAGCCTGTCATCAGGATCATTCCGTGTTCAATGAATGCTATAAAACCATTCCACATGTTGCCTCTTTTTTTCAGGACTTACTACTGAATGTATGTTCTTTTTCAAAACCAGAGCTTAATAATCTATCATAGGGAAAGAAAGGCATTTCAGGGCAGTGGTTAAGACCACAGGAAGACTTAGAGTTAGTTCCATCTCATGCATTGGCTACCAGGCAAGCGATGATACTTAACCTCTCTCTAAACCTGTTTCTCTGATTGTTAGCACTTATGGGGTTGTTATTGATATTAAAGGAGGTAATATTCCAAAACACATTTAGTGCTAAAGATGATGGCGATAGTTGTCATGCTCTGTAAGAAGCATCATTAATAATGCCATGAATGTTAAACTCCTTGCTGCTGTTGTCAGTGAAAGCCTAAAGTTATTACTTGCCTTCTCTCTACAGGGTACATTTTTCTTTGCTCTCTCCCATTCACTCTCTCGTCCCTCACATTCATTCATTCACCCCCACATTAATTCATTCAACAAACTTTAAGAAAAAATCACTTCACTGAGGTATGACTGATATGCCAAAGGCTATACATAATTAATGTATATGACTTGAGTTTTGGAGCTAAGAATATACCTGCCAAGCCATCACCACAATCTATGCAATAAATATATTCATTGTCTCCTAAAAAACTTTTAAGACCATCTGCCCTTGTTGGATTCTAGATAAAGAATGTGAATAGATATGCCCTGTGCTCATGTGGTCAGGTAACAATCTGTTGACCATTCAGTTGCATTGCTATGATTGGTATCATGTGGAGGAGTGTTCATAGGATGGAGGAACAGGTAATTAATTGACTGTAGGTGCGGCGGAGGGCTGAGAATTCTAGTTGGAGGTGTAAAAGCAGGGAGAGGTGATGGGCCTGGGAAGTGCCATTGTCTGAGTGCGGAATCTGAGGGAAGGTAAGGCAAGATCTGAGAGTGGAGATTTTGGCTTACACAGATGTTTTTACCGCATCCTGTGAAGAATGAAGAATCTTTGAATAGGTTTAAACATTCAAGGACTACATCTTCAATTTTGTGGTCTAAAAGGACAACTCGTAGTTTAAATGATGCAAACATTGGAGGAAACTATATCCAAGGCAGGCTGAATTCTTCTCTTTATCATCTTCATCATTTTCATCATCTTCATTTTCTACTTCATACACAGCAGGAAGAATTTTTCTTCTGCCATCACTACCACAACAGCCAAGTCATCGTATTCATTTTTTTCTTTAATTTTTAAAAACTATTTTATTGATTTATTTTTAGAGAGATGGGGAGGGGGGAGAAAGAAAGGGAGAAAAACATCAATGTGTGAGAGATACATTGACTGGTTGACTCCTGAATGACCCCAACTGTGGACCTGGCCAGCAACCCAGGCATGTGCCCTGACCGGGAATCAAACCAGCAACCTTCTGGCTCACAGGTCTGCACTCAGTCTACTATTCTTCACATTAAGATGGTAAAGTCAGCCTAGCAAATAAAACTTACATAGTCAAAAAAGTCCTTGAGAAATCCCTTAGAAAGACACATCTTTAGAAATCAACTCTAATTAAGTCCAACCCAAGATGTGTTTTCTTCCAGGGTTGGAGAAGGTTGCTGCTGCTTTGCTTGGGTGTCAGATGAAATAATCAACTTGTCTTCATTTACGTGTCATGCTGTCTGACGTATAACGGAGCAGCAGGCTCATGGTCTTTGTTTCCTTCCTACAATGAGTATGGGGCTCAAGTTGCCTGCACAACTTACACTATTGTACCTGCATTTGTGAGCTCTCTCGTACAGTTGTTTTTTATGTCTGCAAAGCATAGAGAGTTCAATTTGAGCAAGTTGGAATGTACATATAGTATAACTGCTGTAATTACGATACCGGTTTTCAGTGTTTTCTTTGTGTCAGACAATGCGAAGAACATTTATCATCCCATTTAATCTTTAACAAATATTTGGAATTAATGGCATCTGTCCTTATTGAGCACATAAAACTTTTGCTATGAGATACATACTATTTTCAAGTTCACTAATAATTAAATGTTGAACTGGAATGAAAACCCTGACCCATTCTGGCTTCAACCTTATATTCTTAGCACTAATGCTCAATTTTCTTTCATTAGAAAGCCACTGCATTAACCTAGGCAAAAATAAATACATGAAAATTAAATATTGCAGTAACAGGAGGTATAAAAATGATAAAATTCTGAAGAGATGAAGAGAGAGAATTGAGTTGCTGTCTTTAAGAAGATGAAAATGTTGTGTATTTTAGGTAGTTAGCAATTGTCAAAGAGCATAAACATGATATTTCAAAAAGGAAGAAACAAATGACTCATACATGAGAAAACTTTAACTGGCACTAATATATGAAATATCCTATTGGCAAAAATTTCTCAAAGTCATGTTTATATTTTGGATTGGCACTCTTATATGATTCAGATGACAATATAAATTGATATAACTTTTTGAAAAATAATTTGATAATATGTAGTGGGTTGGCCAAAAAGTTTGTTTGTGTTTTTCTGCATAGCACTTAGTTGTCTTTAAGATCATTTGAAACAATTTTGTTAGATTGATTTGTGATAGCTGTCATATCAGCGTGCATTTAAAGATAAACTTATCAAAATTGGTTAATTTTTGTATAGCCATTTTAATATTGAAGATGGAAGAAAACATGCAATATTTTCTGCACATTATGTTGTGTTATTTCAAGAAAGGTACAAATGCAACTGAAATGAAGGAAGAAAAAGATTTGTGCAGTGTATGGAGAAGTTGCTGAGGTGATTGAATGTGGCAAAAGTGGTTTGAGACATTTTGTGCTGGAGGTTTCTGACTGGATAATGCTCCACTGTTGGGTAGGCCAGTTGAAGTTGATGTCAAATTGAGAAATTAATTGAAGCAATCAACATTATACCATATGAGAGGTAGCCAACACACTCAAAATATCCAAATCAATAAAGTTATTGATGAAAATGAAAAATGTGTCTTTTATTTAATGGAAAAATCTATACAGGTTTTTTGGCCAACCCAACATTACCTTAGAGAGCATTTTGTTACGAAGAGCCAAAGAATCCCTCTAGCACATAAAGAAAAAAGAAGTGTATAGAAACAATAAAATGGTATCTTCCAGAGTCAAGAAGCCAGTAAGTTTCTTCAGCCTCACCTGAACCTGAGCCAGGGTTGTCACCCTCTCTGTCCCTTAGGCTGGCCACTTCTGCATCTCTGTGTGGCTGGCAGAAAACACAGCCACCCCAAATCTCAATTACACAGAAGCCAACACCTTTAATTTCACTGGGGTGAGTGTGTGTGTGTGTGTGTGTGTGTGTGTGTCTGTGTATGTTGTTTTCTTGCCTAAGTAAAAGTAATACTAAAAGTATATTCTTTCCGTTTGTTAGGAAAAGGCATATAGCTCCTTAAAGAGTGAGCTGATCTCAAGGTTAAAACTTAGTTTAGCATTTTCTATAAAGCCAATTTCCCTTCTTTAAAAATTGGAACAGGCATAAAAATATTGCTGTCAAAGTGGTCAGTAATATAGTTCTTCCTTGATTTATTTTTCTGCTTTATGATTATTGGGGACATTGAATCCCTTCTTTGATGAACAACTTCTAGACTAATTCTGATGAGTGCATCCTAAACTCAAGGGCCTTGGCCACTTTGGGGGCTCTGAGTGGACTGGTCATGACTTTCAGCTCGCTTAGCTTCAGCCTTCAGGTATCTGTTGGTTCTATAGCATTTGGGACTCCTTGGCCTCTATTGAACTTTGTCACTGTCTTCTTGTCGTAGAAAATGGTTAGAGGTAGTGGTTTGTTCTCTCAGAAAAGCCAGCTCTGTACCAGGTAGACTGCTAGCTGATTCAGTAGGTTGTCTACCTTAAGTGCACAATTTGTTTTGAAAAAGGTTGTTCCAAGGTCCAGGTCTTTCTTTTCCAAGGGGCATATACATTTTCACATTAGTAAAAATTGAGTTGCTTTGGCCTGATGGAAGTGAAAAGGGGACGGAGTGAAAGACAGATAGTTTGAAGCATATATAATGGCTGTGTACTTTTTCTGTGTCCTCAGCCATCCCGAAATGTTTTTTCTTGATTACCATAAGTATAATATATTTCCATAAAAGCTATTTTATTGATTGTGAGCATTGGTAGAAAGGGGAAAGATGAGATGCGCATAAAATTTGTGGTGGAATCAGACCAAATGGAGTATCCTTTTTATAAATTTAGATTTATTTCCTGGTCTAGGTATTCATTAATAAACTTGTTGTGTTTTCTTTGTGTCCAACAGTGTTCTGAGCGGTAAAGGTACAGACTTGCTCTCAGTAAACTCACTTTAGTAACGTGTATAATGCAGGTTCATAAGATTGGACAAAGGTGAGTGCAAAGTATTGTGATTGATTTCATAGAAAGAAGGAAGGATGCATTCCCTGGCCAGAGAGTCAAAGATGTTGACTTGGAAATAGTTCTGCACCTTAAAGGTTAGGGGGTTTCTGTCAGGTTGAAAAGTAAGAACATTTCCTCTCAATGGAACAACATACATAAAGACTTGAAATGATAAAAAGAATAACACATGTTTGAAATACAAGAAAGCTGGTATTTTGAGGTAGGGTGTTGGAATGAATAAATGGCACCAAATTATTTTAGTTGTCTGAACCATGCCTTGGTGGGATTATATCCTGTTGTCGGGAGAGAAAGCTCTTTCTTACTTTTACACTGGCGAGCAACATGTACTTTTATACATTCTGGAAAGATGACTGACAGCGCTGGAGAGGAAGAGTTAGGATGGGAAGGTGCAGGAGCCCTGGCATTTTGATAGGGAGCTGACATACAGGAGAGAGATGTTGAGTTCCCTGAATTAAGACAGTGAATGGCCCAAAGATATAGGTAAGAGACTGAAAGTGTATAGGAATGAAATTGTCAAGATTTGGTGATTAATTGGATGTGTGGCTAGGGTGAAGGAGAGGGAGTTTTTGGCTTGGTGAGCTGGCTAGATGATGCACCCTTTGCCATGGGCTTGGCTGCTTTTGATCTAGTTTAGATTTCTATGTGAAATTTATATTTTTTACAATTTCAAAAAGAAATGCCATCCCTGGTGGCTGGTGCGGCTCAGTGGATGGAGCGCCGGCCTGCGAACCCAAGGGTTGCAGTTTGATTCCCCAGCCAGGGCACAAGCCTGGGTTGCAGGCCAGGTCTCCAGCCAGGTCCCCAGCCAGGTCCCCAGCTGGAGGCAGGGGAAAGGCAACCAGACATTGATGGTTCTCTCCCTTTCTTCCTCCCATCCTTCCCCTCTCCCTGAAAATAATGAATAAAATCTTAAAAGAAATGCCAAATTAGTTCTCATACATTCTTCCTATGATAACATGTATGAGATTCTATTTTGGGGGGGAAAAAGGTGGGGGGGGTGACAGCAAAAGGAAAAGAATCAGAGATTTAAAGACAATTTCTAGTTTTTCTTTGTGCAACACATTTCAAATTCTAGCACTTCAGATTAATTGTGGCCTGTAAACAGGTGGCTGAACCTTTGCTGTGGAGTGAAAGCCAAAAGTAAAACAGATTTCTTCTGAGTTTACAGTATAACCTGGAAAAACTAATGGTTGTATTTATACAAAATGTCTAAAATCCATCCAAGTGGGAAATTAGTTTGTTGGTCATATACATTTCAGCAATAAAATACTGAAGCATTGTGAAGCAAGAAATGCTTATAAGATTTTTTAAAACTTTTTTTTTTTTTAAGATTTTATTTATTTCCAGAAAGAGAGGAAGGGAAAGAAGCAGAGAGGGAGAGAAACATCAGTGTATGGTCGCCTTTGACTTGCCTCCAGCTACAGACCTGGCTGGAGCCCTAGCTTGCAACCTGGTTATGTGCCCTGGCTGGGGAATCAAACCAGCGACCTTTGGGTTCGCAGGCCCAGCACCTTATCCAGTGTGAGATTTTTTTTTCCTTAATGGCAGAAAAAAGAAAACCTCAGTGTTTGTTGGGCTTCTTCAAGATTCCTCAACCACCAGTGTTTCAGTACAGCTTTCTTCCCAGCCTCCTTTACTCTGCTCTGAGCTCCTGGGGCAGTCTGTGACTGTCTCTCATCGTATTTTACCTTGGGGTTATCTCTCCTCAACTGAATGGAGTTCCTGAGGCTAGGGACTATTTTACCTACCTGAAATTCTCAGCTTTTCACTGAGTACTGAACCCATGCTTAACTGTTCAATTGTTGAACTGAACTAGGACTAAAGAAAAAAATTTAAGATAAAGGGAATTTGCCATATTTTATCATTGGAATAGTAACTACCTTACCTAGCTGCCCTTTCTCCACTTGAGGAAAGAGTCCTGTTCCAGTCTCTGATGGTTCTGGACCCATTCTTGTTCAGCCCTCACTGACTTAATTGGAAGCTGTTGCAGGTCACGAATTTTGTTGATCATCTTTATACTCCCAGGTGCTTGCACAAGGTGAGTAGGAGGTGCTAGATAAAGTATCTAATCAAGGAATGAGGAGAAGAATGAGTCTTACCCGAATCTCTCCACAGTAGAGCTGCAGAGCTAAAGGAAGCTGTAATCTTTTGAATGGGCAGGAAGAAGCAGGATGTTAGGAGATTGCATTACACTGCTCAGAAAAGCACACAATTTAAAACTTCAGAATTGTTTATCCCCAGGACTTTCCCTTTAATATTTTGTACCACAATTGACTAAAGATTACTAAAACAATGGAAATCAGAACCACAGATAAGGGGGGACAACTGTAGCACTTTTAAAGGGGCAGTTAAGTAAATTTCAATAAGAAAAGTAACCTCTCAAACAAGTCAAACCCGATCAATAACCAGTAACTTGTTTTTCATAAATAACAGGCTGAAATTAGTACACGACATCATAACTAAATTGCCAAAATAAAAACTTAAACTGTTCTCAGAAACCAGGATTAAAAAACAAGAAGAAGAAAAGAAGACCTTTTGTAACTGAACGCAGGTCCAACTGCCAGTACTTGAGGGGCAGGGGTGCTGATGTAAAGCAGACTGGTTTATTTTCATGTGTTGGCCACCTGGAAGATGGGCTCAAAGCCCATCTCCCCTCCTCTAAGTAGACAGAGGTTTTTACAAGGAGGGAGAAGGAAACAGAGCAAAAAGATCAAGGGAGGGGCTGCAAAGTTCTCTACATGCAGACGAGCACGGTCCATTCTGGTTAAGGCAGGTGATGGTTCCCTGCGTATCACCCTGGCTTAGTCTACCTGGCTCCACATCTTCCCGGCTCCATGGATGAAGGCCAGCAACTCTCCCTGGGGCAGGGATGCCTGAAGGTCCGGCTCTGAATCTTTTGAACTTAGTTCCTAGGATGCTTATGCAAACATGCTGTTTATCTCTAAGCTATATATTAGTCACGACTCCCCACTTACAGAAACAATGTCAAAAGAATGGTGGGGTAGATTACAATTCCTCATTATAATTTTCTGCTGTAACACTTTGAAAAGTTATAAGATGTGAAACTAGTTTACTGTTTTTTAAGTTGTGATTAGTGTTATCAGCATTTTCTATTTGCATTGAGTATGCATGGTCTTTAAAACAGTACCCTGGTCAAAAGTAATGATGCTGAAACAGATACAGGTTATGTATTCTAAACATGTATGCTTACTTAATATAAACCATACATTACAAAATGTATAAACTATAAAGTGATCTTGTTACATACAAAATAGAATAAAGTTTATTTCAATGGAATAAAAATTGCTCATTTCAAACTCCAGAGTGAGTATTAGCTGATTTATATATAAATGATAAGAGTAAAATTTCTCCTCTAGTAAAATATCTTATCTATGGCTATACCAAAACTTTAATTAATTAGTTAAATTAAGAAAGGAATAGTCAACCTAGTACTTTGGTTTGAGATGATAATTTTATTTAACCAATCTATATCTACGACAGCCATGAGAGGTGACTCAGTTGGTTAGGGCATCCTCCCACACGCCAGAAAGGTTGTGGGTATGACTCTCAACCTAGGTCAGGGCACGTACCTAGGTAGCAGGTTTAGTCCCTGGTTGGGGTACATAAAGGGATCCATGTTTCTCTCTCACATCGATGTGTTTTGTTTTCTCTCTCTCTCCCCCTTACCCTTTCTCTAAAATCAATGAACATATCCTCAGGTGAGAAAAATTTATCTCTTATAGTTATCTATATGACATATTTCAGAAATAATACTGGATAGAGTTGTAATGGATCTAGAAATGACCATAATTTAAATTGAGCCATTTCAGGCCTCATGTGTTTTCAGTGAGTTCCCCCCAAAAGTGCCTAGATACTTAGTAAAACTTCCTTATCAACTCATTAAAATGAGCAAATATTTCATGGCTTCTATGTACTTCAAACTGACCTAGCCTTAGGGAAGATAATATAGTCATAAAAATAATTTTGTTGAACTGTTAGGTTTCTTTGCGTTTTTCCCTGTTGTAGATGACGTTACATTTATCGTTATGTGTATAGATCTTTGTTTAGGAACTTTTGCTCAAGGTGGCAGAGCTACGTGATGTGTGGTTTTCTGTCATTTGATATGAATGATCATTTATTTCCCTCCTCAATTGTTTCAATTTATCTGCATCTCAGGGTGCATGAGATGACAGTTTCTTCAGGATTGGATCTTATAATTCAAAAGCATTTATTCTAATCCAAGGCTAAAAGGGATATTTTAACTATCTTTCATTATTGGAATAATGTTGCTTTTCAAACATTTCTTTATCATTATTATTCAGTTACGTTTAGATGAAAATGTAATGATATTCTTAATTCCATGATGTTTTCTTAATTTTTCATTATTATACTTGGTATCCTAGAATCAAATCATAGGTTTAGATAGTCTTCAGATCATCTAGAACAATCTGGAGATATGATTAAAGTTTTGGAAGAATCCAATTTTAAGTCATTCTGGAGACTTTTTTCAAATGACTTTAGTGTTTTTGCAGATAGCACAGTTTATGCAGTCCTCACCATTTCAACATTGATACAATAGCACCCATGTCAGCTTTTTGACCTATCTAAATTTCTGGAATAACTTCAAGATCAAAGGATTATTAGATGAAATGTACAAGGTTCCTGTGAAAAACTACCTAGGAACATAAGTACTAATTATCTTCCAGAAGTTGACTCCCAGAACCAGGGTCCGTGAAGGGTAATGGGCCTCAGAAAGTGCAAAAGATGAACCAAAGATGAAGCACTGTAGTGTGGGAAGCAGATCCTAGAATTTGGAATGTTCTCCCCAAGGAGTTTGTTTTTGTTTCTTTTTAGCCTTCACACTCCTAATACTTATGGACTTACTCTGGCAGCTTTATTCAGTATATGTATCAAATAGATCTAATCTATCAGGTGCAGGTGAGGAATTCCTAAGGAAGAATGGGAGGCACCTCTGGCAAGCTCCCTGTCTGCTTTCTGCCCCGTCCATTTAGGCTTGGCTGATGCGGTACACTGAGATTCTATTATCTCAGAAAACAGAATTGTGGGACGTCTTGGAAATAAAAGACCACAAACATCTTTCATACCACCCAGAGATGTGTAGGCTATGTAATGGCATGCTACTTAAATGACTTGTCAGCCGAAAGAATTTTATCTTTTACTTCTACAAAAAGACACGAACCTCCATTCGCTAACCTCTCATGTAAAGACAAGTTCTGTCAGCATGTGTTTAGCAGGTACTTACGTAGCAGATACGTTTGAGAAAATAACCACAGCTGTCCTTTGAAGGTAAAGGTTAGGTTTGAGTGAGGGACCAAGCCAGCAGAGGAAAGCGTATTCTGGACAGAGCATTTTTGAAATGATTGGAAATGTTTCTGTTACTGTGTCATTTTATCACCCAAATCATGTCTTTTATTGTTTTCATTTATTTTTAAAAACCTCACTTCTGTGCACACATTCAAACTTAAATGCATATCTTTTTTAGCCTTATTTTAAAATCTTCGAAATAGTTTTAGTAGGTTTTAGATCATCCAGGCAGATGGAAATTTACTAGAAGACATTCAAGGAAAATCTTTGCATGATTGGTAGAAGGGATTTAAAAATGTACATAATTATTTATAAATGCAGTTCAGGATGTACTTCTTTCCTCTAGAACAGTGACTCTTTCTCAGGTTGGGCAATCATTAAATTGACTTCCCTCTGCTCTTTCGAATAGCTGTGGCATGAAATATTTAACCAAGATTTCAAAAAATGAAGAAAGCAGATTGAATCATGTTGTTTTCTCAGAAATGTATTTTATCTGTACCTCATTCTATTTTAAGTACTCTACTTGTGTTTTACACTATTCATTTTGGTGCAGTAATAGTCGTATTTAACTTACACATATGAGGTCTGTCCAGAAAAAAGTCCAGCCATTGTTAATATAATGAGAACGGTTTGCATGATATTGGTGTAACCTGGCATCCAGAAAAAGTGGACTGGAATGCCCAGATCTGAACAATGGTGAGTTCACTGTACTGGTCAGTGGGGGTGGTAGATGCCAGTGAGTGAGCTTGTATATAGTGTGGCCATCGCTTTCAAAATGACTGAGCCAGTAGAGCAATGAATCTGCATAAAATGTCGCAATAAACTTGAACACTTCTCCATGGAAACTATGACTCAGAAGGCTGCAGCTATGGGCAAATGGTGATTGGCAGCTTCATCATGACAACACACCCGCTCATGCATCATGTCTTGTGCAGAATTTTTTTGCAAAATATCAAATCACCCAGCTGATCCAGCCCCGCTACAGCCCAGATTGGTTGCCCTGCGACTTCTGGCTTTTCCTAAAACTAAAATCACCTTTGGAAGGGAGGATATTTCAGACTGTTGATGAGATTCAGGAAAATACAATGGGGCAACTGATGATAGCACAGTTTGGTGATTGGAAGAACTGTGTGAGGTTCCAAGGGGACTCAGGTTTGAAGGGGACTGAGGCATCATTGTCCTATCTATGTACAGTGTTTCTTACTATCTTCTTCAATAAATGTCGTCCTTTTTCAATAAATGTCTTTCTGGACAGATCTCATACATGCACAAATACACCTATTATACATACTTGGGAATGCAGTACCCAAATTTCATACCAAAGAAGGAATGTGCCATCAAAAGTTTGGAGATACTGTATTAGAAAGCCTTCCCTGACTTCCTCTATGCACATGCAACAGTAACTGGACCCCAGATAGACTTCTGAAGCACTATTTTACTTGTCTGCTCTCCCTTTGACTCCCTGGAAGGGACCATTTAATGGATGGTATTAAGTGTCTCACACAGTGTACATGGGACCCATAATAATGAATAGGACAGTCATGGTCCTTGCTTTCCAGAAGTGTTTCCAGGGAAGACAAAGTCTAAACAAGGATATTGAATATTAAACTCCAGTGGTGAGTAAATGTTCAAAGGAATCCCACAGGGGATAATGAGTTTAGTCGTAAGCGAAGACATTATGGCCATAGGGCACTGAAAAGGATCATGTGGCTGCAGGAAAATGAGGCTACAGCAAAGGGATGGTCAGGACCTTCTAAAAAATTCCCAGTTGCCCAACAGTGTGCCATGTGCACTGGTTTGAGTCCCAAGTAGGGTCTCAATAATCCATTTTATTCTTTGTAAATACACAGATAAAACAATTTAGAAGGCATCTCAAATTCATAGTTTTCTTTGACTCACTCAATATTTTTATGTTTTAAAATTTACATGAAAAATAAAATTCTCTAGTTTGCCACAGATACCTCTGAATTTACCCATTTGTGTGATCGGTCTGGATACTAAATACATTCACCTCTGCTACCCTGTGTGGAGGTAAAGGTCTGCCCTAGTCCACAGACAGTGAGCTACTTACTAATATAAGATCATCTTGAGTCCTGCTAGTGATTACTGTATTACCTAACATTTCCAAAGACTATACGGATACTTTATAATCCTAATGTAATATTGAAAACCTATTTTGTTCCATCATTATTGGTAAAGTTCACAACATATGTATAGATTGCTAGAATAATAATTTGAAAATTTTAAGCAAATAAACCTTCAATTTATCAACCACCCATTCATTTATCAGTTAAGGCCCATTGGATAGATGGAGAATTTTAAAATATATTAATTCCCTTTTTAACCCTGATCTTATTTCCTACCACAAAGGCAGTAACTTAAATGAAATTGTCTAAAAGTTTACTGAAATCTGGATCCACTATTAGATCCAGATTTCTTTCCTTAGAACTTTCTTTATTCCAGGAATATACTTTTGAGATTGATTCAAAGAGGCAAGTACATGGTTAAGTGTGTCGTCATCTGGGACAAGAGGCAAGAAATAGATACAGTGGATGATTGGCAAAGATAGGATGGTGTTGGTTATAGTTATATATATATCTTTTTCTTTCTACATTCTGAGTTGATCCTTTAAGAATATTTGGGGCAGCACAAAACGCCTAACCACTGATGTCATATCAGCAAGCTGTGCCTTGGGGTCTTGGAGAAAGGAAGATAGTCATTCAAAGAACTCTAGATGAGGCAAAAAGAGAGGGAGAGAAAAATGAAAGCTTTTCCTCATTTCTCCTAAGTTAGTAGCAAGACAGGATGTGCTTTACCCTTTATCTGACCTGGCAAGGGCAAAGCCTAAGTTTTATTTTCTTAAAGCCTCAAAGGAGCCTTTTTCTGGAAGCTGCATGGATATTTCAAAGTTGGAAAAATAATAGGTTCCTGTGGAAATTATAAAAAGAAAACATTTTTTCTTGACTTCCTTCTCAAAACCAGTGATTGATAGAGGGAACCTAGTTGGGGAACATACTTGGAAAGCCAGATGGCAAGAGATGAAGCTAGAAAGGTATGCAGGGCACAGACCCTGCAGGAGTTTGGACTTTGTTCTAAGGGCAGCCATTGAGGATACTGGCTGGAGAGTGAGAAACATTTCTGCTGGCCGTAAAGAAGCTTGCAGTTCTGCCTCACATTTCCTCACTGCAGACCTGAAATAAGATTTGTCCTTCACTTTTGCCTGCCTAATGAGATCTCACTTCAAGATAAAGTTCGAACTTTTCTTCTTCCCTGAAGGAGATGGCTTCCAGACATGGAAGTGAGAACATGAAGCTGAAAAGAGAGGTCGGTACTGGAAACAGATGTTTTGGAATCTTCTGCCTAGCGGAGGAGTTCAGCCCTTGAGCAGGTCAACTATCCGCGTAGATCCTGAGGGAGGAGAATGCAAAGGAGTGGTACAGGCAGTAGGGGGTCTACCACAGGGAATTCATAAGCATGGACAGATGGACTTGAGTACAACAGAGACAGCTTGGCTGGGCAGCCTAAATTGATGGCAGAAAATGTTCTCATTGCAACGATTTTTTTTTTTTTAATTTCATTGTTGTTGTATTACATCCATCCCCTTTTTACTCCCCTATGTCTCCCTCCTCACCCACCCATTCCCCGCAAAGTCAATCCCACCTGTTGTCCATGTCCATGGTTCCTTTATACTAGGTTCTTGTCTAAACTGCTTCCCTTTCTTGCCTCTGCCTCCCCCCTCCCCCCAACCCTTTTACCCCTGACCACTGAAGGCCTATTCACTGTATTCAAAAATATGGAACGCTTCACGAATTTGCGTGTCATCCTTGCGCAGGGGCCATGCTAATCTTCTCTGTATCGTTCCAATTTTAATATATGTGCTGCCGAAGCGAGCACTCATTGCAACAATTTTTATTGTGGTAAAAAAAAAACAAACAACAAATTGGCCATTTTAGCCATCTTTAAGTATGCAGTTGTGTGACATTTTTAGTACTTTCACATTGCTCTACCACCATCACCACCATCCCTTCCTGAAGCCCTCCCGTCTTCCTCTACTGAAAGTCTATGCCCATTGCATTGTTGCTGTCATAATTTGCTCACAATCATGGCAGTCTCATACTGGAACCTGGGATGTGGATGTTATCATGACAGGTTTGGATCAGAGATGCAGGTAAAGGCCACTGAGTTGTTAGAGAAAACATCTATAAAGGGTGACCCTGCGGTGAGGCAGGAGGGCAGAATGACTGATGGGAAGGGATTGCGCAGAGAAGTGAACATCTGTCAGTGGCCTAGTATAATAGTAAGTGCTTTGTATATGTTCTTTCATGAAGTGATTATTATGAAAGCTGAGAATGGTTTCACTTCAGAGTTTTGAGTGGGAAAGATAGAAATCTAGGTGGTGGCAAGATGACAATTGCAATATTTGGAATCTCAGGATTGACTATTTAATGAAGTGAGTGTGATTTACTTACAGGTGGTGCGTAGCCCTTCCAGTGCAGGGTAGTTACTTGACATTCATCATGTGGAATCCAAAGAAATTCTGTAAGAATAATAATTGTCGTAGTTAAAGAGGAAACAAATACCTCATTTGTCCATCAACTTTGTTTCTGCTTTGCATTTAGATAATGTCAATTATCCTGGATTAGTATAAAGACAAAATTAGATAAAAGGCACACCAATCTCCTAGATAAGTGGACCACAATGGGGAAAAAATTCCAAAACAGAATGTCTTCAACTGAAAATGTGTGTATGGCTGAACTGTGTATATAAACATATGAAATGAGTAGTGTGGTTCAGGATGTCCATACAGATAAGGTCAGACACCTTATAAAGCAGGAGGCATGGGAATCAATTGCATAATTTAGGTTAGAAAAGTGATTTTATTTTCTAGGGTTATTTACTTTTTATTTGAAGAGAATCATTCAAGTTAGATAACATTTCAGATACAAGATTTCTTCTGCATCGTATGCCTAAAACATACAAACTGGCTCTAGTCGCATGTCATTAGAAAGAAGTGTGGCTTTTTGTGGGCTTCCACGGAGTAAGGGAATTGAGTTAGAACACAGAATGGGCAGCAGTTTAATCTAGGATTATGTTGTCATCCATCTAGAAACCCTGGTTTGAGAATTACTATCTTCTTTAACTGTACTATGTGGTTGGGACTTCAATGAAACATCTTAGAATTAACATAAACATTTACATTAAATTTAAGAAAGGAATAGAGATTCAGGAATAATAGGCTTGCTTTGAAGATTGGTATAAAAATAGTTTGGTACAAAAGTACTTAAGCAACAAGATTTACTTGGCATGTATTCAAGAATTTCCAGGCCTTACTTTAGTATGGCTTGCAGACATGCAAAACAAACATTATACATCAGTTGGTTGGTGTTTTAAAATTAAATTCTGTGCACTGGTTCAATTCCCAGCCAGAGCACATAACCAGGTTGCAAGCCAGGTCTCCAGCCAGGTCTATATCTGGAGGCAGGTGAAAGGCAACCATATATTGATGTCTCTCTCCCTCTCTGCCTCTCTCTCCTCCTCTCTCTCTGAAAATAGTAAATAAAATCTTTTTAGCAAAATAAAATAAAAACTAAACTTTGTGTTCTTTAAGTCAATAGGGAATTATTTTAATACCAAATTGTCATTTGATTTTATTAAGTTGTTATTAGAAGACTAAAAAGTGCAAAATGGATTAAGATTCAGATGACTTTCATTCTATAAATATGGAGTCTGAGTACTTTCCTCAGAAGCACTTCAATTATTTTTTCCTACTTCTTGTTCTATATGAGCAAAGTGAAATATTAACATTCACTGGGCATAATTGCTCTGTTTTTACCAAAATGTGTAGGAGTAAATAATTATTGAAACCAGCTTTGTCATTTGTATATGGAAGTTTTCAATTATCTGATGGATGGTATGCCAGGTAGCTTTAAAGAAAAACTGAGGAGCCCTGGCTGGTGTGGCTCCGTGGATTGAGCGCATCCCTGTGAACCAAGGGGTCGCTGGTTCAATTGCAGGTTAGGGCACATGCCTGGGTTGCAGGCCACATCCCCAGTTGGGGGTGTATGAGAGGCAACCACGCAATGGTGTTTCTTTCCTTCTTCCTCCCTCCCTTTCTTTCTCCCTATAAATAAATAAATAAATAAATAAATAATATATTTTTAGAAGTTTGAAAAAAAAATTGTAGAGCAGAGAAGCTAGTCCCTCTTCCCCTTATACCACCTTTCAAAGACAAAATAAATTTTAATTCAGGAAGCACAGGTTGCAAAGTTTGTTTTAGATTATTTCCATTAGAATTTGTAAACTGTTGAAAATAATATAGATTGCCTTCATTTTATTTTACTTTATTTTATTTTTTAAAAAGATTTTACATATTATTTTCAGAGAGAAGGGCAGGGAAGGAGGAAGAAATGGAGAGAAAGATCAGTGTATGGTTGGTTGCCTTTCACCTGCCTCCAGCTACAGACCTGGCTGGAGACCTGGCTTGCAACCTGGTTATATGCCCTGACTGGGAATCGAACCAGCAACCTTTGGGTTCACAGGTTGGTGCCTAGCCACTGAGTGACCAGCCAGAGCCCAGATTGCCTTTAATGAAAAGTAGAAGTTCAATATAATGAAAAAAACAAGTGGTTATGAAATACCATATGCATGCTTGGCAGAACTTTCTAAGTTCTTTATTGGACAGAATTAATAAAGAAATAATCTGTTCTACTAGGAGGGGAAGCGTAAGAGCTAGGTAAGAGCCCAGTAAGTCTTCGGTGCACAGGGTACTTTGTGAATATCTTTGAGTTGGTTAGCATGGATTTTAGATTATTTTTCAGGACTGATATCTTTGACAAATAGTCCTTTACTAAATTAACTAACTTACCTAAACATTTATTTGAAGGGGCCTTTACATTATACTACCCTAAACTGTATTCACAGAGGCATTTTTGGAAGGGAACTAAATAGATCATTCTTAACTTTTCAAAATTATTTTTGTTTTTATATTTTCTTTAAAAATTTTTAAAATCATTTTTAAATTTTTTCCAATTAGAGTTTACATCCTGTACGATTAATGTCAGGTGTATAGTATAGTGATTAGAGAATCATATACTTAACAGTTTCCACTGATATGTCCAGTACCCACTTGGCCCCACACATAGTTATTACAATATTATTGGCCGTATTTCCTATGCTGTACTTGACATCCTGCGACTGTTTAGTAACTACCAATCAGTTCTTTTAAGTCCTCTCACCTCTTTCACCTAACCCCCCAGTTCTCCTCCCCTCCTTTGTGTGTGTTATGTGAACCCTCCTGCTGTAGTTGAGTCTTGATTGCTGTTGGCCTGGCCATGTGTGGGGCCAACCCTTAGGCTGGCCATAGAGTGTGAGCTGCTGTGCAGGAGCTGACCACACAGAGCAGACTTGGCCTCATCAGGTTCTGGTGTCTGCGGAGATCTCCCTTTGGATGTGCTGCTTGTGGAGCTAATTGTATGCTGCTCTGATGTTGTCTGAAGCTTGTCCCTGGGTGTGTTGGTTCTGGGGTCCTCTTGGGAGGTATTCTGGTGCAGATCAATGTCACAAGCGACCTGTGACTTGACCTGGACCATCTGTTTGGAGCTACAAAGCACTCTGCAGTTTGTGGCTGCCTCTGTCGGGCCTGGGTGTGCTTGAGAAGGTCCAAGCTGCCACCAAGGCTGGCTTCTACCAGCATCAAGACCAGGAACAAGCCAGTCAGCAAAAGGGCCAAGGTGCCCAGAGATCCATTGCTATCTGCCTCTGCCTGTTGGCTGTCTGTTAGGTTCAAACAATGAAAGGTCCTCTGGTAATAACAACTGGTATGAGGTAGGTTTTCAGTGCATCACCAGGGACGGGTGAATAGTGTTCACCAGACTGATACAGATCCAAATGTGGAGCCAGTGCTGGGTCGGAGGCCACTCAGCCAAAGTCCCATGGTTCACCAAGGTTAACTTCTTCTTTCCAGGTGCCCACAGACCATTGTGGTATACAAGAGTCATCACAGGAAGTCCAATAGAGATTCTCAGGCTCAAACAGACCAAGATTTGACAAAGCGAGGGAGGCCTACATGCAAGTCAAGCATGTGAGGGAAAAATGGCCCCTGTCCTAAAAAGCCATACCACTCAGTCTCATCCAGATTCTGCCCAGAGTTCCTGGAGAGTCCACACTCAGCCTGGTAGGGCTGTGGGAGCTGAAACAATGGGGCTAATGGATCTCTTGTGAGGCTGTGGTGCCAGTCAGGCTCTTGAGAAGGTTTGGGGAATGGCCCTTGCCCCAGGCTGCTGACAACCACTAAGCCCATCTGAACCTCTACACTAGGGCCAGGCAGCAGATTCCTCTGTAGGACTGGAGCTTTGCAGAGCAAGGTGATGGAGTCAGGAGGGTAGAGCTATTGCATTTCCCCCAGGGTGATGCCCTATGGAGGGGAAAGATGATGTCTGTGGTGTGGGAGAGGAATCAACACAGTGACTTTGGTAGCTATCCCCTTTTCTCTGAGCCACCCTCCCTCCACTGGAACCAAAGGTGAGTGGCTGCAAATGAGATTTTGTGTGCTGGCCCTTAAAGAGGGCTCCTGGGTTTCTAAATCAGCCTCCTGCCCCTGCCTGGCCAACACCATCCCTGCTGATTTTCTCGACCAGATGGTCCGTGAGCTCCTCCACCCAACTGTGGTGCTTTGGGCTCAGGGACCCTGTGAAGTTGAGATACCCCTCTGGATTCTCCGCCATGGCACACGAGTGCAGCCAGCCCTCTTCACATCTGTGCTCTGTCGTCCGGTCTCCATGTGTCTTCTTCTATAACTCTTGGTTCTGTTGGTTATTCAGATCAATTATTTTATATTTTAGTTATTTTATATTCCAGTTTGGCCTCAGGATGAGGTGAGAGTAATTTCCATCTATTTTGCTGCCATCTTGGATCTCTCTCCTTTTTATTGTTCAATTATAGTTAACATTTAGTCAGGACATGGTGTCTTCTTTATATCCTAGGTTCTAGGAATTTTATTCCACTCATTTTCAGGTGGTTCTACGTGTGATTATCATGTGATTATTCTACAACTTAGTTGTAATTTTGATGAGGTCATGGGAGGAGGCAGATACCATGTTTACTTTACCTTTTTTTTTTTTTTTTAATTTTGTTGTTGTTGTATTACATTCATACTTTACCATTTTGACTGGATGTCTGTCATGATTTTTTTTAAAATCACAGGGATCAGATACAATGAACCAGTGATCATCTCTACTATTTTTTTTTTAAGATTTTATTTATTATTATTCTTAGAGGGGAAGGGAGAGAGGGAGAGAGACATCAATGTATGGTTGCCTTTCACCTGCCTCCAGCTACAGACCTGGCTGGAGACCTGGCCTGCAACCTCATTATGTGCCCTGGCTGGGGAATTGAACCAGTGACCTTTGGGTTCACAAGCCAGCACCTTATCCATTGTGCCAACAACCAGGGGGGCATCTCTACTATTGATGATGAGACCGGCAATCAATATACCGAAGATCATTTATTTTGAGTTTATACTACCCAAGACAAATCATTCATTTCATAGCCTCTTGCTTTTTTAAAGAATAAAATAGTTTATTTGCTGCTTATTTTTAAAAAATACAAGAGAGGATTTATATGCAGTAAAATTCACCCTCTTTAAGGTACAGTTCTGATTTTTGAGAAATGCACACAGTCATGTAATAACCAACCTCAATGGAGATCCAGTACAGTCCCATCAGCTTTGCAAATTCCATCATGCCCCTTTGTAATCAATCAGTCCCTTCCCATACCCCAGCTGCCTTAGCTCTATTTCATTTCCCTAGAGGCTTACCTTTGCAGAATATCATATGGAACCATATCTATGGAGCCTTTTAAGTTGGCTTCTTTCTAATGCACGTACGAGTGTCATTAGCTCATTCCTTGTTATTGCTGAGTGTCATGCCTTTGTATAGATTGAACATAGTTTGCTTATCCATTTGCTAGTTGAAGGGTAACTGGGTATTTCCAGGTTTTGGTGATTGTGAATAAAGCATTCATGTACAGGGTTTTTATTTGAATGTTAGTATTTATTACATTTGGGCAAGTACCTAGGAATGTGATTGCTGGTTCATAAGAGTGCATGTTTAAGTTTCTGAGAAACTGCCATGACTGCTAGTGGGGAGCTTAGAATTTAGTTACAAGTTTGTTGTAGATGCTCAAATACAGTTGCAGGTTTTCCACTTGTGGACAAAGAGAGTCAATGGTAGTCATTATAGTTTATCTTACTTTAAAAACTTTCTCGCAGTAAATCATGTTTTGGCCTCCTAGTTTTTTATCTATGATGATTCAAAAGTGGATTCTATGATATCTTTCTTGGGTAAAAGTGAATTAAATTTCTTAAAAGTTATCTTACTAGTGTTATTGGCGAAGATTTTTAACCTTTTAGACCTACTATTCTCTTCTGCAAAATGCTAATAAGTTATATTGCATACCTTACCTGTTTTATTCCTCTGACAGAGAGTGGTTGTCTTGTGTAAAATAGTGATGAATGATTATTGCCTTGCAATGAGGACTTATGAACTGCTGCATGGAAAGTATTTCATGTAGCCCTGGCACAAAGTAAATATTAGCTTTGAAAAAAAGGAATGGTATTTGTTTGAAAACCAACCCTGAGATTATAATTTAAACATTGCTATCAAGCTCAGGAAGTACAAAAGTTGGGGCATTTTTTTATGACAGGAAAGCGTTCTGCTTTTTACATTACTGAAATTTGCCAAGGCTAAGTGGTCTTGGAGCCAAGTATAAACAGTTTTCCTGCCACGGTAAAAAATTTTTTTTATCCTCACCCACAGATTTATTTATTTTTATTATTGATTTAGAGAGAGGGGGATGGAGAGAAAAGGAAAGAGACATTGATCATTGCTTGCTATATGCACCCTCACCATGATTAAACCTGCAATTTAGATTGTGCCCTGACTGGTAATCGAACCTGCAACTCTTTGGTGTATGGGATGATGCTCCAACCAACTGAGTCACTCTGCCAGGGCCTGCCACAGTAAAATTTAAACACAAAAAAGTAGAATTTGCAGAGGAAATAAAAGATAACTCAGGTTTCATCTCTTTCCATGACTCATTTTCTCTAACGTCTATTCTTTTTATATTAGTTTTAAAACCTATTCATGCCTAATATGCAAACACATTTATTAAGAATTATGAAGTTGATAATGAACCAGCAATTTCACTTCTGGCTATATATCAGAAGAAACCCAAAACACTAATTCAAAAAGATATATGCACTCCTATGTTCATTGCAGCCAACCTTATTTATAATAGCTATGATATGGAAGCATTGCAAGTACTCATCAATAGACAAGTGGATAAAAAAGTGTGGGACATTTACACAGGAAATACTATGCTTCCATAAAACATAGAAAATCTTACCTTTTGCAAAAGCGTGGATGGATCTAAAGGGTATTATGCTAAGTGAAATAAGACAGAGCAAAGACAAATACTATATAATTTTAACTTATATATGGAATCTAATGAACAAAATAAACAAAATAGAAGCAGATTCATAGAGACAGAAAACTAATGGTTGCCAGGAGTATTGGAAGACTACATAAACAATGTGAAGGGATTCAGAAACATAAATTGGTGGTTACAAAATAGTAACAGGGATGTAAAGTACAATATAGAGAAGAATGCAGTCAATAAATACTGTAATAACTATGTATGATGTCAGATGGGTACTGAAAATATCACGGGAGGACCACTTTGTAAAGTATATGATTGTCTAACCACTATGCTGTACCCCTGAAACTGATATAAAATGATACTGAATACATACTGCAATTGAAAAAAAAAATAAAAGCATCATCAAGTTGGTAACTTCATTCCCTGATGAGCAGGTAGAAGTTACTGTGTGTCCCATTTGAATTTATTATACATGAGCCCTGCTCTTATCTCCCCCTAAGCAGGTGCAGATGACCCAGTGAGTGAGTGTAAACTTTAAACAAGCAAGCATTTGCCCCCATGGTGCCCCTCGTGAGGTCCCTGAAATGCAGCCCCAGACCAAGCAGGGTCAGTGACCCCCAGGAGCTTGTGAGAAACACAAAATCTGGGGGAAATGGGACCAGGCAATGTGTGTTACACGCCATACAAGTGACCTGAGTTCCTTCATTGTAATTTTGTAACTATGTAAATGGACATTTTCTCATTCTTCAGGGGCTGTGAGAAAATTATCAAGTACTGATTAAAAGATAGATGCTTATGAGATATAGAGAAAGGAGTGATAAATATTTTAATCAGTTAAATAATTGAAATAACACATGGAACTTGATTTCTGGAGGAAATTTCAGTAGTATCGCTTTACGCTGCCTGACTGACTCATCAAGATCAATGAGGTGTGCTAAAACGGGAAGTCTGAAGTAGCAAAATAACGTTTGAGAGCACACGAAATGACACTGTAACTTCTGAAGCCTGCGAATCCTGAATCTGTAACCTCTGTGCCCAGTTAAAGTGGAAACAAACTGTTTTCATGTTGGCTTTTTCAGACCATTACTAACAGTTCAGGAATCAGTCTAGAAACCATCCTATTCCCAAATGTATTTTTAGTGTATTTGAAGCTTCCTGTGCCTCTCTCATTGTTTATCTTACTGTAATAAAAAGCAGTCTCTCCATCATATAGTTGGTCTCCTGAAAACACACTGCCCACAGCCCTTCCTCTGGGGAGGTGTGGCATATTATGCATGAGGTCGCCTCTGGGTAGTGAGGTCTAAGAGTGCCTTTGAAGGACAGAGTGCGCCGATCCTCCTATATTCTCTCTGATCCTCCGAGCTCCTGGCTGATGTGTGTGATCTCCAAGCTCCCAGAGGCTTTACAGCCAGGAGTGAGATTTTATCACATGAATTTTGAAAGACTGAGACCAAGTATTTTCCTATCAAACCAGAGTGGACTATTTATCAATCTATGTGAAATCATGTCCACTGATCAAGGTAAGTAGTTTCATTTTCTGGTGTCTCCTTCTTCTCTGGTTTTTGTTGTTGTTGTTGTTTGTTTGTTTGTTTGTTTTTTCTTTTTCTCTCCTTTTCCCCAGATGCATGGGTCAGTTTATAATAAGGCATGCTGAAGAGCACTGAAGTGGCAGTTTGGTTTTGTTTTAAAGTTAATAAGGTTCACATTATTTTTCAGCTTTAACATTAAAAATATGCATTGTGTGTCATGTGGTCTGGCTTTCCAGGAGGCTTCTTCTGGGCTTGTAAACTACGAATTTGTTTAAATGGTTCTGTTCCTCTGACTCATTTTTAGTAACATTTCGAAAAGTTTGAAAGTTCAGTCACCAAAGGGAGGACAGCAGAGAAAGAAAGCAAGTTTTCATTTTTCCTTCTGTTTCTGGTGTTGAACAAAGCCAAGAAATGTTTACTGTTCATTCTTTTCTAGTGCCAGTGCTTGGAGCCCTTTTCTGTGCAAACAAATGAAAAAGTCCCAGCCTTGGTTTAGCAAAGTTCAGGGGAGTGGGTGTGACTTGTTTTTCCATGTAAGATAACATTGTAGAGACAGGCATAGATTTGGATTTGTTACTTTAAATTGTTAGTGGTATTGTGGGTGGGTGGGAATGGGGGCAGAGGGGAGTATAAAGGGGATGGATGTAATATAACAAAAAGAAAACTAAATTAAAAATAAATAAATAAATAAAACGGAAAGTTCTAAAAAAAATTGTTAGTGGTATTAAGTCACTCTTTTCCTCCAGTATTCTGCAGTATATTAATGAGAAATTAATTCTTTCAATGAGGAGTGAAAAGCTACCCTGGGGTACAAATGTCAGCATGTGATGGGAAATTTCTGCTAAAAATGTTTTTTTTTTTTTTTTTAACTAAACTGGGTTTATTTTTGTGTAGCTCTTTCGCCATCATTTCTACATGATAGAAACCTTCCCGAAGAACGTCCCCTCTGCCTTACCAGAGGGACTGAACCTTAGAATGGGCAGTTGTCAGAGTTACCAGGATTCTCTCCCTTGCCAGGTTCCTCTTCCTCTCCATCAGCCTCAGTGGGGCTCATACTTTGTGTGGAAGCCCAAGGGTGGGGTTGGCTACAATACTGCCGTCCGCAGCTGCCTGGCCTGCCTGGCCTGCCTGGGCTGGCTCTGTTCCCGGCTTCTAGCCTCTGTTTAGATTGAGGAGCCCTGTCCATGCCTGCCTGGCTTCCCCCCTCATCCATGCAGGAGCCCCGATTCCTTCGCAGGGTCCCTCTGTTCTTGCATCAAGTTCAAGGTTTACATGCTCTCACCAGAGTCTACCATGGGCACGCTAAATGGGAACATTTTTCTTGTGGCAAAAGGGAAGGGTTTTCTTTCTCCCTCTGTGAAGTTCTCTCTTTCCTTGATGCAATTTCTGCCCCCTTATCATTCCATCTTCAAACAATTTGGGATGATTAGAGTATTCGTTCGCATCGGTAAGGCAGCCCTGAATTTTAGGGAGAACTGCTACTAGGATTTTCTGCAATAATGGACAATTCTTTGTAGTGAGTAAGTGACCACTGCTGCAGATGTGGCTTTAGAAGTTCCTTGTAAGTTTTTTTAAACGGAAAAAAAGTAATGTAGTGGGCACTTCCTGCCCACACTACTGGCTTATTTTATTGCCTTAGGGAAAAAATTGAAATCTAAATATTTAGTATACATGTTGTTTGTAAAAGTTTTATCTTTTTTTAATGACACAAAGAAACTTTCCTTATTAAACCTCATGCTTGTAGGCAAACTCACAGGAAAACTGAACAGTGAAGAATAATTTGTGATGAATGGCTCAGGAGGAAGTATTGAAGTCTTGTTCCTCTTTGCAGACTGATAATACTGTCTTAGATGTTTAACCAAACTACATGTAACTTTGATTGCAATCCAAATTAAAATTTAAATTTGACCCACTATGCTTAGACAGTAGAACAACATTCATTCAAAAAATAAAATGGCCTTTTCCTAGGTGCTTATAGCCTATCCAAAGAGATCACCCCCTCTGATCTCTTTGCTCTTTCTTTGTAAAATAGGGAGCTAATATGTATTGGCCTAAAATATAGTTTTAAAGATCTTCACCCTGATTTAAATGTTGTCTGGCTGATCCCCTACCACAGTACCTGTTAAGCCCTGCTTTGATCAGATTCTTCCAAAGTATTTTCCTCTCATTGACCCAGGGTCTGTGATTGGTCAGCCATAGGTTGAAGCAGGCTGAAGCAAAGTACCTTTGACAAGAAAAATATAGTGTTAGTCATTCTGCCTGGTGATTATTAAACCCTGGCCCAGGGAAACCAACTGTTTCCCCCTCTTAGAGATTGAATACAGACAAGATTTTTTAAAAATTTAAACAGGCCCTGGCCGGTGTGGTTCAGTGAATTGGCACCAGCCTGCGAACCCAAAGGTTGCTGGTTCGATTCCCAGCCAGGGCACATAACCAGGTTGCAAGCCAGGTCTCCAGCCAGGTCCGTGGCTGGAGGCAGGTGAAAGGCAACCATACACCATACATTGATGCTTCTCTCCCTTTCTCCCTCCCTGCCCTTCTCTCTAAAAATAATGAATAAAATCTTTAAAAATTTTAAACAGAAAAAGAAAACATTAAGTCACTGTGGGCTCAGTCTTGTCATTATGTAACAGTTTTTTTGGACCAAATACTTGGACCACATACTTGGTCTTACATTCTGTCTGTGAACAAGTCCTACTTTAAGAGCTATTGAACTGACCATATCTCTGTGCCTCCCCTACTGTTATCCTGGTTTAAGTCATACATGAATTTTCCTTGGATTATCAGTAGCTTCTTATCTACCCCTGACCTCCTGAAGTTTCTTCTCCACCCAGCAGCCTGAGTGGTCCTTTAAAAGTGGAAAATAGATCATTTCTCTGCCCTGGGTGAATTCCATCTCTGTCAAGGGAAAAGCCCCTGTCCTCCCAGTGGTATGACAGGTCCTACCTGTCCTGTCCTGTTAACTCTCTGTACTCAGTGCCAGATATGCTCTTCCTGGCTCATTCTCACCTATCCATACTGATTTCTTTATTTTCCTTGGAACACATCACCTACGCTCCTGTTAGGACTTTTGTAGTTTTATCCTTTGCTAGGAAGGCTAATCCCCCAAATACAAGTGTGCCTCATTCCATGTTGCTACTCAACTTTCCTCTGTTCAGGGAAGCTTTCCTTAAACTTCTTATAAATAACAGCACCCACTCACCCAATAACATCCTCTATCTCCATTACTCAGCTTTATTTTCCTCATAGCACTTGATAACATTTAGCTTGTGATATAAATGTTGTTTTTTTCCTGTGTGGTTCACTGCTGTATCAATATTGGGTACTTTATTAATATTTGCTGAATGAATACATTTCTGATATTCACAGACTTTTTGTTTGCAAATTTAAAGAGAAATGAGCAGGAATATGGGAAGTTAATTATAAATGCAATATCCTCTGTTTCTTCTGGATTCTTATTAATTTTTTAAAAAAGATTTTATTTATATTTAGGAGAGGGGAAGGGAGGGAGAAAGGGAGGGAGAGAAACATGGATGTGAGAGAGAAACATAGAATGGCCCCACCAGGACCTGAAGCCACAACCCAGACATATGCCCAGACTGGGAATTGAACCAGCAACCCTTTGTCTTGCAGGACAAGGCCCAGCCAACTAAGAAACCACCCTAGTCAGGGCTGAGTTCTTTTTTAAAGAGTAAATATTCTGCATATCAGTTTCTGGACTCTCTTGTTGAACAGAATGTGGGTAGTAAGTTTCTTCCAATTAGCCTAAGAAGCCAAGTTGAACATAATTACTATAAAGAGCTGAGCCTAAAAAGAGGGTGGGTAGTAAGACTGGAGTGTACCAATGAGATCAAGAAATGGTTTGGTTTGGATTGCGAATTACTGGGCTCTTTTGAGAGAGAATAAAACAGATGGAAGACGTTTGGGATTTTGAGACAAGAAATTTGGGGGACATTTGTCTGCATGGAGAAAATTGTTGTAAGTTGAAGAAAAACTAGGTAAGATGTTTTGCTATGTATTAAGGAGATGCATTTTTTTTTCTCCTGCATTTCAGGCTTTTAACTCTTTGAAACTCTCCTGCAGAGGTAAACAAAGAAAGAAGATAGAATAAAATCTAACAGTTTAGAAATGTTTCCGTTTAATAGTTCTTATTAAAGCTTGATTTGAAGGGGTAGAAAACAAATGTATGAATTAAAGTGTGAGAATTGTTTATATATTTATACTCACACAATTTCATTAATTACTGTTTTCTATACAATAACATCCTTGATCTGAATAACATTATTAGATCATATGATTTCTTTCTTTCTTTTTTTTTTAAAGATTTTATTTCATTATTTTTAGAAAGAGGGGAAGGGAGGGAGGCAGAGAGGGAGAGAGACATCAATGTATGGTTGCTTTTCACCTGCCTCCAGCCACAGACCTGACTGGAGACCTGGTTTGCAACCTTGTTATGTGCCCTGGCTGGGGAATCGAACCTGCAACCTTTGGGTTCGCAGGCTGGCACCTTATCCACTGTGCTACCAGCCAGGGCTTAGATCACATGATTTCTTATAAATAGGAAATCTATTTTGAGTATATAGTAAAAGGAAATAAACAAAGCTTGAAAAGGACTATTTTGTGGTTTTATAATCCCTCTAATGACTATTGAAATGGTAGAGTTGCCAATTTCTATAGAATAACATCAGTTTTTCTTTGTTAACTTCACCCAACAATTGTTTTTTCCTTTATTGACTTCTGTCAGAATTGTAAAAGTAGAAATTAGCAAATAGTGCATAAGAATATTGAGCAAAAAAGATAATTTGTATACCTCTTTAGTCCAACATAGATTAATTTATCAGATACAGGACAATGGTAACTAGACATGCATACAAACAGAAAAATATAACTGTATTTACTATACCTAATCCTAAAACCTTGACTATTTCTACCTTAAAGGAAGTTTGAGTCTGTCTCTACCATAGACATCAAAAGGCAGTGACTGTGTGTGACAAATGTCCTAGAAGAGGTACAAAGTCCATGTTTGGAGAATAAAAAAGGGGGAGCAACTGACCCTTTATATGATTTAAGAAAATACCCTCTAAAAAGGTAACACTGAAACTCAGTGTGTTTAAAGAAAGACTATCAGACAGTGAGTCAAAGCAGACCAATCTAAGAAGCAGGAAGAAATAAGAACCACCTAAAATGGGGAGACAAAGAAATAAACCCTCAGCAAATGGAAAGGAGGAATCCTCAGGAAAAGTGCAAAATGAAACAGAGACAAGCACCCTATCAGACATGGAATTCGAAATAATGATGATAGAGAAGCTCAATGAGCTCAGCAAGTTCAAAGAAAACTACAAACAACTCCAGGGAAACTACAAAGAACTACAGGAAAGCTACAAGGAACTTATTGAGAACTACACAAGCATTAAAAAGGACATAGAAACCATCAATAAGAGCCAGGAGGAAATGAAGAATGCCATTTCTGAATTGAAGAACACAGTAGAAGGAATCAAAAGCAGGCTAGAGAAAGCAGAGGATCAGGTCATTGAGCTGGAGGTCAATGTAGAAAAAATTCCCAGACAGTGCAACAAAATGAAAAAAGACTGAAAAAGAATGAAGAGGTCTTAAGAGAGCTGCAGGACAACATGAAATGTAATAAAATCCATGTCATAGGGATACCAGAAGGAGAATAGGAGGAGCAAGGAATAGAAAACCTCTTTGAAAAAGTAATGACAGAAAACTTCCCTAACTTGAGGAGAATAAATGTCATGCAAACTCAGGAAGCACAGAGGGAGATGAACCCAAACAGGCCCACTCCAAGACACATCATCATTAAAATGGCAAATTTCAAAGACAAAGAGAGAATCCTAAAAGCAGCAAGAGAGAAACATACAAGGGGGCTCCCATGAGGTTATCAGCTGATTTCTCAACAAGAAACACAACAAGCCAGAAGGCAATGGCAAAATATATTTCAAGCAATGAAAAACAAAGACCTGCAACCATGAATACTCCACCCAGCAAGGCTGTCATTCAAAATGGAAGGTAAAACAAAGAGCTTCCCAGACAAAAGAAGTCTAAAAGAATACATCTCCACCAAACCAGAATTGCAAGAGATGCTAACGGGTCTGCTTTAAGAAGATGAAGAAACAGAGAGACAGACAGAAACATGGGTACAAAGGTAAATGGCTTAAAAGCACCAATCAAAAGACATAGGGCAGCTGAATGGATAAGAACCAACTTTAACTTATGAATGCTTTAAAGTGATCTTGTTATAAATAGATTTTACTAAATAAGGTACAATTTTGTATCTTACTTGTATCTGCATTACTGCAGGTTAAGTTTTCTTAGATTGGAATCATTTCACAATATGGGAAAATCAGGTTACTTGCAATAACTCAGAAAAATTGAATGCAGTTAAGGAAGAAGAAAAAAGTAAGGAAATGTGGATGTATATTACATAGGAGACATGCTATCTTTCTTATTCACTGTTATAAAATATGTGCTTATTTGTGGGTATGTAATATATAGACTTTGTTAGCAATTTATGTTTTAAATAGCAACCAACGGGTCATGGGTGTGTTGTGAAATCAGTCAATCTTTAGGTTAGAAAAGATGCTGAGAATGAAGACCAATTTGGATGGAAGTTGAAAACTACTATATGATTCTTGTACATAGACAATATATATTCTCATATTAGCATGTAAATTAGATGAGATTCCTTTCAACTAAATCATGGAAATATACATTTCCAGTTATGAAGGCCCCCATACTGTGGACACTTGGGAAAAGGAATGAATGCTATAGTGAACTTGATTATTGAAATGTTAACATACCTAATCTCTACCTCAACAGACTCTTAAATAGTTCAGGGATTAGTTTAGGAGCAAACAGGAAGACAACCACAAGTTCAAAAAATAGCTAGAATATTGTTCTACAAAATTATTTAAATCCTAGGGATTTTTATTATCTCAACTTAGTAAACATAATAATTTCTACTCTGGGGACCAGCTGAGCACTGCAAGTGGCATTATTTCTGAAGGCTTCAACTTGTAAAACACATGTAGAGGAAAAACAGAGGGTACAGAAAGAAGTAAGACCTGTGCACAGCCTAAATAAATAAATAAATCTACTATTTAAGATGGAAAACTCCAAAAATAATAAGTTGTAGTTCCAGTAGCTTAAAATAAAGTTGGATTGTATTATTGGAGTGGGGAGGATCTGACTCAAAAACCAAATTCATTTTTTGCTATGGATTTGGCACTGTCTCTAAGACAAAAGTGAGATCTGCAATACACCATTTCTGTGATATATTTCATATAACTAGCATTCCAGAGTAAAATAAGTATTAAAGAAGAAAAACTGCTTAATCTTGCTACAATATATCTAAAATACTATCATTTAACATGTAATAAAATATGTAAGCTATTGGCATATTTAAAATTTTTTGTATTAACTCTTCAAAATCCAGTATGTGCTTTAAATATGTGTAAAAATATGTATGGATGTAAATGTATTTTTGCATGTGTATGGTAATATTGCAATTCATATTACTTAAAAGAGTAATTCTTTGAACAAATGAATTAAGGTAGACATTTTGGAATAATGCAAAAAAACTTTGTATTAATATGATTTGAGAAGCTGACAGAAGTAATTAAATGGTGAATTGTCTGGATGTGAAAGGGAAAAAAAAAGTACACATTGGTGGTTACAGAATAGGTGGGGGATGTTAAGAACAAAGGAAATAGAGAAGCCATTTATATGCAAGAACTTATATGCATGGCACAGGGACATGAACTAAGGGGGACATTTCTAGAGGAAATGGGGTACTGGGTGGAGGGGGGTAAAGGGGGAAAATTAGGACAACTGTAATAGCAAAATAAATAAAATATATTAAAAAAATAAAGACTGTTAAACTAAGGGAACCATCCTGTGCAAAACCACATGGAGACTCACAAAAAAGGTCGAATATATCCCAGCACTGGAGAACGTTGGAATGTGGCTAGAGCTATAGGGAGGCATGGCTATGCCTAGATAGATGCAAAGGTAGATTGAGATCAAGTGGTGAAGGATATGTTACAAAAATCTTGAGTTGTTTTCCTTTGGATCTTGCAGTCCCACTTAAAGGATGTTAAGGAAGCTCAGAGTAATATTATTGGCTTTATCAGTGGATGAATAAATAGTTCAACTTTTTCTTTGTACAAGCCATTGCATTAGACTCAACCAAATACATAAGACTTTATGTAATGCAGTTTTAAAATTCAGAATTAGAAAAGTGGTTATCTTTGATGAATTGGCTTTTTTTTTTTTTTTCTTCCTAACTTACTTCCTCTGTCAGCCAAGAAAAAACATATAGGAAATAATAGAGAAGCTAGATGCAGTATTTAGTTTTAAGGTTTGTATGACCGGAACAATCCTCTACACTGTTAGAAGCTAAACACGTGATGCTGTTGTGTTAGTCTAGAATCCCAACTGGTAGGAAACATGAGGCCTGCTGGTCTGATTACACAGCAGGGAGCAAGGACAGCAAATAAGTAACTTTGTAAGATGTTAAATATTAAATTTTTAGCACATTTATATGCCATATATATATAAATGTGTCTTAAAGGAAACAGTATCAAGGTAAAAAGGAGGGTTGGGATATATTGAGTAGAGGCTGGCACCACACCCTTTTTAGAAAGATACCTACTTGTCAGAAAATTGCCATATCAAATTAAAGCATTTTTAAAGATCTACCTCTACCTATCTGTGACCTACCTGTACCTAAGCAGTGACACTAGGGCAGTAAACATAGCCTTGCCTCTTATAACTGGTTTGGCTGATCCTGGCCATGGACCACAGTGATAACATTGATCCACTTAAAATAAGCAGTAAAGGATGGGCTGGCCCTAAGGAGCTTTAGCTACTCACTCATTTTCTCCCCTTTGCCATGACACTAGTGAGATCTAGGTTTGAAAGGATGCATAGTTTCAGTGACTGCAGAACAAAGTGTTGGAGGACAGAGAGCTGAGCCAGTAATTTTAAGGAGGAAATATGAAGTACTCAGAAGCTCCCAGATTAGTTTACGGAGAATGTTAGGCTGGGATGTTTTAGCTGTTGGGAACCAGGTTCAGAGAATTCAAGTTCAGAAAAATAAACCAGAAAAGTAGCTATAAAATGAATGAAAACCAGCAAGGTCAGGAAGGATTTGCTTAGGGAAAAGCATATAGATTCCTTTTTGTGGAGAGAAACAGTAGCCCATTCTTGGTTACTTGTGATTAAGATAATTAAAACCAATTCTGTTTGGTTTTAGCAACATCCTTTTTCCAGGCTTATGAAACATTGGCCAGTTTGATTTTCTTCTTTTCCGATCTGCAGATAAATTTATTGTGAGTAAAATGGTTTGGCAGTAGGTAGAAGGAAGAGGAAAAGCCAAGATTCTGTTAATTTATAAACCAGACATCTTGAGTAAATATGTGGTCTGTAGCTCTTAGGGAAAAAAAAAAACAACAAAAAACCCAAACTATCTTTTGCCCTTCAACTTCTTTTCTTACATGTTTTTTTCCTTTCCTTTCCTTTTTTTTTTTTTTTTTTTAAGATTTTATTTATTATTTTCAGAGGTGGAGAAGGGAGAGAAGCAGAGAAGGAGAGAGACATCAATGTATGGTTGCCTTTCACCTGCCTACAGACCTGGCTTGCAACCTGGTTAAGTGCCCTGGCTGGGAATCAAACCAGCGACCTTTGGGTTCACAGGCTGGCGCCTTATCCACTGTGCCACCAGCCAAGGCTCCCTTTTTTTTTTTTTTTTTTTAAGTGAAAACTCTTCCATTATTTAGATGATTTAGATGTGAGGTATTGCAAATAGGTTTCTTTCATGGCAACTCAAATCAATTGGTAGTGGTTGACTGGAGTACTGGATTTGGAAACCTCCTACAATCACACCTTTCAGTGGGAAATTACATACACACATATTGAAAGATTATATATATATATATATAATATATATAGGAATAGAAGAATAAATTGAATATAAAATGTATTTTCCATACTTGATTCAGATACCATTTAAATTTTTTTTCTTTTTCTTTAATATTACAGTTTATCCCCCCTTACACTCCAGTTCCTCCCCCACAATCACCACCCTGCTGTCCATGTCCAGGAGTCGTTTTTCCTTTTTACTTGATCTTTCTACTTCCCACCCCCATAGCTGGAATCCTGCTCTAAATCTATGAGTGTGTCTCAGTTTTGTTCCTCAGTTCAGTTTGTTCATTAGATTTCTCATATGAGCCAATTTTTATGGCCAACTAGAATTCCATTATGTATATATCCCATAGTCATTTATCCACTCATTTACTGATGGACACATGAGCTGCCATATCTTGGCAGTCATTAAATAACACTGTGATGAACATAGGGGTGTTGTATTCTTTTGAATCAGTGTTTTGGGTTTCTTTGGATATATTCCCAGGAATTGGGATTTTTGAAATATTTGTTCTAGGTTTGTGAAATACATCATTGAAATCTTGATTGGAATTTCATTGACTCTATATTGCTTAGGGTAGCATCAACATTTGAATGGTGTTAATTCTTCCCATCCATAAACATGGTATGTGCTTCCACTTATTTGTATCTATAATTTTTTTCATCAATGTATTATAATTTTCTAATTACAGGTCTTGTACATCCTTGGTTAAATTCTTCTAGGCATTTTATTCTTTTTGAAGTGAGTGGGAATGGGATGGTTTCTTAATTTCCTTTTCTGATAGCTCATTATTGGCATATAAAACTGCAACTGGTTTCTGGATATTGATTTTGTATCCTGCTATTTTACTGAATCCATTTATCAGTCCTGTGGTCTCTTGGAATCTTTGGGGTTCTCTATGTACAGTATCAGGTCATCTGCAAATAAAGACAGTTTTACTTCTTTCTTTCCAATTTGGATACCTTTTATTCTTCTTCTTGTCTGATTGCTGTGGCTAGAACTTCCAATACTAGGTTGAATAAGAGAGGTGAAAGCAGACATCCTTCTCTTATTCCCCATCTTAAGGGAAAAGCTTATAGTTTTTGCCTGTATGATGCTGGCAGTGAGTTTGTTATATTTGGCCTTGATTGTGTTTAGGTATTTTCTCTCTATTTCCCCTTTGCTGAGGGAATTTATCATAAATAGATGCTGGATGTTATCAAATTATTTTAATGCATCTATTGATATGATCACAGGGTTTTTCTCCTCCATTTCATTTATGTGGTATATCCTGTTTATTGGTTTGTAATATTGTACCAACTTTGCATCCTGGAATAAATCCCACTTGATATATGTGTATATATATATATATATAGAGAGAGAGTATATAATCTTTTTGATGTATTGCTGTATTCATTTTTCTGAAAATTTGTTGAGGATTTTGGAATCTATGTTCATCAAGGATATTGGCCTTAATTTTCTTTGTAGCGTCTTTCTCTGGTTTTCGAATTAGGATAATGCTGGCCTTGTAAAATGAGCTTGGGAGTCTTCCCTCCTCTTGAAGAATGTCTCTGGGCAACCTGTTTGGAATTATCAGCAACACACAGCTTATGGCTTCTTCTGTTGGTCATGGGTAGATACCGAAAGAACAAGGCTGAGCACCCACCCTGGCTTTTACCAGCACCGGGCCCAGGGATGGGTCAGCTCCAGTCTCAGAGCTCCCAGGGATCCATCTGCCTTTGCTATGAGGCCTAATGACTAAAATAGCCCCCAGCTGTACTCAGCAGCCTGGCTTACAGCCACTGTGGTTCTCACCCTTCATGCCCATCAAGATTTGCTTATATGTAGATGATTCTGTGTTGAATGCATAAATATTTACAGGGTTATCTTATCTTGTTGGATTGATTCCCTTATCAGTACGAGCATCCTTCTTTGTCTCATATTATAGCCTTTATTTTGGAGTCTGTTTTGACTAAGTATTGTTACCCCAGCTTTTTAAAAATTTGTCTTTGCATGAAATATCTTTTTCTATCCCTATCCCTTTACTTTTAGCCTGTGGATGTCTTTTGTTCTGAGATGGGTCTCTTGTAGACAGCATTTACGTGGGGATATGTTTTATTGATTTGTTCTATTTTAGAGTGAGAGGAAAGAAACAAGATAAAGAAAGACACATTGATTTGATTGATTGATGGATTGGTGGCTCTCATTCATGCCCTGACTAGGGATTGAACCTGCAACCTAGGTATGTGCCTCAACAGGGGGATTGAACCTCAGCACTCCAAGCAATTGAGTCATCCAGCCAGGGAATTCTTGTTTTCATATTCATTCATCTACCCTAAATCTTTGGATTGGGGCTTTAAAGCAATTTACATTTAAAGTGATTATTGATAGGTACACATTTATTGCCATTTTATATTTTATAACCTTTCTTCCTTTTTTTTCCTTTCTTCTTCATAAAGAAGACCCTTTACCATTTTTTGTGATCCTGGTTTGGTGGTAATGAACTCCTTCAGCTTTTCGTTGTCTGGGAAAAATCTTTATTTCTCCTTCAATTTGAAATGATAGTCTTGCCTGATAATGGAGGCCTGGTTATAGGATTTTGCTTTTCATCACTTTAAATATTTCATGCCAGTCTTTCTGGCCTTAAATATTTCTGTTGAGAAATATGGGAACTCCCCTGTAGGTAACTATCTTTTTGTCGCTGCTTTTAAGATTCTCTCTTTGCCTTTAGCCATTGCTGTTTTAGTTATGATGTGTCTTGGTGTGGGCCTTTTTGGGTTCATCTTGTTAAGGACTCTATGCTTCCTGGACTTGTGTGTCTGTCTCTATGTTTTTCACCAGGTTAAGCAAGTTTTCAGTTGTCATTTCTTCAAATAGCTTCTCAGTCCCTGGCTCTTTCTTTTCTCCTCTGGCCCCCCTGTTACGTGGATATTGTTAGTATTCATTTGGGTCCCAATGTTCCCTTAAACTATCCATATATTTTTAAATTATTTTTTTTCTTTTTACTGCTCAGGTTGGGTGTTTTCTGCTACCTTGTGTCCCAAATTTGATTGATTTGATCCTCTGCTTTATTGAACCTAATTGCATATTCCTTCTTGTCTTTTCTTCATTTCAGATAATGTAGTCTTCATTCCTTCGTTCCTTTTTCCCCCAACTATGGATTCTATGTCCTTTTTTATGCTGTTGAAATTCTCACTGATTTCCTTGAGTATCCTTATAACCATTGTTTTGAATTCTATGGTAGATGGCTTGCCTCAATTCCATTTTTTTTCCTAGAAATTTCTCCTATTCTTTCATTTGCGACATGTTTCTTTATCTTCCTATTTTGGCTGCCAATCTGTGTTTGTTTCTGTGTCTTGGTAGGATAGCCTTACGATTAGGTGTCTTGTGGGGCCCAGTGGTACAGTCTCCTTGATCACTTGACCGGCTGCTCTAGGAATGTCCCTTGTGTGGGTTATATGGGCCCTCCTGTTATAATTGAGACTTGATTGCCATTGGTCTGTTGGTGAGTGGGGTCAACCCTGTGGCCGGCTGACTGTGAGGATCAACCCAGCCACAGAGTGTGAGCTGCTGTGCAGGAGCTGACCACACAGAGCAGACTTGGCCTCATCAGGATCTGGTGTCTGCTGAGATCTCCGTTCGGATGTGCTGCTTGTGGAGCTAATTGTATGCTGCTCTGATGTCTGAAGCCTGCCACTGGGTAAATTGGTTCTAGGGCCTCTTGGGTGGCACTCTCGTGCAGATCAGTGTCAGCTGCTGCTTGTGAATGGCCCTGGGGTAACCTGGTTGGAGCTACAAAGCTCTCCAGTTTCTGGCTGCCTCTGCTAGGCCTGGGTGCATTGGAAGGGCCAGGATGTGCACCAAGTCTGTCTTTTATCGGCACCAGGCCCAAGGGCAGGTCAGCAAAAGGCTCAAGGCATCCTGGTTTTCCACTGCCTGCTGGCGTCCTGTTAGGCTCAGTCACTGAAAAGGCGTCCTGCATGCAGTACATTCTCAGTGAGTCACTAGGTAGGTCTGTGTGCTTTTCACTATATTGATACAGATTCACACTTGGTGCTAGTGCTGGATCTCGGGCCACTCTGCAAAATCCCAGGTTCCCCCAGGCTAGTTTTGGGTTAGCTGCCTTTGCCCTCAGACCTTTGTTGTTGGGCAGCTTCTCTAGGAGTTGCCTGGCGGAGGCCAGCAGAGTTGACGAGGCCCAACCAGACCAACATTTGGCTGTGTAAAGGGAGGGCTCTGCACGCGCAGGCATGTGAGGGAAACATGGCCCCTGTGTTGTAACAACACAAATCAGTTTGTGTGGGGTTCTGCCTCTACCTCCTGGAGATCCGGAGCTTGGCAGGGTCGTGCTGTGCTGCCAGGAGTGGGTAGTGTATCTTCCACAAGGGGATGGTGCCAGTTGGTCTGTTGGAAAGGCAGAGGGACTAGCCCTTTCCCCAGAGCCACGCAATGTCGTCTCCAACACCCGCCAGACCACGAGGACCTCTACAGCTCAGGGCAGCCGGGAGTCGAGCGGGTGGGGCTGTTGCATTGCTCCGGGCTGATGTGCTAGGATGGGAATTGCTTCACCCAAGAAAGATGGCTCCCAAGTCTGCTGTTTCAGAGAGGTACTCAGCTCAGGGACCCTGGCAGCTACCCCTTCAGCCCTTAGCTACAGCCACAGATCCCAGCCTCTCTTCACAGGACTCACTTCTGCTCTGAGTTGCCCTACCTTCTCAGGAGCCCAGGGGAAGGCCAGCAAGTGAGATTGTGTGTGTTGTCCCTTGAAGAGGGTATCTAGGTTTCTAGCCAACTCCTGTCTCTCCCTGGCAGACAGAATTATTGCTGGTATTCACAGCCAGATGTTATGTGGGTGCCTCTTCCTGGGCCGGAGAGCCCAGCGTGAGGAGACCTCATGCCCCTCATGGGGGGACAGGGCAGCTGAGCTTTCCCTCCGAGTCTCAGCTGCTTCACATGGGAGTTCTGCACCCTGGCCCTTCCCACCAGTCTCCATACAGCTTCTTCTGTAAATCCCTGGTTGTAAGACTTCTCTTCAGCTTGTCCTCAGTTGGTTATTCAAGTTGGCTGTTTTATGTTTTAGTGGTCCTGGGTGGAGGTGACTGTAACTGTCACCTACTCGGCTGCCATCTTGGATCTCTTATATTTCTTAAATTGGATTTTAAAAAATATTTCTTGGGTATTTTGAAGCTCCTGGCTGCACAGTGTTGACTTAAATAGAGGTAGAGGGTCAGGGCAAATGGCTGTAATATAACAGAGATGTAATTGTTGATCTGCTGAGTAATAGGAAAAGGAGTGTGAACTAGAGTCCCTGCCTAGAGGAACTTACAAAGTCTGTGTAAATATAGCATCTAACATCAGCCCTGTCACTTAACATCATTTCAGTTTATTCATCTGAGACATAAAAATGGCAGCCTCACCTTATCTCAGAAGCTCCTTGAGAGGAGCAAATGCGGTAATGCATACAAAGGACTTCACACACTTCGTACTTGGCACAGAATAAAAAATATTGTTTATTTTATTATTACCATTATTGCTAATGGCAGTAAGACCCGTAGTGGTATTTGCAAGCAAGTTTTTAAAGCACTCTGAAATCCCCCATTATGATTGTTAATAATTTTGTGACATTTGGGATAAATGTTTTTGTGTGTCCGTTGCTGAAGGACATGTCTCTTAGCATCAGCGTGCCATGCACGCTCTGAAGCCACGCATTGCACTGTGTTTACACAAACTCCTCTCGGTGCCCAGAGAACAGATCAGTTGAAAAAAGGCTGCTTTGAAAACTAGTTGTTTTTCTCAGGGAGCATAGCCTATTCCAGTGTTGATATATGGATTATAAGTTTTTAGAAAGAAGATAAGCTTCTCATCGAATGAAGTGTTTTGACCAATCTTGCAGCTTAAACCCACAGGGAGGTCAACGAGCAAAGGAACAGTTGTGTCTGCTTTGACAGCAAAATGAAAGAAAGGCCAACGATGTGCTTTTACATTGAGTAGGTTTCATTTCTCCAAACGAATTTTGAGTATTTCAATTCATTTGTTTGTTTGTTTGTTTTTTAAGATTTTATTTATTGTTTCCAGAGAGAGGGGGAAGAGAAAGAGGCAGTGAGGGAGAGAAGAATCAATGTATGGTTGCCTTTCACCTGCCTCCGGCTATGGACCTGGCTGGAGACCTGGCTTGCAACCTGGTTATGGTGCCCTGGCTAGGAATCAAACCAGCGTCCTTCGGGTTCGCAGGCCAGCGCCTTATCCACTGTGCTACCAGACAGGGCCTCATTTGGTTTTAAGAGCACTATAATGCTTGTACGTGGTACATGGAATCTTTGGTAAAATAAAATACACATATTCTTATGGTACTTGTCTTGTGACATAAAACTGCCTGAATTATTCTACATATGACTGTTCTCTACAATGTTAATTATTATAGTACATTACGTTCTATTTTATAACCACTCTAAGCAAAAATCCCTTTGTAGGTTTTCCTGTCCCTAAATTATATGCTTCCAAGTGCTGTAGGCTGCGGATGCCATGGTTGAGAGGAGAAGCGGCTGAAAAGAGTGTTGAGAAAGAGGACTGGCAGAATTACAGCCTGAGATTTCACCCAATTTTTCTTTTGAAGCGAGGCTGTTCCAGCGTTAGACCCCCTGAGCAGAAGTGAAGCACCTGCCCCTGGTGTGCTGTTGTGGGGATTCTGCAGCCTTGAAGCCGAAGGCAACTGACTCACATTCAAACCTGAGGGCAGATTAGGGTTTCAGTTCATTCCATAGCCGGGGTCATGAGGGCAGCCAAGATGATTATTGGGAAGGCAGGAGCAGGTGCCAGGAATGGACATGGGAAAGTGTGGGAAATAGACTAGGCAGTAGCTGACAGGAAGCGGGAAGGAGTCTCTGGGGGCAACGTTTCCCAAAATGTGTTTCAGGACACACTAGCTCCATGGGATGTTTACTTGTACATCATCCATGATGGAAAGCTGTTCTGGACACATACTGGGTTCAGAGTTAAGTAGGTTTTTCTGCTGGAGAGCTTTTCAGAGCCTCTCGTATACACGTTGGCATCATGGATGTGTAAGAGCAAACTGTAAACTTGGCAGGTTACAGAAGTTTTATGTAGAATCATGATGGGCTGTGGTGGCGGCGGGGAATGGGTGCGGCAGATGAAGGGTCCTGTTGCTATAGAGTAGCATTCCACAGAACACGCTTTGGGAAAAGCTGCCTAGGGCACGTGGCGTGGGCTCTTTAATGAACTACTCTGGATTTTGTGTAGTCTTGAAGGAACCAGCAAATACCCCACAAAGGTTCTCTAGGCTCTTGGTAAGGCTCTTTTTCTCCCTCCAGCCTAACCACTTAATTGATATTTATTACTGCTATTTATAAAATTAAGAGTCTTAGTCCTTATAGAAAGAAGTACAAGTGACTTAACCCACAGTAACTGAGACCAAAAACAAACACAGAACCAAACAACTGGATCAGAGCCTCTGGACAATTGGCCCTGCATCAGACAAATAGGCTTTTTGTCCCCTCCCTTAAAATGAGATTGAAAAATGAGGCAATGGAGTGTTTAGGGATGGTTGAACCTAATGAATGTCCAGGAAGAGTGTTCACTCTGGACAGTCTCACAGGCTCCTGAAACTGAAAACACACGTAACTCTTCTTGCATCCTCACTTAAAGTGAAAGGCACCATTTCCATGTCACATTAGGCAGGAACCTAAGTAAGGATCATCATTTCTTCCTCTCTGTTTCTCTTTCTTTAGCCAGCTCCCACCAATTGATTCAGCTCCCGCTGATTGATTCTCTCAGTATTTCCCACAGCCATTCCTCCTCATCGCCCTTAACCATTGCGGTCGTGCAGGGCCTTACCCTACTCAGGGACTGGTGCATAGTTTTTTAACCATAGTTAGCAACCGGGTGGGAGAGGCAGGTGCTTCAGATAGCTGCGAAATTGTGCCTCTCTTTCCCTCTTTAAATGTAAATTACATGAGGGAGAGGATTATGTCTTATTTGTTCTCCTGTCCGCAGTAATTAACAGCGTACCTGTCACTTCTAATTAGGGAGTTATCAGTCAATACATTTAAGTAGGGACAACAAGAAGAAATGAAGAGTGGAATAAATTAATGTTTAATAGGTTTTATTACTCTCTTTGCAGTTGATCGTTAGATATTCTTAGGGCTTACAGAACAGTTTGCACTTTGGAGGCATAAAGATGAGAGCTATTAAAATAAACACTAACCCTGGCTGGTGTGGCTCAGTGGATTGAGCACTGGTGTTTGATTCCCTGTCAGGGCACTGGCCTGGGTTGCCGGCTAGGTCCCCAGTTGGGGGCGTGCAAGAGGCAGATGATTGATTTACCACCCTCACATCAATGTTTCCCTCCCTCTCTTTCTCCCTCCCTTCCCCTCTCTCTGGGAATAAATAAATAAAATCTTAAAAAATATTAAAAGTGTGCTTTTCAGAAAATGATTCACTGCCAAAACCAGCAATTGTGATTAATACCAAATGAAGTGTCAGATGGGGAAAAAAATGAAAAAAAAAAAATTTTTGTGGATTCAGGACACACAGTTACAATGATGGTAAAGAGTGAACAATAAGATTAAATCATTTGGGGTTAAAATGATCTTCAGTGAATTCTCCAAATGTCAGGCATCATTTTATCATTACTAATATCACTCTCTTTAGTGAATTAAGCGATTCCCTGTTGATGTACCAAGCCATACACTTGTAAATAATTAATTATGGTATTAATTTGCGAAAGTTGTTATTTGATCAAAGTTCATCCAAAATGATCTATTGGGAATCCCTGAAAGGGGAGGGATTGGGCACTGGAGTAAATGTCAGGTACTGAGAAAGCTAGGCAGCAAGAGCCAAGTGCCAGGTGGTGGTAAATCAAAATTTAGGCAATGGTGAGGGCAAATCCAGTAGACAGGAGGCAAAGGGTTGAGGGCTTTAGGAGGCTGGAGGGAGGAGAGACTAGGTATCTGGTCCCTGATCTACCGTACTGCCGTTGTGTAGTACTGAGTGTCGTACAGATAATAGGAATAGCAAGTTGTTACAGAGCACTTACCATGGGCCTGCTGCTACTCCAGCACTTCCACTAGCATCAGTTAAATCATCATCTTCACGACAACCTTACGAGGGAGGGTACTGTGATGAATCCTAGGAATTCTTCTTTAGAGATAAAGAAGTTGAAGTCTGGACAAAGTAAGTCAATCACCTAGCTAGTAAATGGAGAAGTCAGGATTTGTATGATAGTTATATGACTGAGGTTCCCTGAGGAATGTTTAAGTTGCAGTAAGGGTATATTTAGTACTTAATGAATATAGTACTTAATAATGTATAATAACTTGTGCATTTGGCATGAAAGCAGCCAGATAGCATGCTTCAGGAAAGGTGCGTAGGTGAGCATAGCACTTGAATTGCCCTTTTGATACAGATGATCCTATCAGGGAACTCTAACAATTAATCAGGTCCATTTGCTCAATAATATACTTAAGAGAGCTATGTGGTGTATTCATTAATATCAAAGCTTAAAACTGTAATGAATGCTAGGCTCTGGTAAAAATTGTGAGAGCTTCAAAACTTAGTAATTACTTGATTATATGGATGGGCATTTTCTCAAGAACATTTCTCATCATGGGCACTAGTGACTTCGGGTGTTTGGATAAACCCAGAAATGGGTGTTCTAAATTAGAAACAATGTATCAGGTAAAGAACTGCAGTCTATGACCCTTCTGCAAGGGAAGATGTTCTCAACTAGAACCATCCTTTGGAAGGAAGCAAAAAGAAGCACATGTCATTGATTGTGGTTTTGCTCTGCACCGCCCCTTCCGCTCCAGTCATAGCTGCAGATACAGAACAATTTTTGTGCTTTAAATAGCGAGAGCTTTCTGTGATCTTGACCAACATTCGTAGTTGAATGTAGCCAAAAAGGGAACCTCCTCTGTGCCTGTGGGGGTTGGTGAGCTGCCTCCAGCTCCCTTCCCATCACAGGGATTCTGCGGGGAGTTTGGGTTCTAAAATAACACTGAACTAAGACAACACAGAACACACTGACCAAGCCAGTGCCAGCACCAATCTGACGTCATCATAGAATGTGCACTTTGAACACTTCCTATGCAGGAATTCATAGTACCTAGCAAATGCTCTACCTGTAAGTGAGGAGAAGGGATTTGGACCCATAAGCGCACATTCAAATCTTAGTGTTGTATGTAGTCTCCTATGTAACATGCTCAATGGGTGCTAGCCTCACCTGTGAGTCCTGACTCAAAGCTAGAATTTTGGCAAGCTGAATGAAATGTGTTTCAGTTCAGTTCACCCAACGGAATTCTAACTTTTAAGGGACTACAAACAGTAGCATTCTTTCCTTTTTTTAATCCTTACCTGAAGGTATGGTTAATGATTTTAGACAAGAGGGGATGAGGAGAGAGACAGAGAAACGTTGATGTGAGAAAGAAAACATTAATTGACTGCCTCACATTGGCACCGCTACCAAAGATTGAACCTGCAACCTAGGTATGTGCCCTGACTGGGAATCGAACCAGCAAACTTTTGCTGGTCCATGGGACGATGCTCTAGCCAACTGAGCCACCTAGCCAGGGCTCCAGAGCTCTAGTTTTTTGTTATTGTTGTTGCTTATTTGTTAGTTTTTTAATTTATTGATTTGAGAGACAGAGGAAGAAAAAGGAAGGTAGGGGAGAGAAAGAGAAACATTGATTTGTTGTTCCACTTTCTTACTCATTCATCGGTTGCTTCTTGTATGTGTTCTGACTGGGATCAAACCCATATACCATAACCTTGGTATATTGGGACAATGCCCCCTAACTAACTGCACTGTCTGGTCAGGGCTAAATATGTTTCTAGCTTTAAGAAAAAACTTATTTTGTGTTTTTAGAGGTTGCACATTTGTTATATTTTATTTTATACATATGAGTATATTGTTATATTTGCCTAAGAATGATACAATAATAATAATTGCCTTTTTACACATTTTTTTTGTCATCCAGCTGTGGGACCTTTAAAAATATTCAGTATCTATAGTTTTCTACCTTCAAGGCTTATTTGGAGTTCATATTGCTTTTGAACTTTAAAGCCTCCCAGCAACCAGATTTCTTGACAATAGAACGTTCCATAATTTTAGGTAGCCTCAAATGATGAGTCTGAAACATTGGCAGCCTTAGTGCATTTCAGTTAGTGGGGTTAGTAAATGTAAATAAAATTATAGTTGATAATAAACGGAAACATTTTAGCCAGTTGCTGACATGGATTTCACAACTAATGTTTAGGAATTTGGGTTATAAAGACTTGGGTACAAGCTTTTGTCTAGATATTCATAATTTGTGTAGAAATACCCTCGAGTGTTTTGAAATCTAGATAAGAATGGAAGTGTTTGAAGTTTTGTATACTGAGACAGGTAGATATTTCCTTATTGTTGGACTTGAGAACTAAACATTTCTCATGAGCTAGCAACTGAGGAAGTAGGCAAAGGAAGAGGAACTTGCCTAAGGCCTCTAGAACTCTTTTTTTTTTTTTATTGTTATTATATTACATCCATCCCGTTTTTGCTCCCCTCTGTAGAACTCTTTTGTTCAACAATTGTTTACTGAGCATCTACCATGGGGTATGTGATGCCCCTGGGGTACATCAAAAAACAAAGATCATTGATTTCCCAGAGTTACATTGTAACAAAAGGAGACTGACAATAAACAACAAACAAAATAATGGAGCTTTTTAGAAGGTGTTAAACGCTTTGGAAAAAAATAAAACTAAGACAGTAATAAGAGTAGCACTTAACGTGGCAGTTGTTAGGCTAGCTCCTATCCACAGCTAGACCAAAGGCCCTAAGGTGCCCTTGCCTGTTTGAGAAACTTAGCGAGGAAACCAGTATGACTTGGGCGCCAGCAAAGGGATGCAGTACTCGCACAGAGGTCAAGCTAAAGAAGAGTAGCAGTCATTCCTTCCTTTTTAAGGTCAGGGGTAAGGGGACAAGGACCAGATAATACAGAGCCTGACAGTCACTGTAAAGAGCTGAGTTTTTATTCTGAGTCTAATATGGAGCCATTGAAGAATTTTATTAAAAGGATCTCTTGACCCAGTTGAAAAAAATAGAGATAGTACTAGGGACAACGGTAGGAGTAGGGAGGCCAGATGGAGGGTCTGGATGAAATCTACTTAAAGATTATAGCAATTTAAGCCAAAATAGTAGCAGTGAAGGTGATGGTAGATTGTAGAGTCAACAGAATTTCTTTTTTAAGAAATTGATTTGAGAGAGAGATCAATTCGTTGTTCCACTTATTTTTACATTCATTGGTTGATTCTTGTATGTGTCTTCATTGGGGATCAAACCTGCAACCTTGTCATGTGAGCACAATGCTCTAACCAATGAAGCTATCCAGCCAGGGCCTACACAGAATATCTTAATGAATAGGATGTGGAATGCGAAAGAAAAAGAGAGGACCAGAGAGTGCTCCCATCTTACTGCTCTAAGCGTAGATGAAGTTGCCACTAATTTTGATGAAGACTGTAAGGTCCGTTAGTTTTGAATGTGAGTTGGGAAATAAGAGAGTCACATTTGGGTCTATTGAATGTGAGCTCACAGATATAGATATACTAGTAGAGATGCTAAGTAGGCAATTGAATATAGTAATAATTCTAGACTATTTTTTTAATAAGCAACAGATATGCTTGTTTTAGTTACAGAAATGTTTAAATTATGTTAAATTCCTAGTCAAATTTACCATCTTAACCATTTTAACTGTACAGGTCATTGGCATTGAGTACATTCATATTGTTGTGCTACTATGACCACCATGATCCCATCTTGCAGTGGAATCTCTTTTATCTTACAAAGGTAAAACTACCCATTAAACAGTACGTTTCTATTCTTGTATCCCCTCAGTCCCTGGCACCCACCATTTTGCTTTGTGTCTTTGACTTGGACTACTCTGTGTACTTCATATAAGTAGACTTACATAAGTTCTGTCCCAATAGTATTGGCTGAGCAAACGGTTTTAATTATACTGACAATGGCTTGATACTTTTGGGACAGACCTTGTATAGTATTTGTGTTTTTTTAACTGGTTTCTTTCACTTAGCATAATAGCCTTGAGGTCAACCCTGTTGTAGCATGCATCAGAATCTCCTTCCTTTTTAAGGCTGAATATATAAATAGTCCATTATTTGTACATGCCTCTTAAAGGAGATTCTACAAGATGCCTGACCTTTAGAAGTGCCAAAGTCACGTAAGACAAGCAAAGACTGAGTAGCTCACAGGCTGTAATGCCCCAAGGGACACAATGAAAACAAAATGCAACATGATATCTTGGATTGAATCCTGAAACAAACCAAAAAGGATGTTTGTGGATAAATTGGTGAAATTTGAATGAAATCTGTGGCTTAATATTGTACCAATATTGAGTTCTTGGTGTTGATAAATATACCATAACTTTGTAAGATGCTAAGAACTTGGGTGTAACTCTTCTGTAAATCTAAAATTATTTCAAAATAAAGGTTTTTTTTTTAAGGTATCTCTTTACTTCTGGACAATATACTCCTGAAAAGATGGTCTTCCCTTGAAAACTACTTCTGTCCTCTTAAATCCAAGAGACCCTCTTGCCCCAAGGGGTGGAGTCCATTGAATCTGAGCTAGAGACTTGGTGCAGTTGGGAGAGATGTTACGGATGGATAAGGGCACAGCAAAGCCATAAGGATATGATCTGAGGCCTTGGGCACCATGGCAAGAGGTGAAACCTGAAGAATCAGAGAACCTTGCTTTGGAATGGATGGCCAAAAAGTAAGTCCAACCTTGATGAGCCATTCAAGGAAATTTGACCAAATATAAATAACAGTCCAACACAAAGTTCTGTGACTAGGAGATGAAGTCACCTTAAACCTGTCAGAGGTATTATCTGCCACTCACAAGTGTCTTGCAAAAGAAAAGGTGAATGAAAGTTAGGCCATAGGAACAACCTCTTCAGCTGGAACAGAAAGCCTTGTACAGTCAAAGATGATGCTGGATTGAGAATATCTGAGAAGCCCCTGAAGTTGTCTTATGTCTAAACGTTCCTTACAGGAAATAAGACAAAGTGTTAAGTAACCCAAATACAAGAATTAAAAAATGGTTAGGGCCAGTGGCTAAAAAGATTACCAATCATTAAGAGAAAATAGTATTTAACTGGGACCCCTCCTCCATGCTAATAAAATGTTGTATCTGTGCCCAGGATAACAGTTGAACCACTCCTTCTGGTTCTCCTTGGTGATGGGAACCAAAAAGCCTCTAAGGTTAATTAATATAAATTTTCTTGAATGGGTGGACCATCTGGTTACAATTTCTGTAATGCAGCTGGCATGCAAATAAGGCCTGTCTCCCAAGTGTGAGTAGGCTGAGTCAGTCATAAACAAGCGAAAAGAAGTTTAACTTTTTATTGCTAGTATTCAAGAAGTTCAAAGATAAAGTATTTAATGAAATGGTGCTCCTTTTGAGTAAATGCCCACTGTCTTCTGCGTTTAAACTAGACTAGTGGTCAGCCAACTTTCTGGGAAAGGGCCAGATAAGAAATATTTTTGCCTTTGCAGCCACATATGTCTCAGCTGCACATTTGTCATTGCTTTAAAAAACAAAAATATTTAAGAATGTGTTTTCTGGAACCATCACGTTGAGGACCATGTTGCGTACAAACATCCTGATTCAATATGCCAGGCGTGGAAAAAACCATGCTAAACAAACAACTTGCTTCAAGATCAGGACTGAAATACATTAGTGATGATGATTTAACCCAAGGAGGCCAGTTAAAGCATGTCTATGATAAAGAGTATGACTGTCCCTTTTCAGATGAAGAGAGTAGTTGATAAGTTAGAAAATTAAATAAATGAAGATGAAATTATTGCTGATTACCACAGCTGTGATTTTTTCCATGAACACTGGTGTCATGTAGTTTTTGTACTAAAAACAGATAACAACATATTGTACAAAAAACTTGAAACAAGGGGTTATAATGAGAAGAAACTAAAAGATAATGTTCAATGTGAAACTTTTTAAGTTCCTAATGAAGAAGCATTGGCATCCTACAAGGAAGAAAGTGCATCAGCTGCCCAGCAACAAACCAAAAGATCCAAAGGATATCAGTCAGATATTTAAGTGGATTGAGCAGTGGATCAAAGATCATAGCTCTTAACTCGCAAAACTGGCCTCTTTCTAATCACTTGTAGTATTTCTCTTCCCACATTATGTAAATTGTCCAATTGTCAATAAAACTGTTCTTTAAAGGCTTTGTTTGTTTGTTCATTTATATAGAGAGGGGATTTTATTTATTTATACTTTAGAGAGAGGGAAAGGTGAAAGAGGAGGAGAGAAACTTTAATGTGTGATGGCCTCTCATGTACCCCCAACAGAGGACCTGGCCTGCAATCGAGCCATGTGCCCTGACTGGGAATCGAACCAGCAACCCTCTGGTTTGCAGACTGGCACTGGCGCTCAATCCACTGAGTCACATAGCCAGGGTGTAAAACTTTTTAAATTAAAATTGTGCTGCAAAACTAGTAGGTAAATGGTATAAAGGTTTGTGTTTGTGTTTTATGAAAAAGTTAAACAATCTCAAGTATAATGAATATAATATCACTACAGATTGAAAATAAAAACTGTCATGGTTTGATACTTTAATTGCTAAAGAATAAATAACCTGACCAAATGGATGGCTAGATATCTTTTAATTTTATTACAGAAGAAAATGAACATGATCCCTTAAAATAAAAATAAAGTTTGAAGATGAAAATAAAATGTGTTTTCTGTTTTTTACCATGTTTTCCATGCTTTGTGATAGTTTGGAGACTGATTTTTAAACAGCATCCTCATGAAGTTTTTTCCTATGGATTTATTGTATGAACACAAGGTTTGCAATCATGGTTTTAATGAACTTATAGGAAAATGGATTTGTCATTCATCTCTTCCTGCAGGCTTTTCAGCACACCCCTGTGAGAGATTCAAAAACAAATATGACACTTGTTAAACTCATCATTACCTCAATGTTTGTTACTAGAAATTAAGTCCCTAGTTTTCCATTTAAATTATGTAACACATGTTTTGTTTCTAAATATACTCATCTTAAAGTAGTTTCATCTTTTAGTAATAAAAGTGATGATATGGTTTTTGAGATTCAATTTAATGTGTGTGTGTGTTTTTTTTTAAAGATTTTATTCATTATTTTTAGAAGGAAGGGTCAGGAGAGAGGAAGAAAGGGAGAGAAGCATCAATGTATGGTTGCCTTTCATCTACCTCCAGCTACAGCCCTGGCTGGAGGCCTGGCTGGAGACCTGGCTGGAGACCTGGCTTGCAACCTGGTTATGTGCCGTGGCTGGGAATTGAACCAGTGACCTTTGGGTTTGCAGGCCTGTGCCTATTCACTGAGCCACCAACCAGGGCTAATATGTTTTCTTATTTAACCCTTTCATTGCCCACTTTTTATAGTTTTGTTGCTATAAATTGTCTCTTAACCCTGGCTGGTAGCACAGTGGATAAGGCGCCAGCCTGCAAACCCAAAGGTCACAGGTTCGATTCCCCAGCCAGGGCAGATAACCAGATTGCAAACCAGGTCTCCAGTCAGGTCTGTGGCTGGAGGCAGGTGAAAAGCAAACATACATTGATGTCTCTCTGCCTCTCTCTCTTCCCCTCTTTCTAAAAATAATAAATAAAATCTTTAAAAAAAATTTTTTTAATTAAAAAAAATAAAATAAAATAAATTGTCTCTTAAGCTGCATTCTTGCTTTCACAGTACCTAATTCTTTTAGTCACATTAGTTTCTGCCTCTGATTTTGTAGTTAGGCTGTGGTTTTTCGCAGTTTTTACAAAAGACCATCCTTCACAAGACCCCATAAGGTGACCTGCAAGATTACTGGCACATGTTTGGGGTCACTAGGGAACACGCGAGTTCTCAACTCTCTAAGAGGCTAACTAGCCAGTTGGGTGATATGCTGTAGATTTTAGGGATGTGTTTTGCCTGCTTCACACAGTTTTTCTCAGAAGGTAGATAAGATCACACATTTATTTTTTAAATTTATTTTACTTCTTAAAAAGATTTTGTTTATTATTTTTAGAGGGGAAAGGGAGAGAGGCAGAGAGGGAGAGAGGCATCAGTGTATGGTTGCCTTTCACCTGCCTCCAGCTACGGACCTGGCTGGAGGCCTGGCTTGCAACCTGGTTATGTGCCCTGGCTGGGAATCAAACCAGTGACCCCTGGAATGGCAGGCCAGCACCCATCCACAGTGTCACCAGCCAGGGCTAAGATCACACGTTTAAAGATTTGAGCTTTTATTTCTTCTATTTATAAATTTAGTAATAAGCTGAGAAATAATTTTCCACAAATTGTACATTTAAGACCTTAGTCATATTTGGCCAAGTAACTCTTAATCTAGCTGTCAGCCCGCTTTAGCAGAATGTTGTCTGATGAAAACTTAGTACATTTGTTTTAGCTCTGGGTCTCTTAGAACTTCTCAGACAATACTTGGAACTCTCAATGTTTTCTAAAATCTGTTTGACCAAGATAATTTTTAAAGAAAGCAGAGACAAAAAAGCAGTAGTTTTTAATCAATACTATTTAACAAGCCATTGAAATAAGAGTTTATTTTTTTTCTCAATAGATAATTGGTTTTGTTTATATATATATATATATATATATCACTATTTTTTAAAAATTTTATTGTTGTTGTATTACATCCATCCCCTTTTTGCTCCCCTCTGTCCCCCTCCCCACCCACCCATTCCCCCCAAAGTCAATCCCACCTGTTCCTTTATCCTAGGTTCTTGTCTAACCTGCTCCCCTTCTTTGCCTCTGCCTCCCCCCCTCCCCCCAACCCCGTTCCCCCTGACCACTGAAGGCCTATTCATTGTATTCATATACTTGGTTCTGTTTTGCTTGTTGTTAGTTTTGCTCATTATTGTCCCGTAATGGGTGAGATCATATGATATTTGTCCTTCACTGACTGGCTTATTTCACTCAGCATAATACTCTCCAGTTCCATCCATGTTGTTGCAAAGGGTACAAGTTCCTTCTTTCTTTCTGCTATATAGAATTCCATTGTGTAA